>VMBQ01000008.1:369982-427655 GCA_007657795.1 Dreissena rostriformis | reverse complement strand
TTTAAGCAGATATATATGGCGTAATCAAAACAAACGCTTTATGCCATAATTTACAATTTATAGGAAATGCATAGTATGCATAGTTATACAATACATGTTTACCTGTACGTAATTTAAATAAAATTTAACAAAACATAATGAAAAATGATTCACATTCTGCTTCTAATTTAGACGTATTTCATTGTATTGTTCAATTATTGGTAATGTTTCAGAAACTGTGTCAGCTTATTTAAAATGCTATCCAACACGAACACATTAAATAAATGATAAAATCAATAAATAACCGTGTTTTAATCTATTGTTAATATATACATTGAAGTAAACCCTATACAATTAAACAGTTAATGCATGCATAATTGTTAATGTAAGAACACATATGAAAACCTTTTAAATGATACCCTTATGTTCTTTGTAAAGACGGTTACAATCGGTTATATTTAGGATGACATCGACTTCTTTTGTTAAATTTACAAAACAATTAAACAATATTATATGTGTATGATCTTCGTAATGCTCTCATGACATAACAGTAATTTAAATATGATAAAGAATAATTAATTGAACCATAGCAAATATGAGGAAAGAGGACATATCAAACTTAATGTGCATACCAACTTTTTTATTCACAGCGCTGGCCGCACTGCGTATACAATCGGGTTACATTATAACATATCAATTGTTGATATTTGTGATAAAATAAGCACACCAAATAACGATACAACTTATCGATTTTATAAATAAGTGGTATTTCTATGCATGTACCTTTGCGGAACAAGGGAAAAAGGCTAGACTATACTTAATGATCAGTATCAGTTTTTGTTAAACTGTTTTGTATTCAAATATTCTATAGGATGTATTTCATTCGATGTATAAACTAAAAAACATTAAATTCAACTTTTACACTTAATGAACAAATAATTATTGGAAATATAACTATACTTATGATCATTGCATTAATGTAAATGATTTTTTATTCAATTTGGCTGTTTCTTATATAAACCAATGCAATCTGAATCAAAGATTTATTAAAGCATTGAGAATGACATTCGATTCAATCTGATCGCACAATGTTTGCATTTACATTTTATGGCGACATGCGAACGTTATGTATCGATATTTCAGACATCAATGAATAATTTATTGCAATAAATTATTCAACGAAAGACGCTTAAATACATAAATAGTATTTGAGACGGTATACAACGGGTCATTAAAATAAAGAGAACTGTCATGTGAATCAATACATGTTTATCGTACATGTATAAATAAACCAAACACTCAATCAAACCTCGTTTAGACGGTGAATGCTGTAATATAGACCCTCAACAGGAAGGAATAAATTCTCTCGGCGACTTCAGAAATTGATGGCAAAGTTTGCGTGAGGTGGTCTAACAGCGATTGTTGTCGCAATTATTGGACGTTCATACTTCTCAATATTGCGTGTGAGGCCTGTAGATGAACACTCGATGTCTATTTCGACCGTGATGTGGCTTTGAAAACAAGAAAAGTAAACGTAATGATCTTTTTATTTCCTTTTGAGTGACGCAGGTGGATTGCAAAAAGTAATTATGACATTACAAACATATCCGTCCATTGATGATCAACGGGCTAAAGTCTTGAAGTCCAATTTGCATGATTTGTTTAGTTTTTAAAGATTACTACGAAGGTGGTTTGGCGCATTTTTTGAATGACGGTTTGTTTTAATAATTGCATGACTTTGGTCATACATTTCAAAGGCTACGTCGCAAACCAAATAAAGATAACAACCTTATGTATCTCAACTGGAAACGCAAACAAGAAACCACTCAAGGATATAACATCGATGAGATATTAACATTTTATAAACCGTTTGTTTATTCATGTAAACGTATTCTTTCAAGCCAATTTCACAAGTGACTCAAGGCGTTTTGTATTAACTACATTTGGTACGTTTCGCATTGTTTCCATTGCCGACATTGTGTTTTGTCTGCATTTAAGCCTAATCATATGTAATCAGTTCTATACTAAAATTGCTATTGAAAGACGCAACTTGTCTTAAACAGCTAAGTAGATTGCAAGTGCAATAGTATTTCATTAATGTATTAATACCATAAATTAATTCTTCTGTTTAAATAACCGAAAACGCTTGGTATAACTTTGTATGCAGCATTTCCACAGGGTAGATTTGTTCATGTCGTAACTTTGTTCCAGTCCGATAATTCCTTCATATCAAAATTGGAAATGTCCATTTCCGCGCGATCTCTCTCTCGCTCTGGAATGTAACGTGTAGAGACGGATCTGTGCAATAGTTACACCTTATATCCTATACTTTGTCTATTCATACGACACACGAAAACTGAAATTGTACATACAAACATGGCGACTTACTGAAAGAAAAGTGACAACGAATTTATATCCGAGTCAATTGATCTTGATTTCCGACATAAAGTAATATCTTTAATGAATATAAAACAGTCTGCGTAAATTGTCATCCCAGATTAGCCTGTGCAGTCCGCACAGGCTAATCAGGGACGACAATTTCCGCTTTTATGGAATTGTTCGTTTAAATGATGTCCCTTCTTAGCGAATATCAAGTTTAGGCGTTAATTGTCGTCCCAGATTAGCCTGTGCGGACTGCACAGGCTAATATGGGATGCCACTTTACGCACAAGGATTTTGCCCAGTTTTTTCAGAACACGCCACATTTCTGTATTGAATGTCCGACTATCAGTTGGTATTTCTGTTTCGTTTTCCATCATTTTAGCTTATTGAATATGATGTGTCATACAAGCAACTGGTTGACGTGTTTTCATAGTTTTTATAATGTATTTATAAACACAGTGATGTTTTTTAAACATTTAACGAAGTATATCAATGCTAAAATGTAGATAGACATATTTACCTTCCCAGATATCAGAAATGTGTCCTTTGATAGCACAACTAATCACGTTACCACTTTAGTAGGTCACATTACCGATGAAATGTTTTTTTCAAACATTGTTCGAATACGACTGATGATAATTCATACACACAACGATAGTTTTCATATTTTATCTCCGTCGCGCGTTTATTTTCGTTTGTGTATGTATTGCATACTGCATTTTGGAATCTATAACAATTTGTGACATGATCGTGAACATGTCTTTTGATGTATATAATTATATGTAATACTTTATTCATATCATGTATTATGTTGTATACTCAAACATATATATTTACAAACAAATCTTCGAATTGACTGTCCTTCACCTTATTGTGAAATGTTTGCCATGTGTTGTTGTTTTCTGATGGTTGTGTTTCCTAAAACGCGTACCTTAATATGCATAAATACATCCTTCCTTTGGCTAATACTACTATTCAGGTATATTTATCAGGTGTTTCTTGGTACTTAATCAACCCATCTTTTCGTGTTTTGTTGTTTAACATATTAAATGTTTACATAACGACATACGTATATTATTGTTCTTCACGGAAATTGGGTGTTCTAGACCAACGAATGTGTTTTTTGTTATATTCTACTCGGCAGTGAAATATCAAAACATCTATTACTGTATTGTTTTCGATGGTTACAACGTGTGCTACACCCATACATTGCATTGTTGTTCCTTTATCGAATTATATTTTTGAGTGTCAATTGTTCTACTACAGCATTTATTGTATCATTTTCCAAGTTACTTGTTGTGCTTCATTAATGAATTGATTTGGTATTTTTTTAGCGCGTTATTGGTTGTGCCAATATATATAAATGTTTGTATCGTTTTCCAGGTTTTTGGTTGTTCTACATAAAACCCTCCGTCAACCCGTTTTTCTACGCTTTGTGCGATGTAAACTTCCTAAAAAACACCATAGTAGATAATCCGGAGCAAGTGCAAAACAACGTTCAACCGAGCGCCAAAGTGTTTTAACATGCTTGTATCGGTATTAACAATCTACAAATTTCCAAATGAGCAGGTTAAGCTTTATACTATGTTGAACATGTATGTAAATACAGATTGACGAAAGTAGGGATAAAAATCAGATGTACTGATCAATGTTTCAGAGCAAAACAAACAGAAGGCACCTCATCTAAAAGTAAGCAACACTAAGTAACTACGATAAATATATCTCAGATACCAATCGGTGATACAAAATCTCGAGGTTTTACTTAATAACCGGTGAATAATAAATAGTGTTTATCATTTACAGACTGTGATATGAACAGCTGCATATTTTTGTTTACTTGAAACAGATGGTGTTTTGTTATTGTTACATTACACTACCACTTATCGTTCACACGGCCAAGTATGTTATAGTATACACTGTTCAAATGTATACTCGTACGTTAATTATATTGTTGTGATAAGTTTGGTATCTGACCCTTTGGTATCTGACCCTATGCTCTGTTTAGTCTCTGTCGTATGTAAACACGTATTATGCCATCGGTTTGGATCTTACATGTGAGTTATTAAAAAAAGTTTTATAAGTGTAGCTATGCGAGTTGCGTGTATTTGTCTTATAAAAGCGATGCGAATTATTTATTAACTATGATTGTGTCCCAATAATAACACCATTTACATTTGAAGTTAGAATGTTAAGTTATATTGTAGTATTTGTATTTAGTATGTACGTAATGCATATGTTTCTGATGATGATAATAATGAAATATTTACGATATTTATTGCATTAATTATATTAAATTGTAAATTGATTGACATCTATACACAAACAAAAACTATCTATCTCTCTATTGGACATAAAATGTTTGGAGTTGTATAACTGTATTCTGAACACTTATACAAGTGTTGTAGTGAAACACGGCGCTGGATTATTCAGTGTCTAACTGCATTGATATGACTGGAAACAGAAAATAGTACGGACACCATAAACATCATAAAACTACCTCAATCTTAACGAATACTCAATAGCTTTAAAAGGCTTTGAACATCTATCTACTCTATTTTTTTGGCAAAGTAATAAAAATTACGTTTACATAAATTAATTTAAATATTTTACCTAACTAACTTTTGAAATTGTATCGACAAATAAGTACGTGAAACTTCTTATTAAACCCTGAATAAGTGTTAATAATGACGGGTCTCGACACACGGATACCATTTGTGCATATTGTGAACGAATGTACACACATGATTTATTAAACGACGTTGAAGGTTATAATGACTTTGAATTATGCCACTAAACCTATGTTTGGCTTTCAATTACAGTTAAGGAAAAGGAATTCCTATTGTGTCGTTAATAAAATATTCATTTCTATGAAAATACTTTCTGCCTCCAATCGACTCATTCGAAACGGCTTTTAACATTCATAGAGCAATGTTCGGATAGAAAATATCGTTATTATTAAGAGGTTCAAAAGATGGTTCGTCCAGGATACGATTTAGGAAGAACATAACGATCTTAACATAAACAAAGTACAACTAAAGCTGTGTCAGCAGACGAGATACATAGCATGAGGTATATTATTTATGACAATTCTCTAAAAACATAAAGAAATGTTCATATGTATGACATATTATATAATACAAATCAATCAAAATTGTAATCAAGGTATTATTAAATTATATATATTGCACAGACAAAATGTAAATAAAGTCTTGAAGTATTTTAGGGCACTATATGCTGCCTGACTAGATATAAAATAAGTATAAGTGCAGTCCGCAAAGTCTAATCAGGGACGACACTTTCCGCTTGTATGATATTTTTCGTTTAAAGAAAGTCCCTTCTTAGCAAACATTCAGTCTAGGCGGAAAGTGTCGTCCCTGATTAGCCTGAGCGAACTGCTACGAGGCTTATATGATTAGTATTTATGTTTATGAAAGTTGCATGCATTCTTATGAATATTTCCAAAACGAAAACATCCTTTTATAATCCAAATACTCTGGACTAATATCAGCATTTTTATCCTTTGCAAGTGCAAATGCTATGTATTGTTGACTATTTCACCCTACTTGATTTATCTTATGATAGCATGCAATCATATGAATGTGGCAATAAAAAAACTCTTCAATACCAGTTTGTATCAGCATGCAAACTATTCGTTAGTGTATATGATTACCGCATCTGGACATGCAATCCATGATGATGGAATCAAATAGTTGTCTCCTTATTTACAACAAATCAATAACATAAAATCTACCTCAGAAACATCTTTCTGATCATTGTTTCCTCGATTTTAGTTATACAGGAAACGCGAAAAGTATATTGAACTACACTTCTAATGATTACAACAGAAAAGAAATTATCATCAAATACTTGTTAAGCCGATAATTATTGCCAATGTTCGAAAGTCTATTTTTTCTTTAAATTACAAGAACTTTCTTCTTGAGCAATCATTTTTAAGTATATCGGGTTCTTTTTTATTCTTTTTTTTTATGTTTTCATTTTTTTATTCTCGAAACATCAAGTTTTACACAAGAACCGATATACAGAGATCATATATGTTCAGAGAATGTGTAGCAAAAAACGTAAGGAGCAAGAAAAAAAAATAGGAATGAAAGAAGAACTTTTTCAAAAAACATATTTGAACAAGAAAAAAATTGAGAAAAAAACAAAAACAAATGCGAACAATATTGTTAGCCTAAAAAATGTATTTGATTTATTGTATATTTCCTAAAAACGTTTGAAATTGTTCTCTGAATATATTCAATTTATTTTTGCTTATAGCAATCATTTCTTCAATTCTTAGTCTACGCTGGAGGTAAGCTTTAACGTTATGGATTGTGGGTATCTGTGACTGATTCTTATTTTTTAAAATGAAACATTTCGCCAGTAATGTAATAAAATTAACCGTTACGGATGTTGGTAAATTACTGTCTAAAATATTACAAAAACTAATTTTTTCGTAGTTGTAGTCAATTCCACCATGTGTATTAACTGTTTTTTCAATGTAAAATTTAAGATCATGTCAGAATGTTTGTATTGTTGTGCATTCCCAAAACATATGAATATTTGAGTCAATCGTCATGCAACAAAAATCACACAAATTTGAGGGTTTAAGTCTGCATTTTAGTAAAACGCTATTGTTAGGAATAATTCTCATTAGATATTTATATTGGAATTCTCTAAGTTTGGTATCGTTTGTTAGCAATAGAGGTTAAACAAAGATACTCCTAAAATCAAGTTCTTTTTCGAAATGTGCTTCCCATTTGATAATGGACTTAACATTTTCTGGACTTTTTAGTAGTATTAATTTGGAGTAAATAAATTGGCAGATTTTTTTTCGTTTGTTGATCAGTGAAATAAGGTGTTCGGGTTGTTGACAACTGATAGCTTCTGTTTTCAGCTTTTCTTTCCAATGTAATGGGATACTTTGGATTAAGGTATATTTAAAAAAAAAATCGGTATTTTCTTAATCATATAATTGTTTAATTTGATCGAAAGTGTAAAATTCTCGAACTCTATAGTCATACAAATGTTTAACAAGGTCTATACCTCTGTCGTGCCATTTTTTGTAGAACAAAAGACCAGTGTGTTTGTTTTTGATATGTGAATNATTTGAAAGGATTAAAATTCCTGTAAATGTCAGTTAAATCGTAATTATCTTTTATATAATTAACTTTATTTGAGCATTTACTTTTTGTAGTTGTCTTCCCATTTAACTTGTCTAACTTAAAATCTTGAACCACATTAAAATCTCCTCCTATTATCAAGGAATATTCATCTAGACTGGTAATTGTATTCTCTAGTGTATTAAAAAAATCAAGGTCATCATTATTTGGGGCATATATGTTTATTAAAGCAATCTGTGAATTATATATTTTGACTTTTAGAACCTGTAGCCTTCCTACTATAACTTCTGTATAATCAATGATATGTATGTGTTGATTGCGTTTTAATAGAATTCCGATGCCTAAGCTGTTTGTACTTTGTCCACTGCAAAAAACGTCCCCTCCCCATGCTTGAGCCCAGTCGGTATTTACTTGTTTGTTATCATAATGCAGTTCTTGTAACATTGCTATATCAATTGATTTTGTTTTTAACCATGTAAAAACTTGCTCGCGTTTAATTTTGGCACCCAGTCCTTTGACATTAAATGTACAAATATTTAAGCTTGTCATGTTGTAATATTAATATGAATGTCCACCATGAGTCTATTAGTAGTATACCCATTAAAATAAATACCATATACCTCCAGCGTAAAAACTATTATGTACATTTTTAGTCTTGGCATAAGGCGCAAAGTAACTATAAAAAAAGAGATATGAAAAAGATTTGTAAAAAAATAGATGTTTTTTATCAAGGATTTGTCGACAAAAATGACACGTAATGTGACGATATAATATTTACATAATTACTCAGTATAGGCATGTTTAAATTGTGCATACCTTATAATAGCAGTACCTCAAAAAAATATCAGACACGAAACTGGCAAACAAACACCCTTTCCATGGTCACTATTATACCATATATAGTTAACATGCAACCATGTAAAAAAGAGCATTAATACCATTCCACATTGTTTTCATGACTATTAATAGTATACAAACTATCGTCATATTCTTATTTTACAACAGCCTAAGTGTAACAAATATTGCAATCAGTGTTGTTTTGTACACAAACTATTTTACACACAGTATGTTATTCATATATAAAAAAAATATCGGGTTCTTTGTATTTTTTATGGAGTTCAGAAATCCCTGGTTCGATTCCAGGGGTAGGTACATTTTTAAATTTCATGTTTTCCTTTGACATAATAATTATTTAAAACTAGTTCAAGTATAACAGTTTTGCTAGTAAATTAGTGTCATGATATTTTTCAAAACTACGAAAACATGAGAACTGGTTACTTTTAAATAGAATATATATGAGAAATGAGTATATAGAGAACATGAAACCTATTAATGTCTGATGTATAGACCGATAACGCCCTGCATCGGCAAAAAAACTGTTTCTGTTTTTGTAACAGTAAAACATTGATTTCTTTATCATCAAACAAGCAAATATCAAAATACATTTTATTTTCAAAATCATACCAAAATTACATAAGTATATGTTTAAAACCATGAAAGTAGTAGTTAATATTATATTCATCTATTCAACATAAAATATTTGAAACAAAAGTAAAAACAAAACAGTAATTAATAATATAAGCAATTATTAGAGATATACAATTTGTGTAACTCAAAACAAGATTAGAAAAAAATGTACATGTAATTGGAATAATTAATCCCACATATACATATTTGTTGATTTTAAATGATGATGATATAGTTCGATTTGTTTCCTACAACTGTGGGCTAATCATATAGGTTTTTGTTGTCAACAATTTAACACAACCAATTTGACCTAAATATTTCGAATACAGCTAAATGTCTTTCCCTCGAATGCCTTATGCAATCAGCGCACTCAATCGCATTAGACATCTAAGAACTGCACTTAGGGCAGTTTTCTTATCACATAAGCAGGGCTTGATGATTCTAACGAAATACAGATTCAGAAAAAAGTTTATGATGTCCGATCCTGAAGATTGAAAACGCAGCCTCAACTACAATTATGGTTCAGTGTATAGGAGAACTTTTTCTTCAGTTCTAGTTAAAACAAAAACACAAATATCGTGCATTTACATTCATATATGCGTGATGGCCTTTTTCACAATTCATTATGTCTATTTATTAATATTCTGTGATCAGATATCAACTTTGAACTATAAGAAGCTTGCTTCTGATGTGACAGAGTGGATTTCCCATCATAATATTAATATAGTCGTAATACTTTGTATATATATATATATCATATTATTTTACAGCAACAGAGGGATACAGATGAAAGATGAAGATAGTTTGAAGAGTGTTGTTTATCAAGGTCTTAAGAAAGAAATGAAACAAATAGCGGCTTACAAATTTGACATCATAAGTGCATATGATAAATTTAGAATAGAATTGTGTAAGATTGAACAAGAAATGAAAACTGAAAAACCAGACCAAATGGTCAGTAACAGAAAAGTTTAAAGATTATTTAGCATTACAACATTTCCTAGTTTATATAGACAACAACCCACTAACTTATGTTCTAACTTCTGCACAAGTGGACGCTACCGGTCAAAGATGGGCATCAGCATTGGGCGAATTTTATTTTGAATTACAATATACACCAGAATTGAGGAATGCAGATGCGGATGGAATGAGTAGATAACCACATGAACTTATCAAGGATAGAAACTCAGAAGAAGTAATTAAAATGGATGATCTCACAGTTAAAGCCATGTGTGGTTCCACTTCCAATCCACCATACATTGAGACAATCACATGTAATGTGAACATAGTGGAGTCTACTGATATGCCTGGCCAGCCTATGGCAAAAGTCAAAATGAGGCAGATAAGAACTGCTCAGAGAAATGATTGTTTAATTAAAAGGTGGAGAAGAGCAGTCATTGATCAGGTTTTGCCAAATATTAATCAATTTAAAACAAAAGAGGACAAATGTATAATTTCAAAATGATAAGAGAAATACTGTATAGGGAAATTAAAGGTAATGACAAAACATTGAGACAGTTGGTTTTACCATCTATATTTAGAAAAGATGTGTTGATAGGATTACATGATCAGATTGATTGGTCATCCAGGCAGATTCAGGACAGTGTCGTTATTAAAAGAGAGATATTGCTGGTCAAATATGACCTCAGATGTGGTAGCTTGGGTCTCAACGTGTGACAGATGCCTCAGAAGAAAAACATCCACACTCATCAAAAGTGAACTTGTTAACATTGTGACAACATATCCATTAGAATAAGTGTTTATGGATTATCTCACATTAGAACCTTCAAAAGGATATGGTAATGTATTGGTCATCACAGACCACTTTACAAAATATGCATTGGCTATTCCAACGCGCAATCAAACAGCAAAAACAACACCTGAAGCGTTTTATTATACTTTTATTGTAAATAATGGTATCCCCACACCCCTTTACACTGATCAAGGGGCTAACTTTGAATCAGATTTGATAAAGAAATTATGTAACTTGATTGGGATAAAGAAATCCAGAACAACACCATACCAACCAATGGGTAATGGTTGCACAGAACGGTGGAACCGTACATTACTCAACATGCTTGGTACACTTGATCCTGTTAAGAAGCCAAATTGGAAAGCGCATATTCCATCTTTGGTTTACTCTTACAATTGTACCCGACATGAAAGCACTAAAGTGTCGCCTTTTGAGTTGATGTTCGGAAGAACACCCAAACTACCAATTGATTCATTATTTAAAGCTGTTGATATCGAAATTAAGACAAACCAGACATCTAAGGAGTACTTAGATCAGTTGAGAAATAGGTTAAAGCACTCACATAAAGTGGCAAAACAGTATTCAGATACTGCAAGAGATAGACAAAAATCTGATTATGACAAGAAAGCCAAAGCAGCTAAACTGTTAGTTGGGAGCAAAGTTTTATTAAAAGCTCTGTTTCACGAGGGTAAGCACAAAATAGCTGACAAGTTTGAAATGGACACTTACACAGTGATTGAACAGCCAATAAAGGATATTCCTGTGTACAGAATAAGGTCTCAGGCTGGAATTAAACGTAATATACATCGCAATCATTTGTAATCATAGTAGATGAAAATGTCAAAGCAATTCCAAAGGATAGTCAGAAAGTAGAGGGGGAAGATATAGATATGTTAGTAGAAAACAATGTAGATAGTGACGTCACGGATAAGGTATGTGTAAGTAATGGTCACGTTTATGAGTGTAATCAAGGAGATGATGATGATGATAAGGATGATGATGATGTTGATGATGATGTTTGTGTACTTTGTACACATAATAGTAGAAAAGCCCATGGGTATGAGGCAAATAAATCGTGTCTAGGTAGTTTTAATAATACCAGGATGCGCATCCTAAACCAAAACCTAGAGTTAGTTTGAAAAACGGTACCCGTTTGAATGTTCAAGGTCAAGGTAGTCAGACAGACAACCAGGTTCAGCCTTTAGTAGATTTTTAAGCACTGAATAGAGGAGCACTTGATAATAGAGGTAGTGTTAGTGAAGTACACGTAGATGTACATGCAGGACTGGGTACAGATGATATTTGTGAACAGATGAGTGAAAGTGAAATACAGGCTCAGCCTAAGCCTTTATCACGAAGGTCTACAATGATTATAAAGCCACCAGTTAGATATCGTGATTATCAGATAAGTCAAATGGTTTTAAGACCAAGAAACTACAAGGTTCATGAATTAGATGTTATGGTATCTTCAGGTGTATTAGATGAAATTGATTCAGATGTTGTAGATAGCATTGTGAAAGCCGTTATGCAGTGAGCAATCATATGTAGTCACAATATTTTTCTATGTTTTATTTATGATTTACTCATATATTTATATGATATTTTGTTTGAGAAAATATTTACCTTATATTGTGAATTTCTATATCTGTTTAAATGAAAAAGATGTTGTACTAAGTATAAGTAATGTACGTGGAAAATAGCAAAGATACATGACATGTACATGGATTGAAATCATTAAACAGGTAAGTATATAAAATTATTTATCTTTAATTGGTCAGTACAATAAGATCGATTTAGTGGGCAAGGTAAGTATGATGTCATACATGTAAATGCATAAACCTTTTATTTTATCATCTTTAAGTTGTCAATGTGGGTCCTGAGAATGGTTTAAATTGAATCTTAAAGAGGTTGAGTTGTGAATATATATGGCCTTTGAAATGGACATTGACAGACTTATGACAGTATGTTTTGTATCGTGAGGACATGATCTTTTGTCAAAAGGGGGCCGAATATAGGCGATTTTATTTTTTTGTATGACAGTTTGGTTATTCTAGAATGTTATTTGACATACTGGTTGAAGACAACGATATCTTTAATAGAGATTGTATTTATATTTATTTGTTTGACTAAATGACGGGACGTCATTTAACGGACAGGGGGAGTATGTGACAGGGTGGATTTTCCATCATAATATAAATATAGTCGTATGTAACCTTCTTTATGTGGTTACGTCTTTTGTGTAATGTACGGTAATGTTTTACAAGCTCGCGCGACAGAACTAAAACGTCAAGAGACGGGTGAACATCTGTTTACTTCATATTATAAATCTATATACATTTATATTATTAAGTATCATTATACACTAGGTAAGTATAAATGTGTATATAAGTAATTACTGATTGTAATGTTGTTGCACATGATTGCTAGTCATAATGATTTATTTAAGATCAGCAATTTAACGTATTAATAACATTTGTAATTATTTTATGGCTCAAGATGTTTTCTATTTAAAATCACATTTTCCTATATTTATATGTGTGCACTTTTTAACAATTTGCAGAGTAACATCACTTGCAGTCACTGATTTGGAAGAAGCAATGCGACGCCAGATTCCATAAATTTGTGAGTATATGTGTGTTGTTCGTGTTTCACATATGTATTCGTGTTGTGAGATAGATATTGGGATGTCTAGGTCAGTCAGTCGGTCTGGTCGCAACAACATTATTCTTGATGGAAAGATATTATATTCTGTAATAAATCTTATGTTGTAATTAGAACTAATGAGCTAAATGATTGTTTCATCATTTGTTAATATATTTATCTATATATTGGTGTTATATTTGCTGTTATAAATACTTTATATATATATATATATTATATTAGTTTACAGCAAGACAGTAATATTTATAATAATTTGTTGTATGTGTGCTATTGTTTATTTGCAGGACGTCTTTTGTCTCCTTCTTCTGATCGGAATAATTGTCTTCCTGAATTTATATTATAATACTGGACTATACCAAAATAATTAGTAAAAAAGAACCACCGACGTTCTGTTTTCCTTTTACCATATAACCATTTGGAGGAAAAGTTCATAAAGTTACACTGAAAATATGTACAAAGAAGGAATGTATCTAGCACTAGCATTACCTTCATTTTGCTGCGCTTCAGACAATTGCTTTATATTGCTTTGTTAGATAGTAAATAATTGGATAATTCAATTGATTTACATTGATTGGCATCTTTCCAGTCTGATGTTATGACCTCACACTGTGTTTTATTTTATCGGATATACTCCTTGTTTGCTTTTTAATTGTAATTGAAATGTTATTTAAAAATCGTTTACTTACGCTTGTATATGGAGTGAGATTATTTGTTTGTTAAATCCTATTTAGACAAGTTACATTATAATGTGAGGATAGTGTGTACTTTCATTTGTAATCGATTGTGTTCGTTTTTTTGCAAATGCTTTCTGTCGGGTTAAGAGTGAGGTTAGGAGCACCTTCACGTAATATATACATTGACCTTTTGAATGTGGTGAATTAGTTTGTTATGTCAATGTTTAATCAATTTTTCGGCCATACGTTGTGTTATATATATTGTCTAGTTATTGGTACACCATAGTGAACATGTCTTGAAATGACTTCAACTTGTATATATTTTAATTAAGCAATGACACAAATAATACAAAACAAACACATTGTGTCAAGCTTGGCACGAATTGGCCGCTTAGAGAGTGCCGTAAAATTCTTTCAACCGACCTACACGTGTTCAATCTCGCTATTCATTGTAATAAAGATTACGCCGTGTATATACGGACATACAAACACACATGTACGACTGGCATGACATATCTCCTGAATAGGTATCATACACATGTTGCTGCTACATGCAAGCGCGGGAATCACACATAATACTGAACTGTTTGACGAATGTATGGCTAATGAACCAACGCACCAGAACCTGCATGCATGCAAACATATCACAAAATTGCTTGAACCATGTCTGGCTAATGAACCAGAGAACCAACACCTGCATGCACATACACATATCACAAATAAGTGGTATCTCAATGCATGTACCTTTGCGGAACAACACATGCGAGTAAGCTAGTATATACTAAATGATCAGTATCAGTTTATGTTTAACTGTTTTGTATTCAAATATTATATAGGATGTATTTAATTCGATGTATAAACTAAAACAAATTAAATTAAACTTATACAATAAGTGAACAAAAAATAATTGGAAAAATACCTTTACTTATGATAATTGCGGTAATGTAAATGATTTTTCATTCAATTTGGCTGTTTCTTATATAAACCAATGCAATCTGAATCAAAGATTTATTAAAGCATTGAGGATGACATTCGAGTCAATCTGATCGCACAATATTTGCATTTACATTTTATGGCGACTTGCGAACGTTACGTATCGACATTTCAGACATCTATGAATAATTTACTGCAATAAATTATTCAACGAAATACGTTTAAATGCATAGATATTCTTTGAGACAGTATATAACGAATCTTAAACATAAAACAGAACTGTCATGTGAAGCAATAAAGGTTAATCGTATAAATAAACAAACACGAAATCCGACCTCTTATAGAAGGTGAATGATGTAATATAATCCCTCATTCTCTCAGCGACTTCAGAAATTGAATATTGCGTGAGCTTGTGTAACCGCGATTGCTGTCGCAAGTATTGGACCTTCATACTTCTAAATATTGCGTGTGAGGCCTGTAGATGACCACATGTCCGTTTCGACCGTGATGAGGCTTTGAGAACAAGAAACGAAAACCTAATGACATTCTTATTTCCTTTTGGGTGACGCAGTTGGATTGCAAAAAGTAATTATGACATAACAAACATATCCGTCTACTGATGATCTGTGGGCTGAACTCCTGAAGTCCAATTTGCATTATTTGTTTAGTGTTTAAGATAACTACGAAGGTGGGTTTGCTCATCATTTGAATGACAGTATGTAATTAAAATCTACTAAATAACGTTGAATCGATTTGTATCAATTTACGTAAATTAAATACAAAAAAAACCTAACTATTTATTTGAAGTTTATCGACAAATAAGTACGTAAAACGTCGTATAAAACCCCGAATAATTGTATATAATAACGGGTCTCAACACACGGATAACATTAGTGCATATTGTGGACGAATATACACACATGCTATATTAAAATACGTTGAAGGTTATAATGTATTTGAATAATGTCACTTTGCCTGTGTTTGGCGTTCAATTGGCGAAATACCTGTTCAAACACTGTTTCAGTAATTTATAGATGTGTCTCTTGGATTTCGAAGTAGAATTAAGCTCTGTGAACTGACGCCCAAATGCCGATGCCTTTAAATCAAATTACAGATTTTGATCAAGTGACTAGTGAAATTACCTGACACCTGAAAACTGGTTTATCTTTATTAAATCAGCACACGTTTATAAAGAAAGATAAGTTCTAAAATGTAACACATGTGGCATAAAATGTTAATCGTACACAAAAGCAGATAAGGATAAATGAGTTACGGGTGTTACCTCATAGACGAATCAACAATTAGCAGCTCGGTCATCTCGTCTCTTTGAGCAATGAAACGCGTGTTGTTATGCTACTTCGTGCTTGCAGAGAAAAGGCGTAATAATTTGATCCATGCAGTCACGTGTTTTGCGTTGTATTATGGATGATTGTGACTGGTTTTACTGTCGGCACTCACTTCACGTGTGACTTTTGATTGTCGGTATTAAAATTTATTATTAGCAACAATACATCAATATATTTCAAGGACTGCATATAGCATATCTTATTAATAATCAGATAATACAGACTTGAATATCCAATATTGAAATAAAATACAAAACATGGGACATACTTTTTAATTGAACAAACTGTTGATTTTTTTGTGTTTCTGTAATTTATGCGGGCAGGTTTTTATTCAATTCGATACATGACAATGATAAATGCCTCAGTACTTTGTATTGTACCTACATCACATGGTTTAACGTTTACGCACGAATGGTGAATGTATTTAATTTAATCAAACAGTAAAAACGAACATCTGACACAAATGTATTAAAGATGTTTTCATTTTAAAGGATTATCGTCATGATGTACTGTTGCGGAATGGGTCATGATAATGCACGTTAAAATATGACTACATAATAAACGTTGACGCGCAAAGCTGATAAATCGCTACATTATATAAAAATAGTGTTTTTTGATTGCATTAAATAAATCCAGTAATGCATTGTAGCATGACGACACGATATTGCCGATTTATGATCCAGACAGTGATAATTTGAATGTAAGCAATTTATTTACTTATAAATGAAGCGGTGTCTGTGTGTTTTGTATCTGCGGAAGTGTTCGCTAATTTCAAACATCAGAAAATGTAATCCCATGTAAAAAATGTATATGTAAGCTCTAATCGTTGTTTAATAATTGGAAAAAGGGAAAACGATTGCAACATTCAATTAATATCTCACTGGAGCACAAAGTGTTCATAGGAAAGATACCGTGATGTCCGTCGTCCGTCAGTTAGTGCGTGAGTAAGTGTGTACGTATGTGCGTTATCGTTTTCTTCTGATAATTTCTTTGCAATCATTGGCCGATTTAAACGAAACTTCCCAGGAATAATCCTTGGGTGACCGTCTTTCAAAGTTGTTCAAATTGTTTCGTTCCAGTTGCAGAGCTAAAACTAGATTAGGTAACGAAAAGTCATTTCAGCTGAAACATTTATGCCATGCGCTGATAACCTCGAAATTAAAAATTAACACATTTCAATATATAAAAGGTTTTAAAAGAAATGATATGTAATACAAAATGTCATAATTTACATTTGATACTTCGTTAAAGTTACACAGTCCTTAAAATTCGTTAAATTGTGAAATTGATAGGCTTATAGGTTTACGAAAACAAATACATAAATCTACTTAATCAAGATCCAGTGCGACCGTCTTAAGGAGCTGAAATTCCTGTTGTATCGTTTATTAAATATTCATTTCTATGAAACTACTTTCTGTCACCAATCGACTCATTCGACATGGCATTCAACATAAATATAGCGATGTCTGGATAGCAAATGTAGAGGTTCAAAGGATAGTTCGTCAAGGATACGATTTAGGAAGAAAATCACGATCGTAACATAAACGAAGTATAACTAAAGCTGCGTCAGAAGACGAGATGCATAGCATGAGGTATATTATTTATGACAATTATCTAATGCGAATCTAGCACCATAAGCAACACAAAAACATAAAGCAATGTTCATGTATGACATATTACATTATACAAATCATACAAAATTGTAATCAAGGCATAATAATATAATATATAGTGCACAGACAAAAAATGGATATAAAGTCCAAAAGTAAATTTGGGGCACTAAAGTCTGCCTGATTAGATATTAAATAAGTAAAAGTGCAGTTCGCACAGTCTAAGCAAGGACGACACTTTCCGCTTTTATGATATTTTTCGTTTAAACAAAGTCTCTTCTTAGCAAAAATCCAGGTAAGACGGAAATTGTCGTCTTAGATTAGCCTGAGCAAACTGCAAAGGCTAATCTGGGATATTACTTTACGCACATGCAATAAACCCCCTTTTCACAGAACGAGGCTCATATGATTAGTATAAATGTTATGAAAGTTAATTTTATACGCATTCTTATGAATTTTTCCATAGAAACAAAAACCATCATAAATATGATATTAATCCAAATACTCCGGATTTATATCATTTTTATCCTTTGCAAGTGCATATGGCTAATATTGATGACTAAATCACCCTACTTGATTTATCTTATGATAGCCCTGCAATCATATGAAGGTGGCAATATTGAACCTCTTCACGTAATCTTATATACCAATCGGTATCATCATGCACAATATTAGTTAGTATAAAGGATTACCGCATCTGGACATGCAATCCATGATGATGGAATCAAATTGTTGTCTCGTAATTTACAATCAAATCATTAACATAAAATCTGCCTCCGTTCTTTATGATCATTGTTTCCTCAATTTTAGTTATACGGGAAACGCGAAAGGTATATTGAACTACACTTCTAATGTTATAACAGAAAAGGAAATAATCATAAAGTACTTGTTCAGCCGATTTTTTATTTTCATATTTCGAAAGTCTAAATGTTCAACATTTTTCTTGAGCAATGATTTTTAAGTTTATCGGGTTGTTTGAATTGATTTATGTAGAGTATGGCAAACAATAACAGCGAAATTCAGAGTTGCTAACAGATGTAATGCAGTGACGGAAACAAACATGCAATGATGTATTACTCAAAATTGAAGAATGCGTTCCATGAACGATCAATTTTTTTACCAGAATCATAGACAATAACAATAACAATGTAAAGTTATACTGATCACATGGAATACACCACAGTGAAAAGTGCAAGTGATCTTAATACTTTAAATAGAACAGCTTCGGGGAAACGTCAAATGATACGAATGTTGTTGATTTATTGACTAATAAAGTAAGTTAATTTAATAAGCAGTACTGTAAATACTGCGGTTATATCGCGTATGGAGAATTAAATGCACGCTAGGGGATTAAACCAGATTTTGCTGACAATCCAAATAAGACAATATTGAATTAATAAAATGGTGATAAGAATATGAATGCTGCTATTTTACGACACAGACTGAATACAACGGATATGGTGAAAAACTGCTGATGTGGTGTAGATGAAGACATAGGGAAATTTAACGTTGTTAATTCACAATAGTATAATGTGTTTAATTATGTGTTATTCACATGTGGCTTGTTTAAAGTGTTTAGAGCGTTTTACATCCATGACCTAATATTGCATCGAATAATTATGCGATTCATTTAAGTACACTTGAAACAGGTTTAAACTCAATAAATGAAATTTATGTTCAACACATTGATTTTAATAGATGCATTTTGTACCGATTGTTTAATGTATAGTAACCTTTGAAAATCTTACAGGGATTTGTGTTTGCTGTGATTACCCAAATTATATGGTTACGTCGAAATAAATAAATATAAAAATACCACTTAGTTGTAAATGGTCGCTCCGTTAACGTCGAATGCTACATTTCAGTCAATGTAAAGTCGTGAATCATACTTAAATATTACTATAACTGAGTCAAAGATTAGATTAAATTAGACTACACTTTGATGAATAAAACACTATAATGAATACAAGTTCAAAAGCAATGGCACTAAAAGATAAAAAAGAGTTTTATACAATTTCCAATACGGGTTGTTTGTACATTTGAAAACACACTCACATACATTTGCACTTTTGTGAAACCCCATTATGGTATGCAGATCCGTTCAAACACCAAAAAGCTAAGAATAAATTCATTGGTATACATTTCATTAAAGTAAATATTACAAATTTATGAAGCGAATAAAAAGTGTATTTTCTTAACATAACTCGTTCATATGTATGTTTTGGTTTAAATGGATCTGTTCATAATTTAGAAAAAAACATGTTTAAAATAACAGCCTTATATTAAAAAAGAATGTATGCATTATATATGTTCGTTTATTGATTATCATTAATTTAACTAGTACATATTAGTAAGCGTATATAACGCTTTTCATTGATAATTAAGGAACACAATAATTTACCGACATATAGAGAATACATGGTTGGTGCCGAGATGGAGAAAGTTTTAGCCGGTGAGGCTTAGAAAAAGACAATAGGGCGAGCTTTAGCGAGCCCTATTTTCTTTTTCGGGCCGAACCGGATAAACTTTATTCATTTCGACACCAACCATGTATTCTATTTATCCTTCTTCATTTAAAACTATGCCGCTAACATATTTTATCAAAAACAAATGATTTATTAAGATAACAAAATAATTATTCTGGTCAGCTCCTACATGTACACAACATTCCTTATGACCGAATTACTACCGATTATGTCACTTAAAAAAAAGTTCCACATTAAACTGGTCCTTTTTATACTTTCCTATTGAAATTATTTGAAGAAATAAAAAATGAATCGAGAATGTGATAGTTTTAATGTTGGAAATTGAAAACAATGTGCCACAGCAAAACAAAAACTGATTTTTATTTTTTATCATTAGAAATCAAATAAAATAAATAAACAACAGCCAAAACAAAGACTCAATTTTATTTACCTCAATGACAGCTTTAATCCGATTCTTATAACAATAGAATTAGAACTATATGCACTTACATGTTCTGTTCGTCCATCCCATTATCGAAATGTATTTTAAACCACACTATTTCTTTATGGCGTTTGTATCGAATGCTTACCATTCTGACCTCAAACACGATTTACGAAATCGTAATCCTGTAGGAACGAGTTATTTTATGCCTATCGAAATTCACAAATATGCAGAACAAACACACAATCCGAAATACGTTTCGTATTCGTTCAATCCTTTAAAAATATTAAATATTTTACTGTTAAAAAACCACCACGTTCAAATTTTTGTACCTAAAATCCACAGAGTCTTGCTTAAACTAGATATGTTTCGTCAGGGAAATGACGTCACCTGAGAAACGTCATAACTTGCGTAATCAAGTGAATGGAAATAAAACTACGGAAAGCCGGTTCTGTAATATGTTTTAAAGAAGATGCCAAGTAGGATGATATGTAAAATAAACGATAACATTCACGATGCGTCTCAATAATGCGTCACCCTTGTGTAATGTATTGGAAAGGTTACACTCAACTATGTGTCACAACGTGCGTAGGAATACACTACTTCCTGTTGACTTGAAATAGGAAAATTTATTTGCCACCCCTTTATTAGGTCAATGTTTGCAACAGAGGTAGGATCAAAGGTTTTATCTACGGTCCATATTTAAAAGCCTTCTTGGTGTAGTGGTTGCTATTGATCCTTTTCTTCTGGATATCCCTGGTTTGATCCCGGGGGCAGGTGCGTTTTTCATGAAATGTTTTTTTCCTTGATATTTTGATTATTTAAAACAAGTTCAAGTATTACAGATGTGTTAGCAAAGTACGTTCATGATATTTTTCAACAATACGAAAACATGTAAACATGTTACTTTAACCTAAAATAAATATGAAAAATGAATCTATAGAGAACATGAAACCTGTAAATGCCTTTCGATGTATAGACAAAAAACTGTCTTTTTTCTTTTTTTAACAGTAAAACCTTGCATGCCCTATCATCAAACACGCAAATATCAAGAGACCTGTTTGTTTTCAAAATCATACCAAAATTACATAAGTGTATGTATTAAAAGCCAAGAAAGTCTATTCTTAAACATATTTTAAGTACAACTCATTCAAAAATAATTAGAGATATACAATTTGTTTAACTCAAAACAAGTTTGTAATATTAGAAAACTAATAACGTCTTTGTTTTGTTAGTATTTTTGTTGACAGTGCAATAGCACTAGATACACCTTACTATGTTAATATGCCTGTGCATGTATGTGTATATGATTAATATGCACATATCAAAACCATCGTGAATGCCGTTCACTTTTTTATTACAGAGGAAATTATGTTTTTTTCTTATAAATTGCATTCTTTGCTTCTTATTGAATTTGACGTTTATTAAAGTAACATATACAAAAGACTAGCATGTACCTTTATACAGTTTAAAATGTAATATCAATTCGTTCATTCATCCTCTCTTCGCTTTTAAGAAATAGTTCCATGGAGGTAACACTCTTCACATGAGAAATCTTCACCGACTCACGTGCAGCTTTTCACGTGTGAACATGCAGTTCCTCACGTGCGCACATGAAAACATATAAAAAACAATCCAGAAAACTCAAATCCGTGTTTCGTTTTTTTATTGTTCTGAAATTTGAATTTTCGATGTAATGATTTGTATTTGTATTTTGTATATAAGTTTGTTGTTAAATGTTGAATTTAACTGCGTTATGTTTGTCCATGTCGGTTAAATAGGCCACGACATTTTCTGTTACTTTACAGCGGTCAACGTAGCTCCTGATCAGACTGCGCAATTGTACATGCTGGTATTGAGCTGCACTGGTCGCACTTGGCATAATACCCATTTTCGCATGACGCGGCTCTTATTGGGAATAGTATGATTGATGTAGTCATGTGTGACGTTGATATCAGCCGAATTTAAACAAAGAATCGGCGACTCTGTGCAAAAAGCATAAATTATTTACGTATAATGATATCATCATGAATTAGGATCCTTCAAAGCTTTTAATAGGCGGTTCGCTATGGGCTTTAACACCGCGCCTACTAGTTTGTATAGTTAGGTCTATCCGCATGCATCGTTTACAGCATACACACATAGAGGTCATGTCTTAAATATAATCAGCTCAATTATGCTTCCGAGTATGTGATCAATCGTAATTTGTGTCATCATACAGCCAGGCAAAGTTTACCTAGCGCTTTGTGTTTAATACTCGTCAATTTTCNAACTAAACCTAACAATTTCAAGGGTGCCATCAAGAAACAGTTTTTAGAGTCTTTATAGCTTTTTATAGTATAATTTTTAGTATGAATTTTATGTTCTGTTAAAATACTGTGATACATTTTTAAGTCTTATGATCATTAAGATGCAAGGATCTCATAATTATTCTTAAACTTATAGTATGCTACAAAGTGTGTTTATTAACTACATATGCAGTGTGTAACTTTCTTAAGCAACTTCTGTGATATAATGAACATGTGATTATATTTGTTCATTCTTAATCAGTAATATACTTTATTAAACAGTACATATTTGATACATATACATTATTAAATATCTAATACATGACTGTTTCATGGTTACTGCCACCAATATCAAGGACCACAATGGAAATAAGTGAAAATCATTTTTCTCTTTTTTGTGTTATCCTTGGTATTGTGTGTGCATTCCATGGTTTGCTATGTATATTGCTGTGATAATATATTTTATATTGTCTGCATTATGTAGTAACTATGTAATGTTCATATTTTTACCGAATAAAATCTATCTATTCAGTCATCATATATCTAAAGAGAACATAAGGGGTTATGATATATTGTTTAGTGTTAAACGTTTAAGAACGAAGGTCACACTGACATTCACTAGATGTCAACACATTAGTAAACGACTCATGTATAACACACTTATGGAATACGATAATGCCTAAGATGTTACATAAAACGCACTCGGTTGATGTATGATCGTCCAATCAGATCCAATCTTCACATGAAGTAGACAGGGAATCGACGTCTTGTTGAGATAATCAGCTGGAGGACGAGCTTGTTGAGCTTATCAGCTGGGGGAGAATGGGAAGCTTTTAGCAGAGACAGATTTCTACTTCTGATAAGTATTAATGCCGTTATTCAAAGCTCTTAAAAGTCTTCAAACAGAATCGAATGCCAAATCAATCAATGGTGCGTTTGTTCCCATTTGCTATTTGTTGAAATAAAACATAATTCAAAGCGATGAATGGCGTTTGGAAATATTTACGGGTTTTACATGGAAATAAGATCGCTCCTCGCACATTATTTAAGAAAGGAGCGACGATGCCTCTAATAAAAATGGCGACATTTAAATATCGGTCTTACAATCACAATAAAAAAAAAATGTATTTATTTACTATGATAATTTAAACATCGTATGCAGCGTCTGTTTAAAATAACTTTCAATTGTCTTGATAACCTTGTCATCCAATCAAAGAGTTAATACGCATTTACCAAAAACAATTCTTTAAAAATAAACACATGCGAAATATCATAGCGAATCCTAAAAAATTCTGTCACTGCAAACGTACGATTGTATTTGTGTGAATTACATGTTACCAGCGTGATTTGACATTTAACAAACATTACCCTTAAGTTTGAATAAGTGACACGGCTTTGTACCCAAGTACAGATCACCCTGTTTCAGTTGTAATTAATTTTGAAGCACCCATTACATCTAGCAGCGAATGATGGTAGAAACATGCACATGCTAATTCGATGTTTTAAAGCAGCTTTTTCGATTTTCAACAAAGAAAATCGAATTCTTCCTAGGGTGATTTTACAGTAAGACTTAACATCGTATGCACGGATTATTAAGCAAACATATGAGCCTCGCTTTGTAAAAACGGGGTTTAATGCATGTGCGTACAGTGTCGTCCCAGTTAAGCCTGTGCAGTCAACACTAGCTAATCAAAGACGACACTTTCCGCATAAACTGGATTTTGGCTAAAAAGAGACTATATTTAGCGAACAACACAATAAAAGCGGAAAGTGTCGTCCCTGATTCGCATTTGCAGATTGTGCTGGCAAATATGGGACAATACTTTACGAACATGCATTAGGCCCGGTTTTGCCAGAAATAGACTCATATAGTATTATAAAAAAGGGAAACAAATTGCACTGACTGATTCAGCGAAACACAACAAGCTTGATAGGTGTATCTCACCGATAACAAAAACAGGACACTATGGCAGGGAAAAATTTGCTACATCCCTAATAAATCTCTGTGCATTTTTTTAACAGTTTGTTTCACCATTCATACATCATACACATACAACCTTAGAAACGATCACATAAACATCAACAATATGTGAGATGAAGTATCGTTAAGTCAACAAAATCATACACGACACGGTTTATTCACTGTGCATCTTAAACATATGTGGCGTGTTCTGAGAAAACTGGGCAAAATTCTTGTGCGTAAAGTGTCATCCCAGATTAGCCTGTGCAGTCCGCACAGGCTAATCCGGGACGACACTTTCCGCCTAAACTGCATTTTCGCTTAGAAGAAACATCATTTAAACGAAAAATTCCATAAAAGCGGAAATTGTCGTCCCTGATTAGCCTGTGCGGACTGCACAGGCTAATCTGGGATGACAATTTACGCACAAGCATTTTGCCCAGTTTTCTCAGAACACGCCACATATCTTACAAAGTCTTGTTGTATTGTAACGTGTTAATGCCCATTATTATTATAAAACCTTTCGGTCATATACACACGTTCGTGGTCTAAGATTTATAGTGTGTTGTATCTGCTTCTTGTGTTTAGCCTCGTGCATACAATATATTATACATTAACAGCGCTGTTATTCGTATGGTTTTTAGAAAAGAAATACCGTTTGTTGCTTCTCGAATACATTGTACAGTACAATTGTGTTCTCTGTGTATTTCTATTTCGTCTGACATTCGCTTATACGCGTCTGAAATACAGCCAATGGACGTGCACATTACCATACTCATTCTTCAAATAACAAATTTAATCAAGCCCAAATCAATTTATTAAGCCAATCAATAAAATACCTTCCTGTGGTATTTAGCATTGAAACATAATAGGTTTCATTAAAATAATGCTCATTCCAGTTTAAGAGATCTCGTGTGTTTGTTTTGGAAGGCATTTTGATGATTTATAAAACATATTGTAGTTGTAACATTTTAGTTGTAACATTTACGAAGGTGTGTATTGAAAATGAGTTCTACACAACTCCACGTAAACGTCAATCTTGTGCTCTGAATCGAGTACTGCCTTATTGTATATAATATTAACATTAATACACTGTATACTTGTACCCAATTTTCGTTCGATATAATCAGGCACGTAGCCAGGGTTTTGAAAGGGGGGGGGTGCGAATTTCCCATGAACGATTGTTATTGGGCCACGAAGTGGCGAAGGGGGTAGGTGCGGGAGGAGGTGTCCCCCTTCTTCAGGTGGTGTGTTTGGGGGTCCTCCCCCACGAAAATTTTGAAAATGAAACGTGAAATCCTGCATTCTGGTGACTTTTTATCTGTATTTAGTTACTGAAGTTATAGAGCATTTTTATATGAAATTTTACTTTCATTGACCATACTCAGTGACTGATCGACATGAATATGATATAACATACATGTATTCCTCACTACCGTTTTTCAATAACCATCTTTTTTTATCAGTCACGGACAGTCACATTATGCCATACGGTGTTTAACCCGACATTAGTATGCGCGCACACTTTTTGTTTACATATGCAACAACACATTTATAGAATGTAAAGTCAACAATAAGAACGGCATAAAATACCAATATTTATTTGAATCTTGGAATCTTGATAAAATTGGTGTATTTTACCATTCTAAATACAGAAAACAAATATCTATAACAAAGATTCCAATTCCACAGTTTAAAGTTGACTCAGTGGATAAACAGTATAATGTTTTCTTATTAAATAAATAAAAAACATTATGACTATTGAAAATGGTACATGTTTTCATTAAACTAAAAAACACTATACAGTCCTGATATGAAAATCATCATTTAACTTTTAATGAATGAATTAATACAACATTAAAAATAATTCTTAGTTAACTTATTTGAGCGAACCTACCAGTAACCTTCCACCTTCGTCAGGACCGGCTTCTTAGATCTTCTCACATTTTGCTGTCAAAACTTCTATTGATTTCAACAATTCTACGGTTAAAGGTTGTAAATAAAAATCACGCGCTATCTTGGAAATGACTTCATCGAGAAATTAATTATAATTATGGTGACCTGTCGGTAGCCTATTGAATTCAACATTATTGTAACGCTTAAATACGAAGACTCACTGAATTCCGGGAAAAGATAAATAACCGTTCTTGCGTCGAATAAAGTTGGATGCAACTTATAGTACATTATTTTCTACTCGTCATAAAAAGTTGGCTGCAAACGCACCCAACGCAACCCCCCTGGCTACGGGTATGACAATACTGGTACGTACTGAGGACTTATTGCAACACAGAATAAATCTCAATACAATCAAAGTGATGCAGACATATTTATCGCATTGTGTATATTTGATGTCTCTATCGTATAACATGCTGTCGACGATCTGCTTTGTCTCATTATGTTGGGATTATATTCCTCCTTGCGCATCTCGTTCATTTACTGTTGACGATTTTTACGGCGCGTTTTGTCTTTTAAAACAGAAAATATTTTACAATCAATGTGGCACACATATGTTTGCAAAGTTCAATTACATGCCTTTTTACCTTCTTCGGTCGACTATTTTATTAAGATAAAGCCGTTCAGCAATATTATTAAAATCTTTATTTACAAACAGTTTCAATGTCTTATTAAGTTTGTAGTGGTAATCAGGAATATTGACGAGTGTTTATACTGAACCAGGCGTGTTGAATTGTGTTCTTGGAACCTCTTGGTCCTCGGTTGAACACTGTTTGGCACTTGCACCGCAGAATTTTCCAAAATGTCTTCCGGAAATTCGCATTACACAAGGCGTAGCAGAACGGGTTGATCGTGGAGTTAATGTAGCACAACCAATAACCTGAAGAAAAAAAAACAGCACGTGATTAGATATATAAGTGTAGGGCAACCAATACCCATAACAAACAATAAAAAAAAAGATGTACTGATAAAGTAAACATAAGCGACTTCATGTATCTTTCATTTATTATGATTTGACTTCTACTTCTGATTGTCAGGCGCCAGCTAAGAGTGCCCCCAACATTAAATAATAATAATAAACATAAATATTGTATTGAGCGTTCATTTTAAACAGATCGTTGGTGGACGGATATGTCATAATGACCCATTTGCAATCAACCTGCGTCACTCAAAAGGAAATGAAAATGTCATTACGTGTTTATTCCTAGTTCTCAAAGCGTCATCACGGCCGAAATAGACATCCAGTGTTCATCTACAGGCCTAACACGCAATAGTAAGAGATAATAACGTCCAATAGTTGCGATAAAAACCGTGGTTAGACCGCCTCACGCAAACAGTGCTAGCAATTTCTTATGTGGCGGAGAAAACGTTTATTTATTCTTTCCTGATGAGTGACTCTATTATTCCATTCACGGTCTTCAAGAGGTCGGGTAGAGTGTTATGTTGATTTATACTATATACATGTATTGCTTCACATGACGGTTCTGTTTTATGTTTAAGACTTGTTATATAGCGTCTAAAATGCTATCTATGTATTTAACCGAATTTTGTGGAATATTTTATTGCAATTCATTAGGCATATGCTGTCTGAAATATTCATACGTAACGTTCGTTAATCGCCATAAAATGCAAATTTAAACATTGGGCTATAAGATTGAATCGAATGTAGTTTCTTATGCTTGATTCAGACGTTGATTTAGAATTTCTATTTTTACAATGGAAACTTACGTAGCTGATATGTTTTCAGCTAGTCTTTGTTTTGGTTATTTGTAGTTGTGTAAATGAATCTATTTTCATTTACATGTGTGTACTATACATTTATCCACATTGACCCTGGCCTTCCGGATTTATTGTAAATACAATTTAAAAACAAAATATATGATGAGCATTACCTCAAATTGTATTATACCATTTGAATTATTGGTACTTAATAATGCGTTACCTATTGTAAAGGATTGATTTTCCACAAATTTAATATAAACGTCAAAGTGAAAAATACATGTGTTTGGATGTTGAAGTCTTACAAAAATAAATAATATATTACTAATGTAAAGATGATGTCACACACAACATACTACATTCGGGTTTTCCCTGAATATGTGCCTGCGATCATTATTTTAAACAATCATAAGATTAATTACAAATGAAGCTCTATATTTAGTATTTCGTTATTCAAACTTTACTTCATTATCATGGCCATATTACCAAGCCGAGCGTGTTTTGACTACGTTAAAGCATGGTAAAACTTGATTCAATGTTATATATCACATGGATAAAACATGTATTTTCGAAATTATCAATGCAAATAATTGAGAATCATCAATACACGTAATGGTGTTTTTTTTAAAGCAAGAGTGTTAATATTACGATTATTTGAATATGATGTATACACACTTTTTCTAATATAGTTCAATTTGTTTGATAAACTTCATTTTTTCAAATATGTTAAGAAGTTCTTTTAACAAAATGAGACAGGTATATGTTCAATACTATCGAAAGCAATAAAGCTGGGATACATGTGTTACATTGTTAAAAGAAAATACACATAAAGTGGCGAGATACAAGTGTGTTTCAACAAACGCTTTATTTCTTATTATCGCTTTATTATGTTGGTTTTAATTTCGGTACGTTCAACTATTTAATTGTTTTATAGTGACACTTTACGCAAATAAAAACCTCATATTATTTGAAGATATGTACTAGTTTAATAATTTATAAATTAATTATATATCAGACAATTTATTGGTTGCGTCGGTTATTTATTACTATTTCGAATGTTATGACACGGATACTATCACACATTTTGTGTAATATGTGCGAACACTGTAGTATGCTATACTAACTCTACGTCTATCAGATCTAAATACTCAACCATGGTGAATCACATGTCAATATTTTGTTATATCTTATGTTTTCCCTAAATATAAGCATTAATTGACTAAAGGAAATTGTCTAAAACATATATATCATTGTCATGAAATACAATTTAATATAAACGTATATGTATTAACCGCAATAGCATAACAACTAACAGCTTATCCCAGGCATATTATAACGCATGGTCACATCAACTGAATATGCAATGTAATGAAAGGCATCCGAGGACATTAACCGCGTTAGCGTTCGTTATAAATGTATACATGTTTAACAGTGGCACTAATTGATGTATGTATTGATGTGAATGAAGATATGTCAGTATGCGGCTTGTTTGTTACCACGATAATAAAAGAAATAATGCGGTTCATAAGTAACATTATTTCCCTGACTACAAAGGACGTAAAGATCATCATTAATTCTTGTTGTTGGCTTTGTGCTATGTAACGACTGCAGATACCCTGTTTAACTTGTGTTTGTCGAAGGAACAATAATGCAGCTAACAGTGTGTGTTTAATCCGTTAAAAAAGGTTCATATATTCAAACAAATACAATGCTGCATGTTGGCACCAGAAAATAATTAAACAAAAACATACGTTTTCTTGGTTGGTTAAAAAGAAGTACCTTTCATTAAGAATTAATGTTCTGTGTTTATTTTTTCAAATGTAAACGTTTAACCACCGGAAAAACGTAACTCACTTTTGTTCTTGTATATGTAATTATGCAAAGCAATTAAACAAAAAATGGAAAACGTTTATTGTTTGCTCGCCGGTTCTAAGCGAAACTTATGTTTTTCGATTACCTTGAACTATCTAGATTTTTATATTATGTATGTTTTGATTGACACCGAAACATTAACGTACCTGTGTTGCGTTTTTTTTTTATCAATTTTTGAGGAAAGTATTTAATGTAAAGGTTTATTCTAGCTCGTATTTTACTGACATGCAACTTAAATATAAAGTTTTATACGCGTTTTGATGTGAGAGCGTTTGCATTTTAACCTATGTCGATGAAAGTGTAAACCTTATAATTATAAACTTACCGCATGCATATACTGTTGGATGTATACACGCCAGGCAAAATGACCCAACAACGGCGAATATGTTATACGGTGTCCACGTGATGATAAAAGCTAGGAGTATAGCGCTGAGAGTTTTGGCAGCCTTTCTGTCTTGTCGCCTCTCGTTCCGTTTTCGACGCACACGTTGGCTTTCGATTGTATGTGCTACCTGACAGGCAATATGGGCCTCGGACGCATTTTTGGCAGCGTTGGATGATTTTGTGCGCCGGCCTAGCGCCGGGGTACCGCATCTACGAGGAAGACAGCCTTCCGAATGGTGTGGCAATTCTTGCATTTCGTTAGAATCTGGTTGTTTGTCTTCATAAGTATATTGACTTGTATCTTGATAAGAAAATAGCAAAACCATTTCATTATCGACATCATCACACTGTTCTAGTGATACAATGTTTTCTGGGTACGTGGCTCCGTTCATTCGTGTGTCGTCATACAACATACGTATTGATGGTTTCATTAAAGTGTCATCGTTTATCTCATTAGGCAAGTTAATTAAGATTGTGTAAGTAATGTCGTCATTTAAAAGAGTTTTATTGGACGGGTCATTATTTGTTCCTAATTCCTCGTTGTTTTCGACAAAAAAGGAATGATTGAAATCAGAACTGCGAGGAAACGATGTATCCGATTTGATGTTTCTTTTAACACTTTTCATTATAGGAGACTCACCCGTAAGCGCAGTTGTATCTAAATTTATACAATTTCTTAAAGCAGCAACAGTCGGTGATGTTGTATAATCACTTGTACTATCATCCTCCGTTTGTTCAAAATCCCTATCTAATAGTTTACTACAGCACATAAGTATATATCTCGATCTCGACTGGTCCCTTTCGAAATCACAATCTAATTCCAAGGACAGATCGCCGTTGGCGCTAAATGTCGAACGTCTTACATCCGACGAGTAAGATGCCTTACTACGTTTTGAATTTCGGTACTTCGACGATGCTTGCAGCATTGGTATCCTCTTTTGCCGTTTCTCGGTCTCCTTATATATTTTAAAATACAGAATTGTCATGATAGAAACGGGTATATAGAACGCAATTACAGCGGTGATTATTGTCAAAGTTGCATTAGATGTTAGGAACTGTATGTAGCACTCTCTCTCGGGCACTGTACGGACTCCATCAATGTAAGGCCAAGCAAATATCCAAGGGGTCCACAATACAACAGAAAACGTCCATATACATCCGATTATTATTCCGACTTTCTTTGGGGTCCGCCTTGCCCTGTAGGTCAAAGGCCTTGTCACAGAATAATATCTGTCAAAACAAATGACTAGAAGATTGGCAGCAGATGCGGTACTCATGGTGTAATCTAATGATAGCCAAAGGTCACAAAGAAAAGGTCCCAAAGGCCAGTAGCCCATTAAAAGATACAATGTATAAAGAGGCATGGAAACCAGGCCAATTGTGAAATCAGCGACAGCAAGACTCAAAAGGAAACAATTACTAATTGTCTGTAATTGTTTATCAATCTTAAACGCAATTATAACTAATAAATTACCGATCATCGTCACTACACTTATAAATCCAACAAGAATAGACACACCAATCATATGAATTAAGTCAAGTGGTTCATGTATCGTTGAGGATTCAGTTGTGTTTTGAACATTTGCACGTTCGGTCGAATATTCCAAATACGCATTAAATGCAGTAGTGCTTTGGCTGTTATTTACAAACGATTTATTATAAGGGTCCATTATATAATTTAAATTGTTCATTTCTTTTACAATAAATCCTCAAGTACTTATCACAGCAACGCACAACGTGGTAAAACGATTCAAAAACAGTTTCAACCAATTATACGACACTTTTCTGGCACAAGATAATTCGTACAGATGTTTTACATACAAACACTTGACAATCGGGGATAATACAATCTGTGCACTTTGAATAATTTATTCTTCAGATAACTATAGTGATGATCCTCAGGGCGTTTTATTCACATCGTCTCCGCTTTAAACACAATTAACACGAGTTTATTTTCCAATAAGGATTAAGAAATTCAAATTCCATCGTATCAGGTGTATCCGATTTCTTGACTTTATTCCTCCGCATCAATCGCCACTGTAACATGTCCTACAGCAATTTCAAATTTACTACTGGCAGCCTGTATCTATTTTGGCACCGCTCTCGCGTCATGTGTGCTACCGTTCGTTCGTTTATTACCAATGAATCGTCTGTAGTGGCTGAATACCGCTGAAAAGAGATAATAAATAATAATCCGTGTATGTGGTCAATGACATTTTTAGACTTCCACTTGCGATTTATGTTGTCTTAACAATCAGGTATGCGTGTGTAATCGGTAGCACTCATTAATGTTTCGAACAAATACTAGTTTTTGATATAAAACACATCTTGTTCAGTTCAAACATTGTATTTACATTATATGCTAAGCTAATATTTGTCGAATTTGATATACGTGCGATATTGATTGTTCATGATGTCACGTGTACATACAGCGGGGCAACGAATCAAGGTGTGTTTCAGTGTTACAAAACGTACAAATTAAATGTTGTTGCCTTTCAGGCAGTATAATACAGGCGTTGGAAGGACTTTATCGAATTAACGGAAACGGGTAAACATTAACGGCGATCCTTAAAACAAACAAAATATACACATAGTGTTCGCAGTTCTAGCATGATCTGTCCGATTTCTTAAGATTAAGAATTCAAGAATCAAGTAAAAATTATGATGAAACAAATTTATTCTTAAGTAGTAAAAATAATATGTACACACAATGTTCAAAGTCAATTAAAGATATACAAAATACATCAATGTAGTTTTTTGTATATACAACATTTAAATATATTTTTAGCATGCATTCAAGGTACATTCACGCTAAAGTATTGTAATATGGGTACTAGATTATACTTTTTCAGACATCGTTTTAAACACATTCCGGGATAATTATAATTAGGCACTTATTTCAGAAATCAAGTGAAAGGTCAACATATAGGCGTCGATTATCTTGTTTACAGCAAATCTTATTACTCGTATTGCTCTTGACATGGCAACAGCTGGTTCATAAACTACGAATTGCATTACATTTAGTGAATGATAATGTCGAAAGGTAAATGTTTATGTTTGATACCGCGTTTAAGAAGTGCTTAGCGAAGCTAATAATTAAACTCAAAGTTTGCTATTCATTTGAGAAAGAGGGGCTTAGACTATTATTTGCCAACACTGAAAATTTCCTTTCGTTCGGCATGTTGAAATATTATTGCTATCGGCTATGTCTGAATGCATTCAGTATGTAATATATCATATCAAACGATACGTCTAAACATTTCAAACTTTCATTAAGGCCGGTCAGCGTCTTGTATAAACAATTAATATAATGACAGATTTATGTCCGTTGATAATAGAAACACAGACAACATCTCCTCCCGATAGGACGTTTATCCCATTAGTAAAGCAGACATGAAGACTTTGGGGTATCCGGTTGAGTGCGAAGATTGCGAAGATTAATCTATAACAACAGTACTCTACGGGCTGCCGTCATGGCCTATAATAACAATGGAAACTGTCAAGGTCCATGAACTAAGGACGATGTAGGAAAAAAATTGGGTAATCATCAGATGTCGTTGAGCCAATCGTTCGAAGAAGAAACAAAACATACGGAAACAATGAAAATTGAACCGTTAAAAGTGGGAGTTAAGAGCTTTATTGATGCCTCTGTTAGTAGTGTGTGTGACAGATGTGGGTTTATTGGGACCGCATAATGCCTCCAAACATTTTTCAATGACCTGAAATCTGTTAGTGAAATGTCAGTAAGATTAGTAGCTTAATCCGTTTCAAAGATATTATTTAGAAATTTAAGGTGTTCTATTGTGCGTACACCTTTACGCTTACACTACAAATTTATCAACAAATATATCATCAGACAATAAGCACATTAGCATAAGTTCTAAATCAACGTGTAATTTACAAAACAAAACACTAAAAAAACGCAATTTACAATTTTTTAAATAGAAAACGGTCACATAGAAAAGGTCCCAAAGGCCAATAGCCAATTAAAAGATACAATGTATATAGAGGCATGGAAACGAGGTCTATTGTGAAATCAGAGCCAGCAAGACTTAAAAGGAAACAATTACTTATTCTCTGTAATTGTTTATCAATTTTAAACGCAATTATAACTAATAAATTACCGATCATCGTCACTTCACTTATAAATCCAACAAGAATAGACACACCAATCATATGAATTAAGTCAAGTGGTTTATGTTTCGTTGATGAGTCAGTTGTGTTTTGAACATTGTAAAGTTCAGTTGAAAAATCCACATACTCATTAAAGGCAGTAGTACTTTGGCTGTTATTTACAAACGATTTATTATTAGAGTCCATTATGTAATTTATATTGTCATTTCGTGCACTATAAATCCTCAAGTACTCATCACAGTAACGCACAACGTGGTAACACGATTTAAATACAGTTTCAACCATTTATACGACACTTTTCTAGCACAAGATAATTCGTAAAACACTTGACAATCGCGGATAATAAAATCTGTGCACTTTAAATAATTTATTCTTCAGAAAGCAAAAGTGGTAATCCTCAATGCGTTTTATTCACATCGTTTCCGCTTTCAACAAAATTAACATGAGTTTATTATCCTAAAAGGCTTAAGAAATTCCATCGTATCGGGTCTATCCGATTTCTCAACTGTATTCCTCCGCAGCAGTAGCAACTATAACATGTCCCTACAGCAATTTCCAATTTACTGGCAGCCTGTTTTATATTATGGCTCTGCTCTCGCGTCATATGCACCACCGTTCGTTTGTTCATTACCAGTGAATGGTGGGTAGTTGATGAATTCCGCTGGAAAGAGAAAACATACAATAATCGGTGTTTTTGGTCGAATGACATTTTTACGCTTTCATAAAAGTGACGTTTTTTTCTCAACAATAAGGTATGCGAGAACAATCGGAAACATTACTTTTGTTTTTCGAAACAATACTACTTTTGAAAGAAAAAAGGCAAGTTTTGTTGAGTTCAAACATTGTATTTACATTGTGCGCTGAGCAAATGTTTGTCGAATGTGATTTATGTACGATTTTGTTCGTTCACGATGTCACGTACAAGATAAATGCTGTTCTCTTTCAGGTCAAAAGTTATATTTCAGTATAAATTTTACTTTTTGAACAGAACAGAATAGTTTATTCAGACATAAGCATGATAAGCTCATCGTCATGCATAAACATATAAATATACAATTACAGCATGAAGTAAATACAAAATATGCATCATTTAAAAAAATAAAAGAGTTAATTTACAATATAAGGAAAAAACATGTTTTCGTGTTTTTGTGTGAGAATGTTATTACATAGTGACTGCATAATGTTACATGATGTTTAATAATTGCAACACTTATTACATTATTCTGCACCGAAATCCATTAGTGAACAAAATATAATTATTTCAAACTTTAAATATAAGATATTTTTCTTATTTATACATTCACAACTTTTAGTTGGGTTTCCTTTTGTTTTAAAGGAAAATAGATTAATATGAAGTCATATGAAGGACAGATATAATCGCATAAATCCAACTTTATACTTGTATGGGATTTTCATTCGTTATAACATGATTTTAGAAATATGGATTGAGAAATGTTGATAACGTATCTCCATATATATATACACTTGTCAATTTAATTTAATAATTCCTCAACTTCGACCATCTATGCGATTTTTTTTATAGAATATATATATAAAATAATATGATCTAGATGGATATATGCGACTAAATTACTGTAGCAACAAGTATACACTACATTCAATATTTGAAAAACAAACCAACAGCAACAAAAAACTATTGCTGGCCTTGGAAGAGCTACAACGAATAAACGTAAATGGTTAAAATTAAAAGGTTATCCTTAAAACAAAAGCAATAACATACAATAATCAGTGCATGTGGTCAATGATATTTTTACGATTTCATGTAAGCGATGTATTATGTCTTAATAATTAGGTATGCGAGTATAATCGGTAGCACACATTGTTTTGTTTGAACAAACAATAGTTGTGTTATAAAACACGCATCGTGTTCAGTTCAAGCATTGTATTTAGTATGTCGGCTAAGCAAATATCGGTCGAATTTGAAATACGTTTGATATTGATCGTTCATGATGTAACGTGTATATACAGCGGGGCAATGAATCAAGGTGTATGTCAGTGTTTAAAACGTACAAGTTAAATGTATTGGAGCCTCGCTCTGTGAAAAGGTGGTTTAAGGCATGTGCGTTAAATGTCGTCCCAGATAAGCATGTGCAGTCCGCAAAGGCTAATCAGGGACGACACTTTCCGCCTAAACTGGATTTTCGCTAAGAGGAAACTTCTTTGAAACAATAAATACTATGAAATCGGGAATTGTAGTCTTTGATTAGCCTGTGCGAAATGCACCGGATAATATGGGGCGACAGTTAACGCACATGCATCAAACCCCCTGTTTACAGTGCGAGGCTCTTTGTCTTTCAGGTGAAAAGCTTTATTGCAGTATAATTCTGACGCTGGATGTCGACTTTACGTTAATCGTTAAACAGCAATCAAATATAAATTATGATTACACAAATGATACTAAAGTAGTTTAAAGAATATGAACACATAATTTACAAAGTCAATTAAAGATATACATAATACTAAATTAAAAGAACGCATGTTAATAAATGTATATAATTTCATCTTTTCATCGAATAAGCAGTTATTAGTATATTAAATTGTTAAATATATAATTAGCATACATTCAAGGTGCATTCACGCTAAAGAATTGTAATAGAATATACCTTTTTTTCAGACATATTTTTTAAACAAAATCCGGGATAATTGTGTATACAGGTACTTATTGCGGAAATCAATTGAAAGCTAATATAAGTGTCGATTATCATTTGTCGACTGCAAACATAATTTCTCGTATTGCCCTTGAAATGGCAAAATCTTGTGAATAAACTACAAATTGTTTAAAAAATATTGAATAATAATGTCGAAAGGTAAACGTTTTAACAGTGCTTAGCAAGCAAATAATTTTAAACACGTTTGCGATACATCAGAGCAGGAGGGGCTTAGAATATTATTGGCCAACACTGAAAGTTTCCTTTCAGTGTGCATGTTGAAATATCATCGTTATTGGCTATGTCGGAATGCTTTCAGTATGTCATACATCATAGCAAAACGATACGTCTAAACATTTCAGATTTTCAATCAGCCGGTCAGCGTGTTGTATAAACGATTAATAGCATGACAGATTTATGTCCGTTGATAATAGAAACGCAGACACCATCTCTTCCCGATAGGACATTTTTCCCATTAGTAAAGCAGACGGGAAGACTTTGTGGTATCCGGTTGAGTGCAAAGATTGCGGAGATTAATCTATAACACAACAGTACTCTTCGGGCTTACGTCATGGCCTATATTTACAATGGGAAATGTCAAGGTCCCTCAACTGAACACGAATCAGAAAACAGATTGTGTAATCATCAGATGTCGTTGTGCAAATCGGTCGAATTAAAAACAAAACATAAGGAAACAATACAGATTGAACCGTTAAAAGCAGGAGTTGGGCGCTGTAATGGTGCGTCTGTTAGTAGTGTGTGTGTGTGTGTGTGTGTGTGTGTGTGTGACAGATGTGGGTTTATTGCGATCGAATCATGCCTCCAGACATTGTTCAATTACCTGAACTTGGTTAGCGTATTGAGTACTGAAATGTCAGTAAGATTAGTAGCATAATCTGTTTGAAAGTTGTTGTTTTTTTTTTAAATCGATTATGTTACATTCTGCGGAAACATTTACACTTATATTACACAATTATCAACACATATATCATCACACAACAAGCATATTTACAAAAACACTAAATTAAAGTGTAACAACAACAAACAAAGAAAAATTTAATAGAAATGTTTAAGTGACAAAATACCGATGCGATACTTAATTCAGATATTTCAGCATTGGTTCGCACGTGTTTAAAAATATTCGATGTCGCTTGCTTAAAACGACCACCTTCAGTATCATTCCGAGTCGTAAATAATTTTACTATAAATAATAAATGTGATAGTCATGTTTTCATTGTATATTGAATAGCTTCTTTACTTTTTCACTGGTTTGTCAACCATGTCCCATACCGTCTGTTCTACTCAGAAACAAAGGCTTTTTGTTGTGTACCGTTGTAAAGTAACAATGCCTAGCGTTATTTTTGTATAACTATTGTGAATCGCGTAAAGCAACATCATTCACCTATATACAAAGATACAAACAAACAGCGAAATAAGTTATAGCATCAACATATTATATTCAATATACTCGTAAATGAATCTCCAAATGAATGCAGTCTACGTTTTAGTACAGCGAATAGTTCATGGTCGTTTTTTTCCCAATAAATTGCGTTCGGTGCGACTTATCAGATTCGACGTTTATTAAAGAAATATGTACAATAGCCAGGAATGTATAATGTTTTAAATTAAGCATATATTATTTCACTCTATATGGTCCTTTTTAATGGAAATCTTCACCAAAAACACGCATATCGTCACGCGTCCACACAGACATAACAGGAAGCACGTAATTTCAGACTTATTAGGCAAAATTTTTTTGAAAATGAATGACTACAAATAAATTGCATTTAGAACTTTTTATATAAAAGAAAACATAAAGTGTGGACATTAGATGTCATTAGCATTATTAAAAATCAGACTTTTGTATGTTTACAGAAACAATAACATAGAACTGGGCTTTTTACGACTATATTTAGCTTGAAAAGTGACACGTGCGCACGTTAAGACTTCAACGTGAGATATTCAAACAACTTCAAGTCTTAACCACATTTCAGAATATTTGTACATGACAAACATTTACGTTTTCACACATGTCCCTTTAAACTACAAAGGTATTTTGAAGACGGGAATTGGAGTGCCAAACATTGTCGGTGAAAATTTATGAAAACCATTAGCGTGCTTAACGTTCGGAAACTACTTGAATTTATTTAAACTGCCATATGAATAGTTAAATAGCATTTCAATACGCTACAGCTCGATGTTTGGGGTATTGAAACACTCATAAATGAATCACACTTGTCGAATTGCGTTTTATTGATACAAACGGGTATCGCCATGCCGTTTCAAGATTAAAACAATACGCGCACAAACTCATTAAAACTTTTAAAACAAACACTGTTCAGTAATTTAAAAACTAAATCTCGTTGTCAATAATGGGGAAGTAATTATTCGTTTGTTTGTTTGTTGGAATTTTGCCATTTTTAACAGTATTACAATAATATCACAGCGGTCAATTTACAATCTCACACTTTCCGGTATTATCTGGTGTACCAGTACTTAGTGCACATATATATGCCAGTAACGGACGTCTGCCGTACTTGAATCAGAGGTGGGGGAAAAGGGTCCTTTACATGATTTCATTGCCAATCCCGACAAAAAGTATGTGTCCTTGCCGCGGATCGATTCCACCATTCTCAGAGGTGTAGTGTTAAAGTAAACCAACTGAGCTTGCTGTCCGGATAATGCGGACGTTACACAATGCGTGACCAAATTAATTGTGGCATTGATAAAATAACGGATGTCTCGTTAATCTTTACGCGAAAATTAAAGAATAGGATGTTTTAGGGACGAGAATTGAAAAATGGGTTCACCTTATTGTTACTTTCGCATCAGAATCATTTGTTGAAGACCATGTAATAATGAATGGATTCACTCTAGAACGGTGGACATGCTCATTTATCGAGGTTATTTCAAAATAGTGATACGCAATTAGTTTATTGTGATGTTTAACTTCTTGTTTACAGGTTTATCGCCGATGTTTTTTCGAAAGGAAGAGAATACATATCAAAAGTTGTTTTAAAATGTTTAGCATCATCTTTTCCGCTGAAGTTTTGACATAAAAATACAGAATAACATAGAAAAAAAATAAGATATCGTACTTTAATTTGAACACATTTTTTCGGATTTGTAGGAATTTCGGTATTGTTAATGTAAATATATTTGTAATTTTTGTTTTCATCAATGACAATTAGTGTACAACAGCTTGCAACTACCGTAATATTGCCAATTTAAACTTGTATATGTGAATATATATAGTTTTGACACAAGTATAAATTAGAAGAAATCATGCAAAAATGCAGATTTGTGGCGTATTTTATTGTACTAAACGCGAAAAACACACAGCAATGTTAAGTAACGTTTATTTAGTATTGACAACTAAAATAAATTAAACATGTCCTTACTCATAACTTATTTGAGACCCAACTGCTTTTGGAACTGCTTATTACACAATATTTGCTTCTTTTATAAACTGATGTTTCATAATAAAACTTTGATAGTTATGCACGAACATCTTTCAGTAAATGCATTGGACGATAACATTCCTATCAACTATACATGAAAATAAACAGGAACTGTACTAATTATCCAAACAGGTTATGCAATACCGGTTATATCTGTCTGCCATGAGATACCAATTAGTGAAACGGACTTACCATGTTCGTTAATGAGATACCATCTTGTTGGTTGTATGTATCAATGTATACATGATATGTGATACATGTTTGTGACTACGCTGCATGTTTTTCTTTCCCCTGTTTCAATGATTTTATTCATGTCGTATTATATGTATATACAATCAATTTACAAAGACAAGACATATGCATGCCTATACTATTGTTACCATATGTCTTTCAACAAGGAGTGCATTTTTACAGCAATACAATATGCAAATTACAAAGACTTAATCCATTAAACACTATTTGCATATATAATGATAGTTGCTAGGTAAGACGCAGTTCTATAATGGGTATTATGAACAAAAATGTGACATTACACAAAGAATGCCTTTTTTTACAACACATCCAATTATAATTTTGAATCGAATATACGAATTACAAAGACATACACAAGTAAACACAATTTGCAAGTTTCCTGTAAAAAGATGGTTTATAGGTAAACAACATTTTGTTTTTAGTGTAATTATCGATTTCATATATAATGAAAGTTGCTGGGTTGAAAACATTTATTATTGTGTTAATTAAATTATAAATTACAAAATGCTCGAACAATTATCCAAAAATCTCCTTTATTTGATTCACTTGTTGTGTTTACATACACATTTAGCGCAAATCTTAGGCTAGCTTTAAATCCCTGAAAATTTGGGATGACTTCTTTCCTTTTGAATTCAAAAATGTACCTTTTTACTTCCATGAAAAGAATAAAATATTTGTCATTTGTATCACTCAAGAGCAACATTTTGCAGTCAATTACTGTTTGTAAATTAGCATTAGTTAAGCTATAAGAGATATCCTTAATGAGAGTTTGTACTACGTTACACTCCCAGAATAAATGGGTAATTGATTCCTCTGATATTTTGCAAAAGGTGCATGTATTACTATCCGACAAGCCCATTTTAAAAAGGAGCGAGTTTGTTCCCAATATTCTGTGGATAATCCTAGTTTGTAGCCATTGCATATATGTATTATTCGTGTTTTTAAACACTTGTCCATGGACTTTTTTTCCATTGTATTGAATCATTTGCAAAGTATTCATTCCATTTCGTTTGGCATGTTGGGGTTTCGGAGTTCTATTTTAACATATTGTATAAGAGTTTATTGCATGAATTTAAAATTATTGGTTTTATATAGGTCGACATAACGGGATATGAATGTACTTTATACTCTTCTAGTTTGTTATTTTCACTGAGGCAAAGTATGTAGAAAGAACCTTTTTTATGCCTTCATAAAGTAAAAAGTTTACTGGTTAATTCATTTTGATTTGTAGCCCTTGTAATGACAAAAACTGTCCACAGTCTTGAATAACATCTTTAACATACTGAATGCCATTGTCATACCAATATTTCATTTTTTTATATTTATTATTGATTAATAAACAGTTGTTGAAAAACAGAGGCATATCTTAAAGTTTATCAACTGAATCGATGGTAATACTTTTAACAAAGTCAGAATATATTGTTAAAACATTGATCCAAAAAGGGTTGGTGATTTTTATTATAACCAAGATTGCATATAAACTTCCTGTATTACATAGTGTGTTAAAATCTATTATCTTTCTAGCTAAGGATGTAAATTTGTTCTGGCCTTGAATAACTTTTCTTATCCATGATAATTTTAAACTTTTCATAAATGCATTAATGTCAACCATTTTAAACCCCCCTTCTTTAAAATGTTGTGTTATAACTTTTGCTTTGATTTTTAGGGTCCCTGCCACACAAATTTGAATAATTGATCGTTTATATCCTTACAAATGGCAGCTCCGGGTTGTGGCAAAGAGACAAACAGATGAATACAAGTGGAAGCACCAAGGTCTTAACAACGGTTATTCTACCTATGGGAGTTAAAACTCTTCTATTCCAATGTGAAATGATATTTTTCTAATTTAACAAGTTAATATTATAATGTAGCTCAATCATTTTAGGTAGATCAACGTCAACAGTTATACCTAATAATTTAAATCGGGTACATCCCCAGACTAGTTTCCACCTTGTTTTTATTGATCTTGTGCTATATTTTAAGGACCCTATCCACACAACATGAGTTTTTTCAAAATTCACCTTTAGGCCTGAATATTAGGAAAAAGAATGTAACAATTGTAGTACCGTATTCAAGGATTCATCTGACCCGTCCATTTATAAATATGTATCATCAGCGAATTGTGATAGTTTGTATTATTCATTGTCAATTTGTATCCCTTTTATTTGCTTGCATTTCCGTATTTTAGTCGCTAGTATTTCTGCACAAAGTATAAATATATATGCTGAAATAGGGTCTCCCTGACGACAACCACGTCCAATTATAAAGAAGTCTGACAAAAAAACGTTCAACTGGATTGCATTTTCCATGTTATTAAAAAGAAGTCTTAACCAAGTCTTAAACATAAGTCCAAAGTTAAAAAAATCAAACACTTATTTTATAAAACCGAATGATAAAGTATCGAACGCTTTTTCAAAATCAATAAGCATCGGTAGGCCAGGGATTTGATTGCATTCAGTATAGCTCATAATATCATATACTCGTGTATTATCTCCCATATACATGCCTTCATGAAACCTGTTTGGTCATTATTCACTAATTTGTTAAAGACTGACTTTTAAAAGTATGTTTGCTATCGTTCCTGATGCTAGTTTATACACTGTGTTTAATAAGCATATTGGTCTCCAGTTTTTTAGAAATTGTTTAGGCTTTCCTTCTTTTGGAATACATGTTATAATTCCCTGTTTCTGAGTTATTGAAAGTGACCCTATATTATATGAATAATTAATGCTTCTAACCACAAAGGCGCCCAATTGTTTCCAATACACTTTCAAGAAATTAGCAGCGAAACCATCAGAGCCTGGGCATTTGTCATTTTTCATATGTTAAAAGGTAACTGAAACCTCTTGTAAAGTAAGAAAACCCTCCAAAAAGTCCGCTTCTAAATTAATTAATTTAGGCAAATCAACATTTTTAATTTTTTGTTTGAGATCATAATAAGTAGTGGGTTGTTCTGAATATAATGTTTTGTAAAAGCAGTTTACTTCTTTAAGAATATGTCCAGGTTCATATATAAATGTTCCATCTTCTTTTTGAATGCATGATATATTTTTAGAAAGATTTTTTTTTTTTTTTCCAAAATACAAAACATTTTAGTAGGTTTTTCTCCATTGTCTATCCAGTCTGAACGAGAACGTATAAAGCAACCCTTCACAGTTTCCTGTCTGATAGTTTCTAGGTCATTTTTTAGTGTCGTTAATAGTTCCTTATTGTCTTCAGTCAGTGATTGTTCTAATACTTCAATTTTTGATAGTAATATATTTTCGTTCGTTCTTCTTAATTTTGTTCTGTGACTTGAGTAAGAGATAGTTTTGCCTCTAATCTCCATTAAAAGTACTTCTAAGAAAAGTTGGTCGTTTATGACAAATCGTATTTTGCTATCGTCAATATCATTTAACGTTTCTAAATTATATATAGAAATGCAATATTGCTGTTTAATATCATCTATCAGGGTATTGATTATTTGCAAAAATTCAATATCATATAGTAACGAGTTATTAAATTTCCATAAACCTTTACCATGTATAATGTTTTCAAAACTTATATACATGTCAATAATAGAATGATCGGATCGGTAGCTTGTTTTTATTTGAGCATTTAATCAATATTCAATCATATTGTTTGTAATGAAGAAAAGGTCCAGACGGACGCCACATGTTGAGTTATGGCAAATACAATAAAAACAAGGCCGATGTCCCTTTATTTTAAATTAAGATTTCATTTAATATAAGTACGTATTATTCGCAGACACAGTTTCAAAAAATATCTATTGTTAGAAAAACAAATCACTTAAACGGCCGCAACAATCCGTACAGAAAAGATACAATGTATCTATAAAACGGTGGGCTTTTAAGACACGGACATACACACCATTGGCTCAATTTATCCTTTACGAAACTATACCATGGTTGTAATGTCAACGGAAAGTATTAGAATATTTTAATGTATTTGAAGCGGAAAAATATAGAATTTATTATTTGTTCCATCGATTAAAAACAAAATTAATGCGTATTCTTTCTTACGCGATAAAAACAAAATGTCTCGGAATTACACGCAATGATTATTAGAATGTTTCCAATGCGAAATTAAGGGAATTGTTTTGTAGATGCGTTTTTAATGTTCAAACGCGGATACAATGGCATTGAGTGTGAGTATGTTTCAGGAGCGAAATACTCAGAATGGAATTATTATGGCTGTCAAACACTTTATGACCCGCGTTATGCGAAAATGGGCCTTTTTAAATAAGTGGCCTGCGCATCCGCGAAGTCTGATCAGGATCTTCGCTGGCCGCTGTTAAATCATGCACGATGTAGTGTTTTCATTAGCGAACAGGGTATCCCCTGACAAGACTATGCAACTGCGCATTCTAGTCTGAAGCTACACTGGCCGTATTTGGCATAAGACCCCGTTTCGCATTACGCGGTATAAAGAATGGTATGATTGATGTCGTCTTGTGTGACGTTTCAGACGTTGGTATCAGCATACTTGCAAAAAAGAGAATCGGTCGTTTTCTACAATTTGTAATTTCTGAAAACAATGTCTAGTTGTACAAACCATATAGATGAATACATGTATCATTTGAACTTTAAACACAGACAACATCATGCCCGTTATAAACAACTTGATTTTCATATAATGAGACAACTATTAATTATGATCCTTAAAATATTGCAATAGGCAGATCGCTATTGGATTTAAATTAACACCATTCTACTATACTAACGTCCATCTGCAAGCATCGTTTACAGTATACACACATTTGTTGAGGTCTTGTCTAAAAGATAATCAGGTCAATTCTGTGTGAATCGCAAAAAGCTAGTTTTATAAAATCGCATCGATATGTCGAATGTTAACTACTTCCGAGTATGTGATCAATCGTAATTTGTGTCATCATACAGCAAGACAATGTTGACCTAACGCGATGTTTCCAATACTCGTCAATTAACTCGTGTATGTATTGTGGCCACTGTTCTTGTTATATAATAACGTTTCGCCATTCATTCATACTAAATCTAACGATATCATTAGGTTAAGGTAGAATGTTTAGTGTGCAGAGGTTATGAAGTTCCGTTTTGAACATCGCATTTTCATGTGAACTCTATGTGTTGTCAAGGAGTCACGTCAAATTACACATTAAACATGACTTCTGGAAAAGAAAGTCACAATGACATTTACTAGTTGTCAACACATCAAAAAATGACCCATGAAGTTATAGAAAACGCACCCTGTATCATCGTATAATCAGAACAATCTTCGCATGAAGTAGCCAGGGAATCGACGTCTTGTTGAGATAATCAGCTGGAGGACAAGAGGAAGCTTTTACCAGAGACAGATTTCTCTTTCTGATAAGTATGAATGCCGTTAGTCAAAGCTCTTAAAAGTCTTTGAACAGAATCGAATGCCAAATCAATCAATGGCGCCTTCGTTCCCAGCGTCTGTTTGTTGAAACAAAACATATTTCAAAGCGATGAATGGCGTTTGGAAATATTTATGGGTTTAACATGGAAATAAGATCACTCCGCGCAAATTATTTAAGAAAGGAGAGACGATTCCCCCAATACACATGGCGACATGTAAATATCGGTCTTAAATCGACAATCGAAAGACAGTGCATTTAAGAATAATTTTTACATCGTATATACATTGTTTACTCAGCGTAACGACAATAGCAACCATGTCCTACTCAGCGTAACGACCACAGCAATCATATGCTACTTAGCGTAACGACAACAGCAACCATATGCCACTCAGCGTAACAACAACTGCAATCATATGCCAATAAGCGTAACGACAACAACAACCATATGCCAATCAGCGTAACGACAACAACAGCCATATGCAAATCAGCGTAACGACAACAGCAACCATATGACACTCACTGTAACGACAACAACAGCCATATGCCACTCAGCGTAACGACAGCAGCAACCATATGCCACTCAGCGTAACGACAACAGCAACCATATGCCACTCAGCGTAATGACAACAGCAACCATATGCCACTCAGCGTAACGACAACAGCAACCATATGCCACTCAGCGTAACGACAACAGCAACCATATGCCACTCAGCGTAACACTGTCGCGGACCTAAGTTTACTACATCCCTTGTATATCTTTCTGCTTTTTGGAAAATTTCGCCACAATATAAGAAACAAAAAAATCTTAAAAAAAATTCACAGAAACAACAACATAATTTATTTGAGTTATTGTTACGTCAACACCATATAGCTCTACAGCAATAATACGGTTTAAGCAATGTGCAAATGGTACCACTCCGAAAAAATGTTGGTTTATCGAAACGCTTTGGTAAAAATAATATATCATCGTTATATACACGCGTTCGAGGTCTAAGATTTTATAGTTGTATAGTGTTATATCTTCTGGTTATTTTTAGCCTTGTGTATAAAACATGTTATGCTTTTTTCGCTGTTTTTGTTATAGTGTTTCGATATACATGTGTTGCAGATCGAATGCAATGTACATTACAGTACACTACTTCGCTAACTCGGATGTAAGTACATTATTACTGACAGATGTAAACTGACAAGCTCAACTAGGTTTCTGCACAAGACATGTTAGTTTCGATGTTTGTGTTCCGCTCTGTGTACCTCTGTTTCCACTGACACTCGTTTATACGCGTCTGCAATACACAGCCAATTCACATTCAAATTACGATACTTATTGCATTCTGGAAATATATGTATATATTCATGTTATGTCTTTATGAATTTCTCTACAAAATATACCTCTCGAGCTACTTGTACATTATATTCATCTTTGTAATATTATCGTAAAGTTAATCCAATCATTAATAGATCTGCGTCATGCAAAAATGGATCTTATGTCATATGCGGCCAGCATAGCTGCAGACCAGACAGCGAATCAGACGGCGAAACCTTGTGTGACTTTATAGTGGAGTACAGTAGATCCTGATCATTATGTGCGACTTTGGAGGCTGTTCTGGAGCTACGCTGGCATAAGATCCATTTTTGCATGACGCGGATCAATAATGTGTATTGAAAATACTTTCCTTTCGATTTGTTGTATCTATTTATTCACGTATGTGGAAGTTCATTAAATTACAAAGAACATAATAACCTCGTACAGATAACACATATCATAACATATAACTTTCAAATCATTAAATGAAAATAAATGCAAAAAGTAAATGCAGAAAAGATTCGATAAACATGTGAATAACGAGCAACTAACCTTACGTTCAACGTGGCAGTATAACTATTCATCGTAGTATTATAAGCAGACATGAGGGATTTGTGTATAATACAAATGACCTTTCAAAACGCTATTCAGATTTGTAAGCGCTGCAAAACATTTCGTGTAAATTCTTCCAGATAACAATTTTCCTTAATTTGTTTTTAAAACCAACAGTGATTTTTCTTGTGGTCTTTAAATCACGTATAAAATGTGTTTATTGTACAAGTTTCCAATTAGATTCACGTTAGCTAATACCAGATCACTCAACACTACCTCTGCTATGAGAGTGTACACGTTTAGGATTAATCATGCTACAGTGAGGAAAAAAGCACCAGCATTGATACCACTGTATTACACTTATTAATGAACAAATAACAACGTTTCAAACAAATATAACGTATCTTCGTATGTTTCAAATACAAGATACGACATTCATTTACAGAACGGAATTAAGGATTGCAGTGCTTTAATTTATTATTGATTTACTTAGCGAATCAATTGAGATATCTGGTTTCGTTTGTTCTGATTATTTTATATATTTACATTGTTCAGTACGCAACAAGCCGAGAGATATGTCTTTAGGGTATCATGTAATATGTTAAAATGTTCTTTGACATATAAACTCTACTACTTCGCAAATTACGGATTGTCCTTATTCCGTATGTGCATTGTCCAATTAAGGAATCGTGCTGCAAATGTTAACTTGCTTAAGATTGATATCCAATTACTGTAATTGACCTTGCACTGTCCAAGAATGTTCGTTTATTACAGTATTACAAACACGTTTAAATATCAAAGATTCATAAGAGAGAATACATTTGTATAAAAGGCAATTCAAATGAGTCACATATATAAGTCGTTATGATATAATTATGCATAGTCCTTACTTAAAACGCAATATAATATGGTTTTATTGAGAACGAGATAATAACCTTTTTTTAACCTTTTTTTTAAAACAAATTCATATCAGTACGTGTTAGTCAACAGGGATTAACGTGTGTCTGTTGAGCAGGAGGTTAAATGGTTGACATTTGTAAAAGGCGTCGTCCTTAATGGCATTTTTCCTATACAGCAGCTTATTAAAATCGAACTGTACCGAGGTCCTGACAAATGCGATGGGAATCATGATTGAATGATGTACATCAGTAAACAGGTCTACCCTTTCTATCACCGAATCACACCATAATCAAATAATTTGCTATTATATAAGTAAGATGTGTCATTACATTCATTTTATTTCAATCAAATAAGATATGTAAAACAATTGCAAGCAGATGTGCTGCACACATGAACAATAAATTTTACTAAATGTTATACAAGTGTAGGTGTAGGTGCTTCAAATGCATGTATATATTTTATCCCATCCTCAGACGTGCATTGTCGAAATAAACGACTGTGGGATATATTTGCGTTTATTTTCAGCAGTGTTGAAATAGAGCTGTCACGCGCGGCGGACTACTTTTTTTATTTTTACACGAAATGAATGTTTACTTTTCAAATAAATATACCATATATAAATGAAAGCCGAATTTCCAATTAAATGTATCTCAAAACAGGCTTTCCGTACTTTTATTTTTCATTCAATTGATTGCGCAATTTATGACGTATCTTGTGTGACGTAATTTCTGTGACGAAACACACCAGTTTAATTTTGACTCTTTAGAGTATATGACGTAGCGTGTGACAAAGTGGAAAGTTTATCGAGTTCATAAACACATTAATTTTGAAAAGTGATAAGAATGGCATAAGGGTCTTTATTTAAATATGCTAAAATAATTAGTAAAAACCCTAAATGCAAAATCGACAATTATTGTGTTAAAAGGATTATTTATGGATTTTAAAGGATAATTAAAGGTAAGATACTAGTTCGAACGTTTTTTGGTTTGTGTTTGTACTTTTCATCGTCTTTTCAACAGTACATATCGTTTTAACTGTATTTTTATTAGGATTGGATTAAGGTTGTCATTGAGTTAAGCGTGTTTTTATACCAAGTGACGATGAAGAAATCAATTTTGTTTTGTGTGCAGAAGTTTTAACTCGCCATAAAGGCATAAAAGCAAACAAAACTGACGAAAATAAACATGGTAATTACATAACTTTAGTGAGTAGAACAAGAAGCAGTAGATGTTTGACTTTGTTATGCCAGTAAGTAAAAAGTGTGTAAAAAAAGAGTTGTTTATAGACTAAAATTAGTTTACATTATCTGCGGGGATAAATGCTGAATCATGCCTGACGTAAGTTCAAAATGGCTGCCATTCTTTTGTTTATTGCAGTGGTGAAACTAGAATTTGAATTTGAACAAAAGCGTTTGTGTTGTACTTGAGTGTGTAACATTTGGAATGCTGATTAAATTTGAATCGAGGCATATAGCGATATTTTGTCTTGTTATTCTGCTTTTGCGTGGAATTCTTAAGGACTATTTCGAGTGGCGCAAACGGGAAAGATCACACACAATTTTAATATTACTACGCAAGGTTAGATTCAGTTAATTTTATCTGATTTTGATTTTTGATTGCATAAGAAACAAATTAAATATAAAAAATGTGGGATAAATAGAATATTGATGGGATAAATCGAATACTAGGTCGGTGCCGAATAAAGCGCAGTTTATTTTTCTCGGCCCGAAAATCTGAACCACTCGCCAAGGCTCGTGGTTCAGATTTTCTAAGCCTCGCAAAATAAACTTCGCTTTATTCTGCGCCGACCTAGTATTCTCTATATCTATGCAATTAACGTCAACATGTATAGTTTGTCTCATGTATATAGATTTAAACTGAAATGATGTACCTTACATTTCTACCAAAATATGAATCATGATCACAATGCTAATATGACAATTACGCCCTTAATAATTAGAATTGACATGTATAATCTGATCTGCTTAATAATAAATGTATTTATTAACCAAACATGAATATGTGTTTTGCGATAAATTAAGATTTTTGTTTAATTATTCACTAGTTATCGAATATCGCTCGCGTCAAGGTCACTGGCTCAGTACTCTTAACAACAAAGAATCTCTTGAGCTATATAACGATTTAATTTGCGATTGGAAATTACAATAGCGTGGCTCTTATTCATATAATAATTAATATGTTGGCCCTTATTGACTAAAAGTAGAAGAAAATGACGTGCATTAAGGAAACTACATTACGTGGCCTGGGACCCTTGCACCTTTCAGTTTTCTGTAAGGCATGCCATTAATATCGAACTCATGCTATAAATAACACATTTAATCAAGTCCAAATCAATTTATTAAGCCAATCAATACAATAACTCCACGCGGTATTAAGCATTGAAACATAATATGTTTCTTTTAAATATTTCTCATTTCAGTTTAAGAGATTTCGTTTGATTGTTTTGGAAGGCATGAATTATAAAAAATACTTTAGTTGTATTATTTACGAAGGTGTATATTGAAAATGAGTTCTACATCACTCCACGTAAACATCAATCTTGTACTCTAAATAGAGAACTGCCTTATTGTATATAATATTAATATTAATAAACTGTATACGCTTACCCAATTTTCGTTCGATATAATACTTGTAAGAACTGACGATTTATTGCTATGCAAAATAAATCCCAATACAATCAAAGTGATGCAGATATATTTATCGCATTGTGTGTATTTGATTTGTCTGTCGTATAACATGTTGTCGATGGTCTTTATTGTCTCATAATATGGGAATTATATAGTCCTCCTAGCACATTTCGTTCATTTACTGTTGAATTTGAAGAACGTTTTTACTTCGCGTTGTGTCTTTTAAAACAGACAACATTTAACAATCAATGTGGCACACATATGTTAGCACAGTTTAAATATATGCCTTTTTACCTCCTTCGGTTGACTATTTTATTCAGATTTAGCCGTTCAGTTATATTATTAAAATCTGTATACACAAATAGTTACAAAGCCTTATAAAGCTCGCACTTCTAATCAGGAATATTGACGATTGTTTATACTGAACCAGGCGTATTGAATTGTGTTCTTGGAACCTTTTTGTCCTTGGTTGAACACTGTTTGGCACTTGCACCGCAGGATTTTCCAAAATGTCTTCCGGAAATTCGCATTGCACAAAGCGTAGCAGAACGGGTTGATCGTGGAGTTAATGTAGCACAACCAATAACCTGAAATAAAAACAGCACATGAGGAGATATATTGATGTAGTGCAACCCATACCCAGAACAAACAATACATGAATATCTGTACTGATATTGCAAACATTAGCGACTTCATGTATATTTCATTTATTATGATTTAACTTCTACTCCTGATTGTCAGGCGCCCGCCTAAAGTGCCCAACACTTAATAATTAATACATATACATATTTTATTGAGCGTGAACTGTAACGAGACATACGCGCTACATGAAAATTCAATTCATTTTAATAAATGCTAAACTAAACAATAATCTTATTATTGAAAATAGTATACGATAGAAAGAAACATTCCACATGCTCCTTTAAAGTCTATGTTAAGTTATTAAATTATAGATACTTAATATTGATTAGAATAATGCAAGACATCTGTCTTCGTTATAGAATTTAAAAAAAGTGTATAACAAATCAAGTAATTCCGACGGATATGTGAATAGAAAATCGTTGGTGGACGGAAATGACTCATTTGCAATCAACCTGCGACACTCAAACGGACATGAAAATGTCATTACGTTTTCGTTCCTAGTTCTCAAAGCCTCATCACGGCCGAAATAGACATCGAGTGTTAATCTACAGGCCTAACACGCAATAGTTAGAGGTATGAACGTCCCATTATTGCGATAAGAATCGTGGTTAGTCCGCCTAACGCAAACATTCCCAGCAATTTCTTATGTCGCGGAGTGCACGCTTATTATTCTTTCCTGTTGAGTGACTATATTACACCATTAACCATCTTCAAGAGGTTGGATGGAGTGTTGTGTTTATTTATACTATATACATGTATTGCTACACACGACAGTTTTGTTTTATGTTAAAGACTTGTTATATACCATCTAAAATGCTATATATGTAGTTAAGCGTATTATGTGGAATAATTTATTGAAAAATACCCATGGCCTGTCAGAAATATTGATAAGTAACGTTCGCAAATCGCCATAAAATGCAAAAACAAACATGGGGTGATCAGATTGAATAGAATGTCGTTTCTCATACTTGATGCAGTCGTTGATGTATTATTTCTCTTTTTACAATACAAACTTATGTAGTGTATATATTTTGAGCTAGAGGTTGTTTTGGTTATTTGTATGGTTGTACATGTATCTATTTTGCTTTTAATGTGTTTACATTTTTTTTCTCCACATAGACCTTGGCCCGCCGGATTTATTGTAAATAAGATTTAAAAACAATATATAGGATAAGCATAACCTCAAATGTTACTATGCTAGTTGTATTGTGTACTTGACTTACATATTGTAAAGGACTGAATTTCCTAACATTTAATATAATCGTCAAAAAGAAAAATGCATGTTTTTAGATATTTGAATTAATTACGAAAATATAATATATTATTAATGTAATGAGTAAGTCATACACAAAATATTGCATTATGTGTTTCCATGAATATGTGCCTGATAAGAGATATCATTACAATAAATGTAGTCAACGGAAATGAATATAATTGGCATACATTTCTTATCAAACATATCACCGATGATTCTTTTATAAAATAATACGATACATTGCAAATGAAGCTCCATATTTAGTATTTCATTATCCAAACTTTAAATCTCTTACTTCGCTATCATAGTCAAATTACTGCTTTTTGTTAATATAATGAATCGGATTTTATAGATCATACAGGATAAAATATCTTTAAACGAATTTTGAATGTGTTCATTAAAAAGACTTTTAAACATGTATTCATTTTATGTAAAACTGTCATTGAAATGTGTTTACAAACAAAATTCTTACATTCGAAATAATCGTCAATACGGTGTGATAATATTGTAGAGAAAAAAAAGTTGAAAAAAACTTGGAGCTAAATGTAACCCGCTACCACTTTTGTATTCATTATACAGGAATGCATGAAACTGCGGAATCATTAGCAGGAGATTAATTTTAATTAATACCCGCTAGTCTTATATTCAAGGCCATTGGTCAAGTGCCTATACAATACTGAATAATACATACAACACGATATAAAACATTTTTAAACTAATTTAAGCTGGAGTCAGTGAATACTTTCGATTCATTGTCAATCATAAACAATCTTAAAACGTGCACACATTCAAAGGCAAACATTATAAAAATATATTAGTGCAGGTTGATTAAGTACGTTTGGTAAATATTTCAGATTGACTATGTTTCCTGGTCTCGAAAACCCCGTCTTTTACAATGGCAAGAGCATGTCAAATAATTGCAAATCAAAGACACATTATACCATACTCAGGCATCAGTTATACAGTATTTCCAATCATGTTTTGACCATGTTAAACTATTGTAAAAATGACTGAAGGTTTATATTACACAAATGTTTTGACCTTGAGTATACCATACACGATTTTGACTTCGGTCTTATTATGAAACTTGAGTCAGACCAAATGCATGATTACAAATGTTCAAAATCTAGATGTGTCAGAGTTAGAACGAACACAATAGCCCAGCATGGTTTGATCCAACTTGGTCATACTTGATGCAAGGTTATATCTCACATGAATAATACATGTATTTTTCCCGATTATGAATGCAAAGAATTGATAATAATCCGTATCTTTCTTAGAAAGATTGTAAATATTCCGATTATTAGAATATAATGTATACAATCTTTTCCAAATCTTTTACAATTTTTTCATAAATTTAATTTTGCCAATCTGTAAAGAAGTAAGTTTGTAAAAAAATAGACAGGTAAATTCTCAAAACTACCAAAACCAATACAAATATTATACCCATTTTATATTGTTAAAACAAAAAAAAGTGAATACATACAGGTGTGTGTTACCAAATTCTTTATTTCTCAATATTGTTGTATTGTATCCGTTTTAATTCCAGTTACTTCAAATGGAATGTTGCTACACTGAACGCAACAATAATAATAATATTTTAGTGAAAAAATAATTCGTGTACGTTATAGTTTGTTGTCGAATACCCCACGGCCGGAAGTTTAGATGCGTAGGGATTAAATCAAGAGTGCCAAGCATTTCGATTCTAAAACGGTTTTTACTAAAGATTTATACAATGTATCTTAGTTTTCTTGTGTACTATTTTATGTGAAATTCCGCCCATAAAAATAACTTTCGGCTGTTCTGTCGATCAGATTTCCGCCCTCAATAACAGCCAAACTGGATGGGAAAAAAACGTGTCATTTCTCCCGTTTGCTTTAATAAGAACAACATCAACTTGTGTTAACTTACATGTTTACATTGTACACTTTTAATTAATGCAAGAGTGCTACAACTACAACGAAAAAAACACTTTATATGTTACAATAAATTGGAATAAATTAACGATACTGTACAGAACAAATTACAAATAGTGTTACGCTGGAGGAAAATGTATCGGCATGTTTTGTTTAGTTACAGCGCGTGCTTTCCGTGTATAAGCTCCGCCCATAATTATTGCAGAATAACCACCCATGGACGATTTTCTTCTTTGTTTATATGAAATTGGGCACGTGCCGTATTAGAATTGAATATAAGTAATATATTAATAATTTTTAAATTAACTATATATCGGACAATTTATCGGTTGCGTTTGCTATTCGTTACTATTTCGATTAAACGAAGTTCATATTGGTATTAAATGAATATTATCACACACGTGTTAATGATATTGGCGAACCAAAAACTATGATATTTTGCGAACCAAAAACTATACTTTACGTCTATTAGATTTATATAATCAACTAGTGTGAATCATAGTTAAAAACAATCCCTTAATAAATACACTTATTTATACAAATGATTTCTTGGACAAAATACATATATCCTTCCACGAAGTGTATTTAATACTATGTTATGGAAACGTTTATTGATAAACCGTAAATAGCATAACAACTTACAGCATAACCCAGGAATTTCATACCTCAAGGCCCAATTAACAGAATTTGCTATGCAATTTGATTCGACAAAGTACATTAGCCTTGTAAGCGTTATTAATTAATATATACATTTTATTTAAACGGCACAAATTGATGCCTGTATTGGTGTTAACGAAGATAGTCGATATGAGGATTATTTATTAGCACGATAATCGACAGTACAATGCAGTTAATAAGTAACAGCATTTCCCGGACTACAAATAACGTAAGGATCATCATTAATTCTTGATGTTGATGTTGACATTGTGCTATACAAGGACTGCAGATACCCCGTGCACTTGTGTTTGTTGTAAGGAACCACAATGTGTTTTTAATCCGTTAACACGATTCAGATAATAATTCGAATAAAATGGTGCATGTTAGCACGAAAAAACAATATAACGGCTTACTTGCTTGGTTAAATAGACGTCCTTAATTGCAACATGACTTAACTGTGTTTATTTTTGTGTAAATGTAAACGTATAACCACAGGGAATATCAAATCACTCGTGTCGTTTTATATGTAATTGTACAAAGCAATAAAACAACAAGAGGGCCATCAGGCCCTCAGGCGCTCACCTGAGAGCAAAAGGGACTAGACTATTCTGAACAATGCAAGCTGATTAATGAAGATTGGACCAAAAAAGTGACTCTTAAAGCGGGACTGTACGATTTTTATATGTGTTAAATTTTAATATATTGATAAAATTATGTTACGATGACACAAAATAGGCAATACAAATTATACATTGAAGACGAATTTCATAAAATGCAGCAAAGACAAGTTAGCGCTGGTTAAAGCCGATGCCGACACTTTTACTCGTATTTGTAAGAAAACAAAATTGTGTCTTTGTGTCGTATGAACGAATCTGCACTAAAACTAAATTTAGATTCACATTGTACATGTATTATATA
>VMBQ01000008.1:273522-369727 GCA_007657795.1 Dreissena rostriformis | reverse complement strand
CCCCTTGGCGGCCATGTTTTTCATCCAACCGAAACCATTTTTGAACTTGTCCAAGATTTTATTGGGACACATGTTCCCACCAAGTTTCATGAAGATTGGACTAAAAATGTGACTTCTAGAGTGTTAACAAGGTTCTACTATAGCCATATTAGGAAAACTGCCACGCCCCCTGGCAGCCATGTTTTTCAACCAACCGAAACTATTTTCAAACTCATCCAAGATATTATTAAGACACATGTTCTGACCGAGATTCATGAAGATTGGACTAAAAATGTGACTTCTAGAGTGTTAACAAGGTTTAACTATAGCCATTTAAGGAAAACTGCCACGCCCCCTGGCAGCCATGTTTTTCAACCAACCGAAACTATTTTCGAACTCGTCTAAGATAGTATTGGGACACATGTTCTTACTAAGTTTCATGAAGATTGGACAATACATGTGGCCTGTAGAGTGTTAACAAGGTGAAAGATTACGATGCACGACGCACGACGCACGACGGACGACGGACAAAGGGCGATCACAAAATCTCTCCATGAGCACGTTGTGCTCAGGTGAGCTAAACATGGAAGACGAGTAATGTTTGCATGACCTTGAAACATATTGAGTTTTATATTATGTATGTTTTAATTCCAACCGGCATATGAACGTACCTATGTTTTGTTTTAAATCTGCGATCAAAGTTTGAGGAACATATTAAATGTGTAGGTTTATTCTAGCTAGTATTTTACTGACCATACACTAAACATATACAGTTCATACGCGTGTTGATGAAAGTGGTCTCACCTTAATCTTTGTCGATGAAAGTGTAAACCTTATAATAATAAACTTACCGCATGCATATACTGTTGGATGTAAACACGCCAGGCAAAATGACCCAACGACGGCGAATATGTTATACGGTGTCCAGGTGATAATAAAAGCTAGGAGTATAGCGCTGAGAGTTTTGGCAGCCTTCCTGTCTTGTCGCCTCTCGTTCCGTTTTCGACGCACACGTTGGCTCTCGATTTTATGTGCTACCTGACAAGCAATATGGGCCTCGGACGCATTTTTCCGACATTATATTGGTTTGAAAATCGTCAAGTTCGGTTGAATAATCCAAATACGCATTAAATGAAGTTGTACTTTCGCTGCTATTTACAAGTGATGTATTATTAGAGTCCATCATATAAATTATATTGTTCATTTCTTGAACAATAAAATAAATCCTCAAATACTCAATACAGTAACGCACAACGTGGTAAAACGATTCAAATACAGTTTTAACCATTTATACCACAATATTCTGTCATAAGATAATTCGTAAAAATGTTTTACATTCAAATATATATTCGACCAACGCGGATAATACAATCTGTGCACTCGTAACACTGTGAATAATTTATTCTTCAGAGAGAAATAGTTGTAAACCTCAAGGCTTTTTTATTCACATCTTATCCGCTTTAAACACAACTCACATGAGTTTATTATCTAATAAGGCTTAAGAAATTCCATCGTATCAGGTCCATCCGATTGCTCAACTGAAATCCTCCGCAACAGTAGCCACTATAGTCCCTACAGCAATTTCTAATTTACTCGCAGCCTGTTTCATATTATGGCACCGCTCGCACGTCACGTGTGCTACCGTTCTTTCGCTTATTTCCAGTGAATTGTCTGTAGTGGATGAATACCGCTGGAGAGAGATAATAAACAATAATCAGTGTATGTGGTCAATGACATGTTTATACCTTTATTAAAGCGATGTATTTTTTCTTTACAATGAGGTATTCAAGTATAATCGGTCGCACACATTGCTGTATCGAACAAATAATAGTTTTGATATAAAACACATATCTTGTTCAGTGCATTACATTGCATTCACATTGTCTAATAAGCAAATATCTGTCGCATTTGATATACGTCTGATATTGATCGTTCAATTTTCAAGTTCGGTTGAATAATCCAAATACGCATTATATGCAGTAGTACTTTGGCTGTTATTTACACACTATTTATTATAAGAGTTCATTATATAATTTATATTGTTCATTTCGTGCACAATAAATCCTCAAGTACTCATCCCAGTAACGCACAACGTGGTAAAAAAAAATTAGATACAGTTTCAACCATTTATACGACAATCTTCTGGCACAAAATAATTCGTATAAATGTTTTACATACAAACACTTGACAATCTCGGATAATAAAATATGTGCACTCGTAACATTGTTAATAATTTATTCTTCAGAGAGCATTAGTGGTAATCCTCGAGGCGTTTTATTCACATCGTATCCGCTTTCAACACAATTAACGTCAGTGTATTATCCAATAAGTCTTAAGAAATTCCATCGAATCAGGTCTATCCGATTTCTCAACTGTATTCCTTCGCAACAATCGCCACTGTAACATGTCCTACAGCAATTTCCAATTTACTAGCAGCCTGTTTTATATTATGGCACCGCTCGCACGTAATGTGAGCTACCGTTCTTTCGCTTATTGCCAGTGAATTGTCTGTAGTGGATGAATATCGCTGGAAAGAGATAATAAACAATAATCAGTGTATGTGGTCAATGACATGTTTATACCTTAATTAAAGCGATGTATTTTGTCTTAACAATAAGGTATTCAGGTATAATCGGTAGCACACATTGCTGTATCGAATAAATAATAGTTTTGATATTAAACACACATATTGTTCAGTTCAAACATTGCATTTGCATTGTCTTCTTAGCACGTTTCTGTCGAATTTGATATACGTAGGATATTGATTGTTCATTATGTCACGTGTACATACAGCAGGGCAATGAATCAAGGTGTATGTCAGTGTTCCAAACTTACACATTAAATGTTGTTGCCTTTTAGTTGAAAAGCTGTATTGCAGTATAATGCTGACGTTTGATGGATTCCATCGAAATACCGTAAATGGTTAAACATTAACGGGATCCTTAAAAGAAACCAACCATAAAGATTGTACGCAGTTCTAGCACGATCTGTCAATTTTTTAAAGATAAAGAAAGCAATTATAAATTATGATAAAACAGATTGATACTAAAGTAGTTTAAATAATATGTAAACATGCTATTTAATGTTAATTGAAGGCCTACATAATACAAAAAGGATGCATGTAAATAAATGTATAATTACATCTTTTTGTCAAATAAGAATTAACTAGTCTATCAAATATTTAAATATATTAAGCATACATTCAAGGTACATTCACGTTTAAGTTACTGTATTGTAATATGAGTAATATTATACTTTTTTTCAAACATCTTTTCAAACAAAATCCGGTATGATGTTGTTTACAGGCGCTTATTTCAGAAATCAAGTGAAAGGTCAACATGTCAGCGTCGATTATCATTTGTTTTCAGCAAACTTAAGTACTCGTATTGCCCTTAAAATGGAAATATCTTGCTAATAAACTATGAATGGTTTTACATTTAGTGAATAATAATGTCGAAAGGTAAACCGTTATGCTTGATTCCGCGTTTTAGAAGTGCTTAACGAAGCAAAACATAAAAACAAGTGAACCATTCATTAGAGAGGGAGGGGCTTAGACCTTTATTGGCCAACACTGGAAGCTTCTTTTCAGTCTGCATTTTTAAATGCAATTGCTATTGGCTATGTCTGAAGGCTTTCAGTAGGTAATACTTCATATCTAATGATACGTCTAAACATTTCAAATTTTCGTTTGAACCTGTCAGTGTGTTGTATAAACGATTAATAGCATGACATATTGATTTACGTGAATAATAGAAACGCAGACACCATCTCTTCCCGATATGACGTTTTTCCCATTAGTAAAGCAGACGGGCTTTGTGATATCCGGTCGAGTGCGAAGATTGCGCAGATTAATCTATAACACAACAGTACTCTCCGGGCTTACGTCATGGCCTATATTATCAATCGGAAATGTCAAGCTCCCTGAACTGAACACGAATCAGGAAACAGATTGTGTAATCATCAGAATTCGTTAAGCAAATAGGTCGAAACAAAACATAAGAAAACAATAAAAATTGAACCGTTAAAAGCAGAAGTTGACAGCTTAAATGAAGTGTGAGCGTTTGAAGTATGTGTGACAGATGTGGGTTTATTGGGGTCAACTTATGTCTTAAAACATTGTTCGATTAACTTAAATCAGTTAGCATATTGAGTACGGAAATGTCAGTAAGATGAGTAGCATAATGTTACAGGCTTGCACATGCCATGTAACAAAGCTGAAATTATTGTAAAACAACATGTTTTATTGTTACTTGAATGCAGAAAATATCAGTACTCTTTGAACAGAGTCATTCGAAAATATTAGTTTGAATTCTAAGTATTCAATCTATTTTTCTGCAACCTTTACGCTGACAAAACATATATTACATCACACTTGAAGAAGATTTACATTAAAGCTACATAATTTCGAGTGATGCAGAAAAAAATGACATTAGTAAACGTTAAGTGATTAAATACCGATGAAATACTGAATTGAGTGCTTTAGGAAGTGTTATCGCATGTGTTTTAAATATTCAAGTCAGCTTAGTTTTAACGGCCATCTTAAATATCACCCCGTTAATTACGTGACTAAAAATAAAAAAATGCAATCTTCACGTTTTTATTTTATGTTGAACAGCTTCTTTTTATTTTCAGGTGTTTGTCAACCGTGTGCAATACCGTTTGTTCTACCGATAAACCAAACGCATGCACTTTGTTAGCTACCTTTGTGAAGTCACATTGAGTAGTATTCTGTCTAAATTGCAAAAAGCTAGTTGTATAAAATCTCATCGATATGTTAAATGTTAGCAACCTCCGAGTATGCGATCAATCGTAATTTGTGTCATCATATAGCCAGACAAAGTTGACCTAACGCTATGTTTCCAATACTCGTCAATTTGCTCGTGTATGTTTATTACCACTGTTTTTGTTATTTAATACAGTTTCGCTATTCAGTCATAATACATCTACAGACAACATAAGGGATTATGGTAGAATGTTTAGTGTGAAGTGGTTAATAAGTTCCGTAATAACTTAACATCTTCGCGTGAGCTTAATTTGTTTTCCAGAGGTCACGTCAAATTACGCATTAAACATGGCGCCTGAAAAAAGTAACATTGACGTTCACTAGATGTCAACACATAAGTAAATGACGCATGTATATAACGCTTATGCAATACGATAATGCCTACGCAATCTATGATCGTCCAATCAGACCCAATCTCCAGATGAAGTAGCCACAGAATCGACGTCTTGTTGAGCTTATCAGCTGAAGGCCAAGGGGAAGCTTTTAGCAGAGACAGATTTCTACTTCTGATAACTACGAATGTCGTTATTCAAAGCTCTTAAAAGTCTTCGAACATAATCGAATACCAAATCAATCAATGGAGCGTGTGTTCCCATTGGCTTTTTGGTCAAACAAAGCATAATTTAAAAAGATGAATGGCGTTTGGAAATATTTATTGGTTTAACATGGAAATAAGATAACATTGTCATGCAATGAATATGTCAGTATGCATGTCCCAAAGAAATGTTTCTTCCGAACTAAACACATGCGAAATATCACAACGAATCCTTAAAATTTCAATCACTACACAAGTACGATATTTTCTTTTGAATAATATATTACCAGCGTGTTTCGACATGTAACAAAACATTACCCTTAAGCTGAAGTAACCGATACCGCTGTTTATCAAATACAGCTCTCGCTGTTACAGTTGTAATTAATTGCTAAGATATTCAGCACCGGATAATGATAGGAACATGCACTTTCCTATTAAATCTTTTAAAGCAGCTTTTCGATGTTCAAGACAAATAAATCGATTTCTCCCTTAGGTGATTTTAAAGTAAGCCGTAACTACATATGCACTGATTATTTAACAAATATATGCCACTGGATTTTCGCTAACTTATCTGGGGCTACACTTTAAGCAAATGCATAAAGCCTCGTTTTCCCAGAATGTCGCACTTACAGAATAACAAAAAATAGAAAGAAATTACTGTGACGGAATTACTTGTTACTGGTAGTAGTGTCTATCTAAGGTCTCTTAAAGGGAACAACATAGATAATACAAGTTACGATGAAATAGTAGGCACTTATATTGGATACGTAACGACGACAGCAACTATATGCAACGTAGCGTTACGATAACAACCATATGTCGCATAGCGTAACAACCACAGCAACTAAATGCAACGTAGCGTTACGATAACAACCATATGTAGCATAGCGTAACGACCACAGCAACTATATGCAACGTAGCGTTACGATAACAACCATATGTCGCATAGCGTAACGACCACAGCAAACATATGCCTCTCAGCGTAACTAAAAGATAAAAACTATGCAAATCAGGGTAACGGCAACAGAAAGTAAATGTCCTTCAGCGTAACGCCAAAAATAATTTTGAATAATAGGTCATGTAGAGTAACGACAACAGCATTCATTTGCCACCCAGCCAAACGACAGCAGAAACATTTTTTTTTACTGATCGAAACACAAGGGAGCGTTTAGCAGCGATATAATCGTCGCACTTACAACACAAACAGGAGACTGTCGCGGAGTATACTACATTCCTATTAAATTATCTCTGCTTTTTTTAAACATTTCATTACACTATTAATACACCATACAAATAAACCGTGAAAACGATCACCGGAACAACATAGTTTGAGATGAATTATTGTAACGTCAATACTATTATATTCGGCAGCACCATCAGTGACACGGTGTATTCAATGTGCAACTTTTACCACTCTAACAAAGTCTTGTTGTATCGAAAATGTTTCATATTTCGATCATTTAGACACGTTCTTAGACGAAGATTTAGTTGTTATATAATGTTGTAGCTTCTTGGTGGTTAAGCCTTGTGTATAAAACATGTAATGCATTTTCATCGCTGTTTTTCATGTAGTGGTTAGATAAACATGTGTTGATAACTGTACGGTACAATACTTCGCTAACTCGCATGTAAGTTTATTATCACTGACAGATGTAAACTGACAAGCTCAACTGAATTTATGACAGGAATTATTGTTTCTTCTGTACAAGATAGGTTAGCCTCGTTGTTTGTGTTCCGCTCTGTGTACTTCTATTTCGTCTGACATTCGTTTAAACGCGTCTGCAATACAGCCATTTGACGTGAAAATTACCGTTCTTATTGCATTCTGGAAATACATATTCCTGTAACGGCTATAAAAATCTGTAAAAAGAAATATACCACTTGAGCACCGACTTCATTCTATACATGTATGTATTTTGCTCATACAGTTGATCAAATCATTAACAGACCTGCGTCATACGAAAAATGGGTGTTATGCCACATGAGGTCAGCATAGCTCCCTACCAGCCAGTGCATTCGCTAATGAGACCGCGAAACATTGCATGACTATATAGCGGACAGAGTAGATCCTGATCATTATGTGCGACTTCGGAGTCTGGTCTCGAGCTACGCTGGCATAAGACCCCTTTTCGCATGACGCGTCTCAAAAATTAGTATTGTAACCACTTTCTTTGCGATTCGCTTTATTTATGTATTCGCGTGTGTGGAACTTCATTAAAATATAAAAAATAATGACCTCTCACAAAAAAACATATCATCACATATAACTTTTAAATCATTAAAATGATAAATAATGCAGATAGTAAATGCAGAAAAGATTCGATAAACATATAAGCAACAAGAATATAAACTAACCAGTTCATCATTGCAGTATTACTAGTATAAGTATAATAAGCAAACTAGAGGAAATTGCGTACAATACAAATACACAAATTTAATATTCAGATTTAGTAGGGCCGCAAAATATTCCTATAAATATGTCCATTTAACAATTTTTGACGCGATGTTTACCTTTGAAAAAGAATGGGAATCAAAATTGGAAGATGTACATCAGTAAACATGGCTGCTCTTTCTATCACGGACCCACATCATAATCAAACACTTTGCGATCATATAAGTAATATATGTCATTACATTAATTTTATTTCTATGATATCAGTTATGTGTTACAAAGGAAGCATATGTTTAGTACAATTGAACAATCTTAATCTAATACAAATGCAGGTGCATCGCTGATCAACGCTTCAACTGAATGTATATCTAACATATGGAGTCAATGTCAACATTTATAGTTTGTCTCGTGTAAATAGATTTAAACTGAAATACTGTCCTGTACATTTCTACCCAAATATTAAAAATGATGGTAATACTAATATGACAATTACGTCCTTAATATTAAGCTATGTTCGACATGTATAATCTGATCTGCTTAATAATATATATATGCATTAACCAAACATAAATATAGTATTTGCGATAAATTAAGACCTTTTTAAATTAGTCACTAGTTATCGAATATCGCTCGCTCCAAGGTCAATGGCACAGTACTCTTAACAACAAAGCATCTCTTGAACTATATTACGATTTAATTTGCGCTTGGAAATTACAATAGCGTGGCTCTTATTCATATTTTAATTGATATGTTGGACCTTATTGACTAAAAGTAGAAGAAAATGACGTGCATTAAGGAAACTACATGACGTGGCCTTGGACCCTTGCACCTTTCAGTGCTCTGTGAGGCATGTCATTAATATTGAACGCATTCTATACATAACACATTTAATCAAGTCCAAATCAATGTATTAAGCCAATCAATAAAATACCTCCGCGCGGTATTAAGCATTTTACCATAATGATTCTTTTAAATATTTCTCAGTTCAGTTTAAGAGATTTCGTTTGTTTATAACATGTTATGACATGTGTTGTAACATTTACGAAGGTGTATATTGAAAATGAGTTCTACATCACTCCACGTAAACATCAATCTTGTACTCTAAATAGAGAACTGCCTTATTGTATATTATATTAACATTAATAAACTGTATACGTTTAACCATTTTTCGTTCGATATAATACTGGTAAGGACTGACGACTTATTGCTATGCAAAATAAATCCCAATGCAATCAAAATGATGCATATATATTTATCGCAGTGTGTGTATTTGATTTCTCTGTCGTATAACAGGTTGTCGATGGTCTTTGTTGTCTCATAATATAGAAAGTATAGTCATCCTAGCGCATTTCGTTTATTAACTGTTGAATTTGAAGAACGTTTTACTGCGCGTTTTGTCTTTGAAACAGACAACATTTAACAATCAATGCGGCACACATATGTTAGCACAGTTTAAATATATGCTTTTTACCTCCTTCGGTCGACTAATTTATTCAGTTTAGCCATTCAGTAATATAGAAAAATTCTGTATTTACAAACAATTACACAGCCTTATAAAGCTCGCACTTCTAATCAGGAATATTGACGATTGTTTATACTGAACCAGGCGTGTTGAATTGTGTTCTGGGAACCTTGTTTTCCTCGGTTGAACATTGTTTGGCACTTGCACCGCAGAATTTTCCAAAATGTCTTCCGGAAATTCGCATTGCACAAAGCGTAGCAGAACGGGTTGATCGTGGAGTTAATGTAACACAACCAATCATCTGAAACAACAGCACGTGATTAGATATATTGGTGTAGAGCAACCCATACCCAGAACAAACAATACAAGCATAGCTAAACTTATATAGCAAACATTAGCGAATTCATGTACATTTTATTTATTCTGATTTTATTTCTACTCCTGATTGTCAGGCGCACGCTTAAAGATCCCCAACATTTAACAAAAATAAAAATAAATATTGTATTATTATTCATTGTAAACAGATAGTTGGTGCCCACAACATTTAATAATAATAAACATACATATTTTATTGAGCGTGCAGTTTAACGAAACATACGCGCTACAGAACAATTCAATACATATTAAAAATGCTTTAATAAGCAATAATCTTTTTTTTGAAAATATTATACGGTAGAAACCTTCCAAATGCTCATGTAATGTTTATGTTGAGTAATTTAGTCATAACTACCTAATTTTGATTAGAATAATGCAACGCAACTGTCGTCGTTCCAGACTTCAAAATGTATTCCAATCATGTACTTCCGACAAATATGGACATAGAAAACCCAATGATCGTTGGTAAACGGATATGTCATAATCACTCAATTGAAATCAACCTGCGTCATTCAAACGGACATGAACATGTCATTACGTTTTCGTTCCTAGTTCTCAAAGCCGCATTACGGCCGAAATAGACATCGCGTGTTCATCTACAGGCCTAACACGCAATAGTTAGAGGTGAGAACGTCCAATAATTGCGATAAGAATCGTGGTTAGGCCACTTCACTCAAACATTGCCATCAATTTCTTATGTCGAGGAGAGAACGTTTATTTATTCTTTCCTGTTGAGTGACTATATTACACCATTCACCGTCTTTTAGTGGTCGGATGGAGTGTTTGGTTTATTTATTCTATACACATGTATTGCTTCTGTTTGATGTTTAAAACTTGTTATATACCGTCTAAAATACTATCTTTGTATTAACATGTATTTTGCTGTATAATTTATTGCAATATATTATGCATAGCCTGTCTGAAATATGATACGTAACGTCAGCAAATCGCAATAAAATGCACATACAAACATGAAGCGATCAGATTGAATCGAGTGTCGTTTCTGATGCTTGATTCAGACGTTGATTTAGAATGTCTAATTTTATAATGCAAACTTACGTAGTTGATATGTTTTAAGGTAGTATTTGGTTTGTTTATTTGTAGTTTTGTACTTGTTTTGTTTTGAATGTGTGTACTATAAACAATTTAAACATGGACATTGGCTTTCCGGATTTATTGTACATAACATATAAAAACAACATTTATGATAAGCATTATATCAGATTTTACTATTCTAAATGCATTGTGTACTTGATTTACATATTGTAAAGGATGGATTTTTCGAAAATGTGATATAAACGTCACAGTTAAAAAATGCATGTTTTTGGATATTTGAATTCATTACAAAAAAAAAGAATATATATGTATTATGAATGTATTGAGTTAGTCACACACCACAACCTATTGCATTTTTTATGAATATGTTCCTGGTAAGAGTGTGACGTAATAAAGTGATCTAATTAACATTTGAGAAAATCATTTATTAACGAAAGTAACAATTCCATGGTTTTGCCGTATGTTAATTAAAAACAAAGATTTAAATGAGTGGTCTTATGGTCAATGTATTAATTTATTTATCAAGACATTTTTCATCATAGTAACATTGAACAGAAGCCCCATGCTTATATGTTATTTATAAATATACAATCCTTAGTTTAATAGCTAAACGTTTCCTTGCTTATTTACGCATCTTTCCTTATATATCATATTAGCGTCTAGTGTTAAATGGGTATATAAACAGTCACTTGTTGTATTAAAAAAAGTCAGAACACACTACACAAGCAGGGATGTAGTATCACAATTTCTGATTGTCACGGGTGAGGCCCGTTTAGTGTCTTACGTGTATTTTGTTGATTAGATTAATAATTGGATTTTGAAAGCGTTTGTGTTAAAATTCAAGGAGCAAAATAAACATCAATGAAAACTTTGTCGATGTGTTAGCGTCTTTGTTCAATCGAATTAAGCTACAAGAGGTATCATTACAATAACTGTAGGCAATGGAAATGAATATTGTAACGTAACATAGATTAATACATAAATTAATTATGTATCCATATATAACATAAACATTATGTTATATTTAATTACAGATAGACATTAGGTTGATTTCTTGCATGTAGAAACTAGTTCCAATTGCCGGGTCAGTTTATCAACAGAAAGTAAACATGACAGTCACAAAGTGCAGATATGTACAAATAAGCGTATCGATGAGGGAGAGATTAAAGAGTGGTATGGTTGACACAAGGCCGGGTATGTTTGTATTGGTCAGGCAAAAGTGTTTGTACAGTAAAGTCTCTCATCAAAAGGTTTGATAAAGCTTGTGGATATTTGGGTGGTCTGTTTATCCCGTTACCAGGGCTTCATTGATAACTGAGTTTCACAGGGCAAATGTTGGAGAAAAATAGTCGGTTAGCGTTTGGACTTGGAAGCGTACAGGTCGAGAAAGATACGATCATGTAGCTATCAGACTGTATGTGTATAACCGAAAATATTAAGTATGTTAGACATTAAATTGGACTAGAAACTGATACGTGGTGTTGTTGAATATTTTATCCTACATTATGCAGAGAAACCAACATAATAGAGAGGGATCGACTTGTCCCATGCGTGACACGAGAAAATGGTAGTTAATGCAAATCTCGTCATCTTGGCAATACGCGCATGACGAGATATCGAATGATAGGCTACACACCGGTAATTTAAGAGTAATGGACATTGTTAGTAACTATGTGTCGTCCATGAACTATGAACGATTACGTGACAATATAACTGGCATATATTTCTTATCAAACATATCACCGATCATTCTTTTATAAAATTGTACGATTAATTGAAAATGAAGCTCCAATTTTAGTATTTCATTATCCAAACTTAAAATTACTTACAAAATGTACTTCATTATCATATTCAAATTACTACTTTTTATTAAAATGAATCAGATTTTATAGATCAAACATGATAAATATAACAAGTATTTATCTTATGCAAAACTGTCATTGAAATGTGGTTACAAACAAAATTCTTACATTCGGAATAATCGTAAATAATAATATTCTAGAGAAAAAAGTTGAAAAAACATGTTAACCATCAACGGGATTAGAACTGGGAGTTCTGGGAGCAAAATCTAACCCGCTACCACTGTTTGATTCATTATATAGATATGCATGAAACTCCGGAGTCATTAGCAGAAGAGAAATTGTTATTAATAGCCGCTTGTCTTTATTTAAGGCTATTGGCCAAGTGCATATAGTTTAAACCTATTTATTTTAGCTCGATTGCATCGAAAGCCGTAGGCTTATATAAACGCTCTCGAGTCCGTTTCCTGGGACTATAACCAGTACTTGGTGTCTTTGAGGGAGATCAAAGGAACGCTCCCAGTGGGGTTCGAACCCATGACCTCCCGATCGCTAGGCGGACACTTGGCGGTAGTGCCTATACAATAATGAATAATACATACAACGCGATATAACACATTAAACTGATAAAAGGTGAAGTCAGTGAACGGTCAATGCAAAGCATTGGGGTTTTTAAATCCTGTTGCATAACATGTTATATGATAATTATAGTGGATGTGATGATGGCAATAATTATGGTCATGGTGCTGCTTATCATGATTATGATGATAGTAATGATGATAACGATGATAACGATGATGATACTTGTCGATCATAAACAATCTTAAAAAGTGCACACATTCCATGGCTAACATGACACATATACAATAGTATTGCACATTAACTTTCTACTAGACAGTAGCTTAATGTTGCAGATTGATTCAGTACGTTCGGTAAATATTTCAGATTGACTATGTTTCCTGGTTTAGAAAACCTTCTCTTTTAACATGGCAATAGTATGTCAAATAATTGCAAATCAAAGGCAAATAAACCATAATCAGGCAACAGTTATACACTATTACCAATCATATTTTAACCATGTTAAACTATGGTAAGAATGGCTCAAGGTTTATTTTTTCACAAATATGTTTACCTTGAGGATACGCGATTGGTCTTTCTATGAAACATTAGTCAGACAATAGCCATGCTTATAAATGTTCAAAATCAATATGAGTCAAAGTTCGGACCTACACAACAGCCAAGCATTGTTTGATCAAACTTGGTCAAACTTCATTCAAGGTTACATCTCACATGGATAATACATGTATTTTGCAGATTATAAATGCAATGAATTGCTAATAATTCGTACACGTAACTTAATATTGCGATTATTTTGATATAATGAATACACTCTTTTTCTAATTTATTACAATTTGTTTGATAAACTACATTTTGACAATTTGGAAGAAGTCCTTTTTACAAAATGAGACAGGTATATTCTCAATACTACTAAAATTTATTAATTTAATGCAATATGATAAAACAAGTACCAAAAGAAACTAAGTCATGTTTGTAAACAAGACATGTATTCAAAGAAACCTGTATAAAAATATTATGACTAATTGTGTATACTTTATTACGCAAACTTGACTTCTCGCTTTCTTGTAGATTCGTCTGCGTCATTTTGTTTTATATTATACCTATAACATTGTTTAATATATTATAAATGCTGTAATACAAGTACCCAAGACCTTTTTATGTATTTATACTTTATTTAAAAACTTATGAAATTCAATACTGATCACATTTCATGCCTTAATATATGTTACTATATGTCTTTTGTATATTGAATAAACCATACTACCAAAACCAATAAAACTATCAAACCTATTATATATTTTTAAAAGAAAATACACATAAAGCGAAAACATACACATGAGTTTTACCAAAAGCTTTTTTTTAGTAATATTGGTTTATTGTATCCGTTTGAATTCTAGTTACTTCAATTAGAATGTAGCTACACAGTTCGCAAATATGTAATATATCAATAATTTATACATTAAAGTTACAATACTACTCAAAAATAAACGGAAATTTCTTTAAGTATTTCGTAAAATAAAGATACCTAATAATAAATCAATGTTTCTTATAGCAAAAGCCAAAATTTCAAAACGAGATGTTTTCTGGTAACATGGATGTTTGTAGATATAAAATGGTAGTTTTTAATTTTTTGCGTACGCAATTAATTCGATTTTATAACCCCGCACTGCTGTCTATTCATACGACACATGAACACTAACATGGTACCATATTTAGTGTTCGTATGTCGTATGAATAGATATAGTCGCGGGGTTATAAAATGGAATTAATTGCGTACGCAAAAAATTAAAAACTAGCATTTTATATCTACAAACATCCATGTTACCAGAAAACATCTCGTTTTGAAATTTTGGCTTTTGCTATAAGAAATATTGATTTATTATTAGGTATCTTTATTTTACGAAATACTTAAAGAAATTTCCGTTCATTTTTGAGTAGTATTGTAACTTTAACTATATAGCTGACTATTTATCGGTTGCGTTTTATATTCGTTATTTTGTCGATGGTATAAAACAAATATTATCATACACGTTAAATGCTACATGACCTAACATTCAGTTTTTTTTTTAATGTAAACGTATAACCAAAGTGAAAAAGTAACTCACTTTTCTTGTTTTATATGTAATAATGCAAAGCAATAAAACAAAAATTGAAGACTTATAATGTTTGCACGCCGGTTCAAAGCAAAACTATTGTTTTTCGACGACCTAGGAAAATATTTAGTTTTATAGTATGTAGGTGTTAATATAAACCGTCACATGGACAACCTTTTTTTTAATTTACGATCAGATTTGGAGGAACATATGTAATGTAAAGGTTTATTCTAACTCAATTAACAAAGCAACATTTGAAAAAAGCTTAATAGACCAGATGTAGTCTGGTAACATAGATTTAACACGATACAACATTATAGTTTTTGTTTGTTTGTGGTACAATATATTCAACACATATTCATGTCCCATGTTAGTGTTCGCGTGTCGTATGAATAGATATCGTTGCGGGAAATTAAAATGGAATATATTGTGCCACACACAAATAAAAAAGAGCATTTCATATCTTATTAAATCTATGTTACCAGAACAAATCTAGCGTTGACATTTCTGGCTTTTGCTATAAGGAAAATCGATTGTCTATGTGTCAACTTTATTTTAAGAAATATATAACGGAATTTTCGTTTCGTTCATTTTGAGTGTTATAGGGGCTTGAAAAGAAACAAAAAATACAAAGAATGAACGCGTTTCTAGCACGATCCGTCAAATATTTAAAGATAACGAATGCAATCAAGTATAAATTATGATGAAACAAATTGATACTTAAGTACACGCCGGGTATTCGGATACTTTGATGACGGATTGCACTTCGAAAACAGAGAACAACAAACACCACGCGCGAGAGGTAAGTTCCTCAGTTTTTTTAAGTTATATCCTAAAGATTAGTTTGTTTAGACAATACACATGGTCAAGATGATAAATGGTGTATCCTTTTGTATTGGGAAGAGAAAATTTCACGGAAGAATGGTAAATTTTTGCCCCAAAAATAGAAAATTCGGTCCGAAAAAAGCATAAACTGGATGAACAGTAAACATTTGAACAAAATAAAACTACTAAGAAATGTTGCATGAAATTGTTTGCTATTCCAGCATTTAGAATAATCACTGTGCTTCAAATACTGAAATTTTGATAGTATTCAATGAAATATAAACACAGATAGAGCATGTTTTAATAGATGGTATACATAAAGTTGCAGGCACCTTGATTACCGATAAAGGGCACTTCGGATAACGGAGACTTTCAACAAATTGGGCACTTTGATAACCGAGTTTTATCCTCTACCTGAAATGCATTTATGTATATCATGGCTTTTCTAACCAAATATTTTGAAAATATATTTTCAAAAATCACATAACTATTAATTTATACTATATATATTATAATTGCAATTTCCAAATAAGATTAAAATGCTTATTATTGAAGAAATGTATTTCAAGTGACGACCGGAAATAATTGTCTTAATAATGAACTTGTTTTTTATTGGTTACTTGAGATTCAGAGAAATGAAAATACAGCGGACCCTGTGTATTAACACAATTGTGTTTAATTTTACGTATAGCATGGCTCTAGATAACGGTAGAAGCAAATACACCTTTGTTCTTTATAAAATCCTATAACGTTGGTGCGTTTTTCAATCATCAAGACGATACTAATGCGTAATAATGGTATTTTCCGTTTCAAGAAGGTATGTTCTTAACGAAACTGCATTGCAAGTGGAATATCGCGTTCCGGATTAGCCTGTGCGGATGCTGATTCTGGACGGCACTTTTGGCAGATTTCAATATTTCCTGTTTAAGAATGGAAAGACCCAATTATGATTCTAGTGTGTTGTTCTTTTTTTAACATTATTATAAATCTTTATACCTAAAACAGCATTTTGCATTTAAAATAAATTCGAGAGAACATTATGAAAGTGTGAGAACATGCTGATGATGAGCAATTAACCTTTAGTTTCTCAAACTAAATGAATACATATATTAAGGAAAACAACGCAAATGTCTTGTCATTTTAAAACTATTCTGTGCCTAAACGCATTATGTATAATTCCGTACGTGATCATAAGTTATGTTAAACATCTGATCATAAAAAAACAATGTTACAGTGATTTTTGCTTTTATTTAACAATGAACACTTTTAACGGATAAGATTTATAAATTGACGACATCCAATGACCCTCGATTACTCTCTTCATTTGAAATATACACCGGTGCTGTATGAGCAACTTTAAAAACGAACCAGCTAACGCCAATCAGTTCGCCTGATCATCATCGTCTACTGAGAAATTTAACAAATAAATCACAATATATTTTGTTAAAACAAAGGTAAACACCATTTCATAACCCGAGACTGCACTTTAAACTTTGAATTTACTTATATAGTCTATGGGTAAACATCATAATCAACAAGTGGTTACGGTAATCTGCTCTTAAATTTTCAAAATTCAAACAAGGAATGTGTGCGTATATTCAATATTATAAATAAACTCAAGTCTCATAGATTTTTTATATTGTTTACGTATAGAGCATGAAAAACATTCGATAATTTGAAATGTGGTATGTGCCTGTATTATTTGCACAGACTTTTTTTTACATTAAAACAAGAACTTTAACTCAAACGAGTATGTTATAGCTGTATTGAACAATTTGCGCAAATCAATCGCCTATCTTTAAGCATCTACATACAAAATGAAGATAATACTGCTAAAGAATATTTGTTCATAACCAACTTTTATTCTTTGTCTCATGTTCTTTTTCTTCTTAAAGTAACACTAGATTTGGTGAGAAAGATGCAAGTATAATTGTCGCTACTTGCATCAAAAATGCGCATTAATTGATTAAGTGGACTAACTGGTATATAAACACTGATGAAAAAAGCGATTGAGAATTAATCATGTGCTTAACATGTGTCTTCATGATTGTCACATCTTGTTTTAAAAATAAATACAAAATGAAAAAAATGAAACAATACAATCATGCTTAGTTACGTTTCGCTACAAAGAACGTTATTTAAAAAATGTTTAAGCTCGTGTACTTTGCGTAGATCCGGCGGCCGGGTGACTCGAAAACTGGAAAATATATGGTCATATAGACTGTACTCATCAGCCATATCGAATTTGTTTCACATTTATCTTTCACATTTATACAAAATCATAATCATATTCCAAAGGGATAAGAAAATGTTTCGGTAACTCGTTTTTAATTAACGTAAGTACATATTATTTATTGCCTGCTTACTGTAACAGTATTCCACAGCAAATTCTGCATTTTTGATTCACTAAAAAGAGTGTGTAATATCTGTAAAAAAGTGTCCAGTAATCGGGAATCAAAGTGCCATTGTCATTGAGATGATCGGTAAACGAAGTGCTCATTAAATATGCATGCGACTCTTAAACCATTTGAATTTCCTCAAATACGTTAGTAAACTAAAATGTTATATGTTATAACATTAATGGACATATTGATCTTTTATTTCAAATAGTAAACACGTTCTTTATTTATTTACAAGTATGTTTATTTTGTTAAAATATGTACTGATCATCCAATTCATGTTGATTATCGTTGGCATTTTATCGTTTTTTTTTATAATTCAACTTTTTTTTCTGCGAATTTCTTTCTTCGCAATACGAAGTGCTATACCATTAATAACCCAAACAATGTTCCGTGTCTGAAAACCAAATGAACAGAACATAAATGCGAAACAGCTGAAGAACTCACCTCTTGCGCGTGGCTTTTGTTGTTCTCTGTCATCGAAGTGCCATCCGTCATCAAAGTATCCGCATACCTGAGGTGAAGAAGTTTAAATAATAATATGTACACATAATTTACAAAGTTAATAAAAGCTATACAGTATAAAAAATAGAAGTATGCATGTTAATAAATAAAAATATTTAAATATATGTTTAGCAAATATTTTTACATTCAAGGTACTCTCACGTTAAAGTATTGTAATATGATTAAAAAAACTTTTTTCAGACATATTTTGAATTAAATACGGGATAATTTTTTAAACCGGCACTTATTTCAGAACTCAAGTGAAAGGTCAACATATAAGCGTCCATTATCATGTGTTTACAGCAAACTTAATTACAAAATTTAAAACTTATTCCTAATATGGATATGATGGAAGTACATGTTCGTGTCCGGTCCATAACTTTGACATTCATTATGTGATTTTAAAAGGAATTATTCATCATACCATGCCAGCCATGCTTCTTGCATAAAGCCCAAGGTAAAATTCGACCGTTGAAGTTTATGCAAGGTCCCTATATGTTAATATATCTTAGCGCATTTATTGCACGCAAACCGTACGATATATTTAACAGTTCACATTATGTCTGTCATACAACACTCGTTTCTGTATCTAGTGTCATATGGCAGGGGCATAAGTGTCCTTCGGAAATATTTATAGAAATAAGAAAGTGTGTAAAGTAGATGCTAAGCAAACACTGTATTTTGCCTAATGCAATAATAATAAAATTAGTTAAAAAATTATTATTGAAGTAAATAACTACAATACATAACTGAAACAATTAATGAGAAAAAAATATGCAATGGTTGAGGCATTTCCGGGATGGTGGGAAACCAAAAACAACGATTTTGTTTAAATCTAGCATAGTAATCACTATGCTGACCGTGTATTTATATAAATAATTAGAAAGTATTTAAGCACTTAACGATAATTATTCTTCATGGCGTGTCCGCATGCTTACCAACTGTACGTATTTAACAGCTATACGTAGCAACAAAATAGGCCTCATATTTACCCATACCGATCGTATATAATCAGATGTAATGTTTCCTGATTGCTTTGCTGTTATTTGCGTAGGTAATAACCCATATTAATTAATTTGTTTCCATAAGCTACGGTTTATCCATCGGCATTAAATATTATGTATGCAATATAGGTATAGGTTAATGAATGTCATGACAAAGCCATGCCCTTCAAAGAAGTGTAAAAGCGAAGCTAAAAATAACAAAACACATAATTAAAAAAAAATGTAATGGATATTAAGAAAGAATCCAATCAATACGACTTAAGTTAATCTTTTTACCCTACATGAAGTCCATTTGTTACTGAATCCGACAAAGTCAATGTTGTTTCAATTTCCTGGAAAATGGTTTCTATGTTATCAATTGAGGTTTCCCGAAGCAGAACGACTCCTTCCGCCCGAATTGTTAGATTGTTCTAACAGCTATTTTCACTGGTATTGTTCAATCATTATTTCGGAATAATGACATAAATGTCGATAACAAAAGAGGATTTGTCGGACCAATCGACAGTGATTTACATGTATTTAACATGATTGTTTTACTTTAGCGTACAACAATTGCTGATGTATTCATAACTTGTATTAACTCGATGAAAGTCTTATCGATGTGTAAGTGTTAATACCATAGTAATCAACTTTATACATGCATGGTGGAGAATATGTAGTCCATATCAAATTAAATCTTCCTATAATTAAGCTTGTTATAAACATGTTGATTAAAATACGAAAGATTGTATATGATACATGACATTCATCCGGCTTAAGCATTGAAGGTTTTCAAGACTGATTTATAGTTTGGCATCATGACAAAGTTGTCATATATTCGGGAAAAAAATGAATTTGTTGTCTTCAAGCATGTAAACAAAATAATCCTGACTATACATTTTTTGTTTAATCAAGTATCTTTTCGTACATGTTTAAACATTAATCAACCAGGAAAACATATAAAGTGTTTATAGCGCATTTCATCGATAATTTGCAAAACACGCGTATTACTAAAACACCATTTAAAATACGCTCTTCACTTAAGAGGCATAAATGGCCTAGTGGTAGCAAGTTGGATTATGCCTCCGAGGGCCCCAGTTTCGAATCCCGCCGAGGCCAAACTTTTCCTCTCATAATATTTGTTTAACTATTACAAAAACTATGTTTTTGTAAGTAATATAATACATTCTCAAGAATAATTACATCCGTGAAAAAGGTCCCTATAAACATACGCATGTATGGAAACGTTATGTTATTAATTCCTGAACATTTGTGAATTGATTAATATTATAACAACACAAAATCGATAAAGATGTGCTGAAGACTTTACAGCAATAACCAAGGAAGTTCGTTCTTACTTCCATATAATGATGAGTAACAATGTCATTAATTGTGATTGATGAACACAAACACTCGCAAAGCACATCTAATTCCTGACCGCCACAGTAACAAGCCCGGGCTTTGTGCAAACGGGATTCGTATTAACTCATAACATATAGGCGACAATTTGTCATTGATGCAGACATGTATAGAAAAGATGATACAACGTCTTTAGTCGGTGTAAGATACAATATGAGCCGAACGCGTGGAATGAGGATAAACGCACGCATCAATATTGCAACATCTAGAAATAATCTTACTATTAAATATAGTTATGATGAAACACAATAAACGATATCAGAAGAGCATTTCTTGTTACCATCAGCATTAATATACTGTACACGAAACACATAAAACACTATTAAAATGCAAAGACCTGAAGCTTAACACCGGTTTTTGGCTAGCTTAACGTCACACTACGCCTATGATTAACCACACAGCACACACATGTTGCCGTGTGTATCAGGAAGAAGTCACACGTTTATGCATAAAATGCCTACTTTTTCCATTGTATGTTTTTCATTTCTATAATTCAGATTTTCAAGTACAGCATTTCAAATAAGATCAATCTTTTTTTTAAATATTTTATGACGCAATCCCAAAGTAATAAACGACATTGCATTTTTGTAATTCCTTTTAATATTTCCGATCGCTGCTGAATACCGATCGTTTCATAAAATATTGAACGAGTACAAGGTGTATACATGTCTGGCGGTATTTAAACAATAATTGTCTTTATAAAAAAACAAAGAAAAGGTCATGACATAAATATTAAAATGTCGATTTTTCCTTACAAAAACGCATGATGACCAAACAATCAGTTACGTTACACTACGACTCAATATTGTTCGGTTACCACACAGGAAACCACAGTATACTGCAGAAGAAACCGAATATACGATGTACGTATACTGTCTCGTGTTTTCATTAATAATATGTAAATGGGCTTGTAAAAATTTACCTCATTGCTATTTTTACTAACATATTATTTTTATACTTATACTATATAATATATTATATTATCAGTAGCAATGCAAATAGTGTATCTGTGCTACGCAAAAGAAACCTTATTAATGGGAATAACATTTTGTCCCATTAAAATATTTCTTTTATCAAGTTATTTTGTTTTTATGTACATGCCGAATATTGTAGATGGGACAGCATCTTCTGGAAAAGTTGATAAGAGGTACAATTATAAATATGTCCCATTAAAACACATTCGCAATTCAATACAAAACATAATATATATTTTCAGTCACCGTTAATTTTATTTAGCATTATCTCTAAAGCCGGGATGCATTTAAACATTTTAATGGAAAATGGACCAGTGAATTGGAGCTTAGTAATCGCTATTAATTGAGCGTAATGTAAGTTACTTAAATTGGTGTTTCAGTATGTGAATTAATACAACAGTTTTGCAACGACACGCAATAAGTAGTAGTGTTCATTATATTATTTCCTTTAACAACTTCCGTTATTTGTAATTTCAATTTAAATTCTTAAATTCTGAAATGTATGTAACAGTTAATGGTGAACAGATATTTTAGGTTTCGATTTTTCTAAATTTAAACGACTTGCGAAATTATATTGGGCACATAAATCTCGCGCTGCATAATAATCTTAAACAATCAAGGTCAAGGGCGATCTAAGTTAGCTACGGCAGAAACATAGCTAAAGTTAACTATTGCATCTGCACAGTCAATTTGCCGTACTACAAAAGTAGTGTCTCCACCAGTGTGCCGGTATTATGATTTCAATCTCAAAATATTTAATTTCAGTGATAGCTGTTCCTTTTCTTGGTATGGGGTTTCCCTGTGTTTGTCAACAGTATTGCTTCTATATTGTACGTTTAACTAGCTCTGCTTTCTGGATCGAATAAAAGTGCGATGGACCAAATGAGTTTTATAAAAATACGCCTTCAACTGTCTTATTTATAAACCTAAGTATGGTGTAGTAATAGAAGAAACTGTTGTTTTTCCTTACTACTTTAAGGACAAACCGTCTTCTTTTCTTATAAATTTATTGACTTTACGTAACAAATTCCAAATGTAATAAATTGAAACAATATATACCGATTCAGTTGCAATGTTGATTATTCATTTTTAAATATTTATTACTTTAATAAAATACACCAAGTGGAACACGGGTTATTTGATCTAGTCCGTTTGATATTTCAAAGGGATGTAGCTGAATACATCACATGCTTACATAAGTTTGCAAATGTCATCCATCAATAAATTACAACAAGGTGTGATTTATGAATTAATCGCTGACATAACTAAACGTGGGGACAATATTTACGTTGCACATCAAAGAATACACTTAAGAACTTGGCTTGCCACATATGGTATGTATTAGCCTACGTTTGCTCTTTAGTACATGGCCAATACATTGCACCACAAAGCGAGGTATATAAAGTGTAATTTGTAATATGAAGCAAAATCACTCTGCAAAAATATAGCTAATGGCGTCGTTGATTAAATAGTGTGCCTGATCGAGGACTATTTTTGCAACATGCTGTAGATATGGCTGTAATGTGAACGGGTATCGAAAGAATTTTAAAACACTGCAAGTTCATTTTAACGAGAGTATATTCGATATTTTTAAAACATACAAAACGTTTATGAATTCAAAAAGTCAGTGCCTATTTGTTAATACGACATTTAAACATTATGTTTGGGTCTGCAGCAAAAACATGTAAACATGTCGGTATCGGTGCAAATATGTTCGTAATGAATTGATTGCAGTAAACGGTGTTTGATTGATGGGTTTATTAAATATTAGTAAATTTATTTAACATATCACTCCCTGTTTATATACATGTGGTGGTTTACGATTGTGAAAATAACAGGATCACATAAAAATCGTATGTACTCACTTGAAATATGTTTCATTCGCAAACAGAAAATTACGTTACATTGTAATTTAATTAATGAGCTTAAGTTATATATGTATAGTAGCATACTATGTTTGCATGAAAGGTTTAATTAACTATAATGTTCAGAAATTTGGAAAAATTTATAAGCATGTTTAAAGAAAATTACTAATTACTTTCTTCAAAATATGTTTAGATTACTTTGTAAATGTTATGATAGCATTCGGAAACTAAATTAATCGAAAATATATAACGATTAAGACGACGATAAAAGAGCAATGTATTACATACCCTTTTACTGCGCTTGTCCTCACTCAATTTGAAAAACAACACAATAGTGTAATCAACGTACTAGTAAAAGTGTTGCTGGTGTATCACGACACTAAGTAACTTTATTGCCCTGCGTGCACATATAAAACTCATGTACGTATGTAGAATGCAACAGAAATCACGTGTGTTGAAGATCATGAGTCTCGTGATGCGAAGCTATGGCAACGAGTTACATTGACCGCTCGAGCAGCCTCCAATACAAAAGAGCAATGTATTACATACCCTTTTACTGCGCTTGTCCTAACTCAATTTGAAAAACAACACAATGTGTAATCAACGTACTAGTAAAGTGTTGCTGGTGTATCACGACACTTAGTAACGTTATTGCCCTGCGTGCATATATAACACTGATGTAGTATGTAGAATTCAACAGAAATCACGTGTGTTGAAGATCATGAGTCTCGTGATGTGAAGCTTTGGCAACGCGTTACATTGACCGTTCGAGCAGCCTCCAATACAAAAGAGCAATGTATTACATACCCTTTTACTGCGCTTGTCCTCACTCAATTTGAAAAACAACACAATCGTGTTATCAACGTACTAGTAAAGTGTTGCTGGTGTATCATGACACTTAGTAACGTTATTGCCCTGCGTGCACATATAACACTCATGTACGTATGTAGAATGCAACAGAAATCACGTGTGTTGAAGATCATGAATCTCGTGAAATGGCAACGAGTTACATTGACCGCTCGAGCAGCCTCAAATACTGTCGTCAATGGCCTATGCGCTGAACATAAATATACAGGGTTTATCGGTACATGGGTTATGCAGGCAACATGATTGTTGTAATTATGTAGTAAATACATTTCTTGTGTTGTTTTTGTTTTTCAGCGCGATACATGCGTTCAATATTTAACTCTTTTTGGTCGGTTATTTGCTTAACTTATTTTGCTGTGTGTTTATGTTGCGAAATAAAATGGCCATCGCAGAAAACTTGAAAATCTTCAAGTAACTCGATTTTGTATAGGATTTAAACTACAATTACGGAGTCAGCGTTTTAAGGGGTTATTGCACTTGTTTTTCTTTTCTGTCTTTTTCTTTCTTTTTATTTTGCGGGAGAGGGACATATATAGAGGAACATATTCAAGGGCATATATGAGGGAATTTTTTTATACCTAATGATAAAATATGACATTTCTGCAGTGAAATAACAGCAGTGAAAAGAACAAAATTGTTCNAAGAGGTGAGTTTTCAGTGCCTTTTTGAAGGAATTCAGTGTTAGAGAACCACGAACGTTTGATGGAAGTGAGTTCCAGAGTTTGGGGGCAGCGTACATGAAACTTCGCTCCCCGTATGATACGGATTTAATCTTCGTTGGAATCACTAATGAAGTCGCTTCGTTCTTTGATCTTAAGTTTCGCTTTGGTTCGTAGACTTCAAGTAGGTTTTTAAGATATACAGGCGATTGTCCATTTAAGGCTTTGAAAGCATTGGTGAGTATTTTGAAGTGGATTCTTTTTTCTACTGGGAGCCAGTGTAATTCTTTTAGGATCGGTGTTATATGACTATAGCGGGATGTTCTTGTGATAACACGCGCCGCAGTGTTTTGAACATTTTGTAGTTTCTTGATAGCTGATGTTTGTGTTCCATACAGCAGTGCATTGCAATAGTCTAACCGAGATGTGACAAGTGAATTGACCAAGGATTTTGTGGCATTTGGTGTAAGATATTGCCTGATGTGACCTATTTGCCTAATCTGACCGAAACATGATCTACTTATAGCATTAATATGGTGTTCCATGTTCATTCTTGAATCAAACCAAGCACCGAGATTTCGAACGTATTGTGATGGTTTAATTGTCGAGTCCCCTACTTTAACAGTTAACCCTTCTACGAACTTGGCGTTGTTTTGACTTGAAAATACTATGACCTCGGTTTTGTCGGTGTTAAGTTTGAGCATATTTGTATTCATCCACGAGATGATATCTTGGAGGCACTTTTCAACTCGATTTAGTGTTTCGTTTTGGGCTGCTCCATCGGTGGGTTCAAAGGAAAGGTAGGGCTGCGAGTCATCGGCGTAGAAGTGATGCCCGAGTCCATGTTTTTTTGCAAATTTCCCCAACAGGTTTAGTATACATGGTATAAAATGTTGGACCTAACACAGATTTATGTTGCGAAATAAAATGGCCATCGCAGAAAACTTGAAAATCTTCAAGTAACTCGATTTTGTATAGGATTCAAACTACAATTACGGAGTCAGCGTATAAAGGGGTTATTGCACTTGTTTTTCTTTTCTGTCTTTTTCTTTCTTTTTATTTTGCGGGAGAGGGCATATATAGAGGAACATATTCAAGGGCATATATGAGGTTATGTTTTTATACCTAATGATAACATAGGACATTTCTACAGTGAAATAACAGCAGTGAAAAGAACACATTTTCGGAATTCCTTTTTCTATTTTTAGATTATCATATCAAAATGTACTTCCCTTGTTTATATCCTTGTTTATATTTTTTCTATGATCAAGAGTGAAATTAAATCGATATTCCACCGAATCCAACAAATTTTCTTTTAATGTTATGCTTCCTTAACCGTTTATGTACATTGTAAAAGAGTTTAACTGAAGAATTTCCATGGAATAATGACGTCATTTCGTGAACAAAATGACGTCATTTCCATGTATTGAGGCACGGCACGGGAGAGAGGGTCACTTTTCAACGAAAGGGATATTATTATTAATTATTTTCTTGAAAAAGGGGCATAAAAGAAACAGATAATTTGTTCTTGTCAGTGTAAGATCGTTTGATATTTCACTCGTGATCATAGACAAATAATATTTTCACTCGTGGCTGCGCCACTCGTGAAACTATATTTTCTATGATACTCGTGAAATAACAAACGATCTTACACTGACATGAACAAATACCCTCTATATATTCGGGTTAACCGGGTAAATAACCACATAATGCCTTATTTTTCACAGACTTATGGAAATCGGATGCGTGTTGGTATGTAGGTAACCCTCGTGTGCACAAACCTTGAATTTCGACGCTTATATATTGAAATAAATTGTAATACTTTTTTTCGAATATGCCAATCACACTTACACTTTGTCTAAGAAAGGCGACCAAACCGTGTCCGTTTGATTGGATCAAGCACGCCATACCAGAACACAACAATACAATACAAACATATGAATAAACACAGTCTTGATACACCAATTACTGTAGTGAAGGCACGATGTATTGCGACAAGACGATTATATACAGGACCTTTGTCTGCAGTTCACTTTAGGCCCGCTGGGTAAACATTGTATGGCAAAGAGTTTCTGTCGTTTGCTCACGTTATTTATGACGCGGCAAATTTGATAAAAGTTGTGTTGGATAGCTTCCTTTTATTAAAAAAGCCAACTTACATATACTCGTATTACAAAATACCAACTAGTTTACATGCATATCAATTGGTTTTAATGGATTTCTTATGCGAGAAGCTATTTGTTGTTAACTAACGTATCATGATTTGGAAGTTGAAAACGACTTCTCACGTTTTGGCTACATATAAGGGATATTAGGTACAAGTAGCATCTGACTTGTCATATGCCAACGATATTATTACCATTAAAGCCAAAATATTGTCTATGTATCGTATGAACGAATCTGCACATATTAATGTTTTTTGCTCAACAGTGTACATATCTTGTGTACATGAAGGAGTTTTCTGCTGTACAGCAGAAAATAATTAACAATTGAATACAATTATACTTTCGTTTATTGTTTTGTATGGCTTCAGATTAACTATTACTCTTGTTTTTAATTCATCCGCGGAGTATCTGTGTATACAAAATAGTTGTTATATCGGATATACTCGCTTTTAAACGCACAAGTATCACTCGTGTTGACATGTACTTGTGTTATCAAATAGTTGACATAACAAAATAATTAGTTTGAAATGACGCGTTCTGGTCTAGCTATATTGTTTGCGTTTAAAATAACATATTTAGTTTTTGAAATTTATTCCATCTAAATAAAATTGAATAAATAAATTAAATACAATTGTATTTTTTTTATTATTATTATTATTATTTATTTAAGTGTGTAATGTCCAATACTGCAAAAATGCTCATTCACACGTTTAAGAATACTTATCTTGAACAGGGTGATACCAGATTTATTAGTTATTTGTACGTTTGTTCATATGTGTAAAACCATATAATGTAGAAATAATGAAAGTCTAGAAACAATAGTAGTATTTAAATTCGTTTATCATCCGCTATTTCATTATTCAAAGACAGTAACCAAAGACCAAACAATAAAGGACAAGTTATACTACATAACACTATATATATAAATGGTTTGTATTAAATCGTTATCTTACGTCTTGATATCTCAATTTGAGACTCGCTCTGTGAAACGGGTGTTTAGTGCATGTGTGTAAAGTGTCGTCCCAGATTAGCATGTTTAGTTCCCACAGGCTAATCAGGGACGACACTTTCCGCTGTAATGATTTTTTTCCTTTTAAGAAAGGATCTTCTTATCAAAACTCCAGATAATGCGGCAAGAGCCGTCCCTGATTAGTCTGTGCGGACTGAACAGGCTAATCTGGGATGGTACTTTACGCACATGCATTAAACCCCCTTTTCACAGAGCGAGGCTCTCGTGTGATTGCCCAGAAGTTTAACTGATGGATCATGTCGGACCCTCGAGATGACGATTTTGATAATAAACTATCAGATGGTTCTATTGATAAGCAACTGAATCTAACGTCGTGTTTTCACAAATTTACACTAATAATATGTCGTGTGTCAAAATGGTTAAGACGAAACGTTATAGATATGAGCTGCGTTGTGCAAAAACAGGGCTTAATACATGTGCATAAAGGGTCGACCGCACCTGTTAATCAGAGAGTCCTTTTCCGTCTGAACTGGATTCTCGTTAAGAAGAAAACGAAAAGTTCAATAAAAGCGGAAAAAAGACGTCCCTGCGTACAGCATAGGATAATATGGGACGACACTTTACGCACATGCATTTAGCGCCGTTTTCCCAGAGCGCGGCTCATTTAAATGCACACACCATTGTCTTGCAGGGATTGTAATGTATATGTGTCAGGAGCCGAACGCCTATATCACAAATAAACAGAACTAGAACTAAAATTGCTATAGACAAGTGATATAATAAAATGCAGTTATCAGTTTACCTGGATCCACACTCAATCAAACACAACTATTCTCTTATGAAAAGAAGTGTGCCTTTACCTACTATGCTAGTGATGTAATATATCGATGAAATTGTTAAATTTTTAAACCCGGTTTTACATTAACTAGTTTGATATGATTGATAGATTATTTGTTTTCGTTAATCGATATAGTACACAACATTCGTACCAAGCAAACAGTTTATTCGCAAAAGAGCTTTCGAACATAAACATGTTTATTCAATGAAATAAACGCAATTTCATAAGAACTAATGTCATTTAAGAATGGATTTTAATATGTTTGATAGGCAGCGGCTTTAAACACAATTTCACAAAACATGGCTGTACCTAGTCTTTTAAGGAAATTTCCAGATTTTTGGAAAAGGCAAACGGGGAATACTAACTTTAAGTTGAACAACAGTTCATTAAACCTTCATCACGCGCCTCATTTTATTTGAAAGTTAACTACACAAACCTTTGACTACATGCAATTAAACAATATGCCGAAATTATTATTCTCTTATGATTGATATTGTTTTCATATTGAGCCAAAATCCTTCGGTTTTTGTTAGGTAATCATTATTCAGCATTTGAAAAGCACGTTTATATAGGCACACCGTAAAATCTATGTTGACTTCATTTGTTAATTATGAAGTTAGTATAAACCATGGGTTCTCGTGAAAGTTCAAGTGGTCAACATGTACACAGGTGCAACAACCCTGATTGTCGGGAAGATACACAAGACGTATTATGTTTCAATCCATATTGATGAGAATAAACCATTAATCATATCTAATGTTTAAACTTACTATGATTACATTGACGTTCTATTATTATATGAATTTTGCTTTGAATTATAATAACACCCATGCGTTACAGTGCAATCCCTTCACAACGAAATCTACGGCAATGTGGACTTTGCGATACATTGTTCGTCATCAAAAATATAACAACTCCAAGAAAATGGATACAAAGGCATGATTCACACGAGCCAATTTGAGCACGAATGGTTCGTTGTGCTTTATTTAGAAACAACGGACTTACATTAAAGTGTATGTATTCACGTGTAGGCCGTTACTAAACTTGATCGTCGGGTAAATAATAAAGCCGTCTTGTGTTTAGATCTGAAAGATACGATACTCAATCGCCAAGTCTTATCTTGACTGGTACATCAAAAATGAGCTCTTACGATCCAATTGTATATACAAGAAAGACATTGATTGATTGCCATTGATAAGAGACATCAAAGGAGCACCTTTGAACAGATTATATTGCAAACGAAAAACAATGCTGGCGCGGGCGCGTTAATTACCTCTTCTCAACACATAAGCGAACTCTTTGTTTTTTTGACAAGTTAACAGAAATGTTTCTGGACAAGTTTAACAAATGAACGTACTCAAAAGCTGGTCACACAATGAGTGTTTCAAGCAACGAAGCATTATGTTATACGTCATATGAGTTAATGTGACGTGAATAAAGTAAGAGAATTCTATCAAACACACATATTTGATTATCTATTAATTGTATTAACTTAATTATTATTAATGAAGCCTACAGCTAATATGAGACTTAGTTCCCTTTTTCGTCGCACTGTGCATATTTAAGGCAAATAGTTTTAGTTTATTAAGTACCAGACAGACGGCTGAAGAAACCAATGCATGATAGTGCGTGATAGTTATTCAATAAATGGCCTTCCGGAAACCCAGGCAGGCCGCGCAGACTAGGCTCTCTGGCGGCCAAAATAAGCTTAACTAATCAAAAACACAATAAGTTATATAATTAAGTGCTGTATCCATTAAATGTTCAAGCATAATATAGGATAACTCGGTTCTTTTAATTTAAATTAATACAAATGGCTGATTATTTGTAGTTAACTATCAGCGTCTCATGAAGCTAAATAAATTTTAAATTACGATTTAAGAAAAGTATACAATTAAGAACAGCGAAAACTGTATGTATCCATTATATTGATTATGATCATGGGGGTACTGATTAAATGTTTATATGTGTTTAATTAAAACGCCTAATTAACGTAATTTATATAAGTATTGTGCATGAGAATTTAATCAATCTAAGATATCTAAAGATTTAATGCCCTAAACTGGTTCATTGGAAATATCCATGCATTTCTGATTTAATTATTTATTCCAAAATACATTGCTCCAATTACACCGTGATATCTACCCTTTAAAATATGTACTTCCCAATTTTCTTACAATAAAATCAAAATATGTTACAAACAGAGGAACTTTTTCTAACTTGCATTAAGAATTACAATATATTACTATATCATGCAGTTAACTACCATTAACCCTCATGGTTGTGAAGCTTTTTAATCAATCCATCATAAACATAATTACTTTATTTAATTCATTTTCAAGGAAAATTCAAGAATATGTTCATAGTTCTTAATCTGTTCTTAGATAGTCCAAAAAGCAAAAACAGGCAACCATGCTTAGACCACGTTTATCCATGTTCAATCATGATTTAAGGTTTACATCTCACAGGGGAAATGTTTGTGTTATTGATTAAACTGTCAATAACTCGTTGGTAGAATTAAAACAATGATGTAAATAAATACCACAATAGCAAGTCATGATAACATAATTCCATTCAGTAAAGGTGTTTTTTGTTTGCATCGGTCAATAGTTATGTTTGATGAGCACTATTTTAATCCTCGGGGCAATGACAGACTCAGAAAAGAGCTATACTGTGTTCATCAATTCATGATTGTGCAATGCAATTGATGCATATTTATTAAATGTTTGAAAAGCATGTTGTTGAAAACATTTCGTGTCACTCTTCCAGAATTAGTTATTTTACACGTACACGTTTACATAATAAGCGATTAAATATTTGTTCATGTGTATCAAAAACAAATAAGTGTATTCGCACAAACCATTGTGTTATGATAATCGAAACTATTTGAAAAAACTGGTTCTACATTTATATATAAAAAGATGTTTGAACATTTTGTAATGATATTTATTGAAAATTGACAAGGTCTGCATTTACTCGTACCCAATGTTTACATTTGTATGATCCAACACCATATTTAAATAAATGTGTTACATTTTATATTCTCTACACAGTCTGCCGCTGAAATATATGACTAATTACTAACAAGCAAAATATATTTTGATATTTCTGTGTACTACTTAATGAATAACACTCAAGTTTGTTTGATAAGATTGGTGTTTCCAAAACTCGCATAATCGTGTGAAGATTGTGACATCTTTTTACCTATAGTTCTTGATGTCCGTACATTGAGCCTCATTGATCCTTATTTCAAGAAAGTGCTGCTGAATAAGAGTTGTGTGAATACCACACAATACTTATATTTTACGCCGATATTCGCAGAGCTCCCTAAACAGAGAGTATTATATGAACTCATTTGTTTTAAAGTGTTTTAAACTCGGATAATATCCATTATTAATTTGTAACAAGTCAATAAAAAGAAGATTTTTTATTCTTCATTTCACAATTTCATAAACGCTAGATGCACATAATAATCAAACATGTTATGCTGCAAATCACTTTCGTTATTTATTGAGATATGTCTATGTTTTTTTCCTTGCAAGCACTGCACAATTCTGTAACAGTGTCGAGTGATTCACAGTTCGTAGCTATTAAGTCAGCAAACACATAAGCTGTAACTATATGAAGGCGTACGAATGTCGAAGTAATTGTCGGAAGTAATTTGTAAAGAAGAAAACTGACAACGTTCAAATGTATGCATTCCATGTATGCTACATGTAATTCATTTCATATTTACACGAATATAATATTTTACAAGAGGTGATATATTCTGTGTATTTCAGGGATATTACGATTTTAATATTTAAAAGTCATTTTTTCAAATTGTTGAATACCACTTATAAGTGGACGAATTTGAACCAGGAATGCTTAAATAAAATAAATGAGCATGTATGTTCAGTTCAGCACAAACAGTTATACTATGGTACTTCTTACAGCACACTATTTACAAATAAATACAAATGCAAGTTTAGTTGAACCACGAGAAAGAAAATCATACTACCACCGCAAGGTCCTATATTGATTGCAAGTGGCACATTGCAATTCAGAAACATCACAAAAGCAATATACACAGCACACAACAAGCCATATAAATCTAGCCACACATCTTGTGTCGTTATAACGTTGCCGACGGCGTTGAGGCTTTGTGGATGTACAGGGATTTGGTCGCCATAAACATGATTGTCACGTATTGAGTTTAAAATTGATATTAGTGATCTTGATTTTATTTAGAATTACACAAATGGAAATTGTAAAAAGCACAGTATGGTTTTCAGCAATTTAGGCATTAAACTCAAAACCAATTACTTTAAACTCAAATACAACTAGTCTTGTCCACATACACTTTGAATTCAATTACATCATTAAATATATGTATACATACGTAATGTTAGATGAATACTGGATAGTCGAACACATTATAAGACAATATTGAATGAACTTAATAAACGCATGTTAATGCTTAGCGTATTTATGGTTACACTGACAAACAAACTATAATTAATTTATGCAGTGAGCACGTGCTGGTAAGTTAAATTAAATGAGCTATGTAACATATGCGACCCGTATAGGATAAAACGTTATGCGAGTCAATTTTATAAAGATGAATTTCAGATGATTGTTCATAATATGTCTTCAAGTGACTGGATAAAATTACATGATGTATTCCATATTTCATACAGGTAGAATGCAAAGCTATTACGTGTATGTCCGTGGACGTAATTATCCTGTCACATATGGGCCAACTGATGGATTCATCGCGTTTAATATCCGTGATAATATTCGCTTCATGTGTTTATGGGTTTGCATAAGAAATACAAAGATTCGCGTGAGTACAATATGTCATTTTCCTACTCACTGTAATGTGAATGGTAATACAAAAAAACAACTCGCGTGATAAAACAATACAATTAACACGATATAGTAAATTGACACTTAAACATAACATAGTTTTGTTGTTAAGTTTATTTTCAGGTCTTTTTTAAAGTGTGCAATCTTCAGACAAAAAAAAAACAAGAAGTACCCAATAAATGTATGTATAGAAATAGTGAAACAACAGACACGTTGTCATGAAAGCAATTCTTGACCGCTGTATTACATTAAAGGCAAATGATTATACAATGTAAGACATTAAACACGACATTTAACAGACAATCATGATTACATCTAGGGTTTCCGCTTCAGACCGGTCAATGCAAAGCAAATCCAAATCCTCACAATAGGCCCACAATTTATCAACAATAACACACACACACGCGGAAAAAACATTAATCTCAGCATCGTAATTCAATTAAAAAGCAATAAAAAGAATAAAACATCGATTTTATTGCCATTTAATTAGTAACTGCTTTAAAATGCCAGATCAACAAAATCACCATTTTTTAGGCAAGACGTATATGCTAAATCGTTTCTGTTTAACAAGATTTCAGAACGTATCATCCTATAAAACAAATTCCAGATCATCGTAATGCATCATGGGAAGAAGTAATACCGGGTGTTATATGTCCCATAACGAAGGGTGTATATACATTATACACATAGTCGACCTAACCACATGGACATTTTATATATAATACATTCTTTAAATGGAGAAATCTTTAATTAATAACGAGACCCTCGCAAAGAGGAGTATATGAACAAACTATCTGGAAACTCCTTTGATCAAACGACATAATTACACAATTTTTTGTACAATCAACAAACATAATGAACATGCCAACATCGGCTTACATGCCATTACTCATGTACATCTTGGTTTCTGTGTGTCGTAATTCTAAAAATAGTACTTATTACACAAATAACGAATTGGTATTCAATCTGTTAACCTACCACTTGATTATGTATCTTAATTCAAGTTGTTATCCTAACCTAAATAGACCAAATATGGACAGATGAAAGAAACTCAACACCAGAATGTACTATACAATATTATCAAGTCTTTACGAGTTGAGCCCTTTCGATTGATAGCAGTTTAGTTAGAAAGTTTTAACAACCATGTGTGCATATTGACATTAACACAACCGTATTACAACGTAATTATACAATGATGATATGTTATGGTAAATGAATGTGCGCAAACAAATCACAATCCAAACGTGCTTTTGTGCACGGTTTCAAATGATATCAATATTGAACAATAATACACCAGGTAGACAAAGTAAAGTGGTATTTAATTGATCGTGATATATTAGATAAATAATTGTTAGACGTCTTGTATATTTTCAATATTTAAACAGTGTTCACATTAGTTAAGATTTATTATTCGCTCTCATCTTTATAACAGAACACATGTTTATTTGTCCATTTGCGAGATAAATAAATCTGTTTAAACTTGATAATTACTCTGGGCTTGAACGGCATATTTCCAATCATAATAGACAAAACGTGATGTTATGACACTTAATTACTTAAGAAAATGATGGATATTGATCTAGTTATAAGAGGATTGACTGCAAGGCATACTGGTGAAACAACGTACACGTATTTCAATCATCCTTGGAATATTTGTTTAGGTATGACATTAGAGTTTTTTTCTCTTGGAGATGTATCTGCATTTTCATTGATGTCATATTGGTTATGAAACCAATAGATCATTAACATTGTTGCAATAATCATTGGTATATATTTCATAACGTTCTACAAACTTTCTTTAACTATTAAACATTATTAAAACATTATGTGAAAGTAACGCTTCCTTTATATCAAGTGTAAAATTCAGCCAACAAATAATCGAATATAAATATTCGAAAACTGAAAAATTTTGGTGATATATAGGAAAAAGTAATTGGAAAGATATTGGGCACTTTTGTCCAACACCGAAGAGACAATCATATATAACACACAATTAGTTACGGAAATTTTAGCAAGTTTTGATAACAATTACTAAGGTTACGTCCCCTTTACGCAATAAATGGTATATATTATGTTATCTCTACAGAATGTTTCGTGGAATCATTGGCTGTAAACAGCTCTTTGTCGGGAATATTAATGTGTAAATATGTCACAACTTTATGTAACACACCGTATATATGTAACACACCTCCTACATGTATCTGTCTTATTACGAGTGGTTTCAGTGACTGGAATTTCTTCTTTACTTTAAAACGAAACCAATGGTTGTTCTCATTCAGGTCTTCATAAGTGCAAAGATGAGCCTTATCCCCCACTGTTTATCAGAAGGCGTTTATATTATTTGAGCGAACGTGGGTTCCGAAGATGCCCCTGTACGATGGAATCGTGTGGTTGTTTTCTCTAACGAATAGAGCTGACGTATTTTCGTATTAATACTCATGGTTTGCACATTGTTTATTAAAAAGTCTCGTCGATTACGGTACGTATTTATACGAAACTACCTGGTGTATTTTATAAAGATTGTTATTTACTGATACAATGTGGGATGCGTGCATTATATTTTAGTTGTTTCGGAGTAACCAACCTTTTCTTTATCGTTTATTTAGGAATGTATTAAATTGAGTTAGTGACCCGGTACACGTTTATATTTCATAATTGACGGTTTGCTTTGTTATAATACGATAGCGTTTAGGAATATGTCGACAGAAAGGACCTGTTTGTCAAATTAAAACTATTGTGTTATGTTTGTTTTTGGTTAATAATTAAACTGTACAATAACTACACTATACAATCGCTGTGATTGCAATTATTTTCTTGAGGTCTTGTTGTGTAATTATTTACATTTGTATTCACCACGAGGACGTACTTTATATGACCCTAATTCTGTCCAGTTTACTTCTGAACGTAATTGTGCCTCTTGTTTTTCATGAAAGGCAATATTTGATTCAAGTTTGGCAAATAGTGCAGATGTTCTGATATTTCCGCATACTTAGTCTTACGCAACAGTAGCGTAAAGTATGCTTATTTGAAGTGACATGAAATGGGATTTAGTCAACATTCGCGAAGTAAGGTTTATTCAACACTTATAAATAGCATAGTTTAATTCCAACAAATGAATTATAACGAAACATTGTATATAAGCAGCACCATCTCTTGTAAAATTGTATGTGCCTAAGTGATGCGATGAGTATTCTTGTAAAATAACACACCTTAATTAATTATTTGAACGCATAGTAAACATGGTTAAAATTACTGCATTAAGCAACCGTTTATAAACGGTTAATAACGGAATAAACTAAAATCAACTTTGCATTTGTAACGGACGTTAAAGACGCCAATTACAATGATAATACTTCTTCTTAAAGAACTTTGAATGATTCAACAATGTATCTTTTTGTACACAAATGTTTGTTTCCAATGCAATCGACTCCAGTGGTATCGACCTGTTTCGCATACTGAAACTATCGGAGAACAATTACCCAAACAGCATTACTTTACTGGTTTAAATGCGTTTTATTGTGATTAATTCGACGGATATCTATCAAAGATACTGTAACATAGTTTGGACAACCCACACGTAATAGAGAATTATCATCAAAACGCTAGTGTGGAACAATGAAAAGTCAAAAACGCGAAAGCGAGTGAGCTGGCTATTGACTTTAAATCAAACGTTTCTATGAAAGGGTTAACAATAATAAGAAAAACGAGTACCCATACGACAATCCAGTCTTGAAATAATACTGACTTCAAACAAAACATTTGTCTATGTGTTTTCATTCAGCTTCGTAGTACTATATGTGTTACTAAAACATATTTCTAGCGGTTATTCACGCTAGACAAGTTATATAAAACACAATCAATACTAGTATATTTGATAGACGCAGCAGTATCCGTTTATTATTTAGGTATTCTTACATTAAAAACAGCGTATAATATATTTAGTTTTTAATTTAATCACATGTATTCATTTTGCTTGCACAAATACCATAACACATAACGCATTTAACTAATCGCTTGGTGTACTATCAAACTTATATTAATGATGATTTCCTCTTTGATTCATATTATTGTACCTGCCACATATTTAATAATTTTGTCTAATACATATTTATTTAGTTAAACATTCGTTTATTTTCGGGTCGGGCTAGTCGAATCTATTCCAGTATTCGTTGTCTGCATTTACAATGAATTTGACCAAATGATCATCATTTCAGAACAGCCATGTCGCTTGCTTAAAGGTCAAGGTAAAATTGGACACGTGGAGTGTGTGCATACTCCTTATATAGTAATAGTGAGAGCAGATGTTCATATCTCACTAAGTTCTATATCTGTATGGTGCGTTGACACAAAACTCATCTTTTCAAGAAGACATTGTGCTTGTTTAAATGTTAATGTCACAATTTTGAAATTGGCTCTATGTGTAGAAACAATTAAAAAGGACTAGGGGATGCCATGAAAACACTGTCTTGTACACAAAACAAAAATACATGTAATATAATTAGTTTTAAAAAGTACAAGACGATTTAAATAATAATAAATAACTGAACTAATTACTAAGAAAACTTATTTAACGGCTAAAGCATGTTCGGGATAGTGGGTAATACATAAAACTTATATTTTTTAAATCTACGAACAGTTATCACTATCCTGACCGTATATTTATATAAATAATTAGAAAGAATCCAAGCACTTAACTATGTTCTTCATGGCGTGGTATCATGCTTACTAACTTAATGGTCATTTACGTTTCAACAAAATTGGCCTCATATTTACCCATACCGATCGTTTATAATCAGATGAAATGTTGCCTGGTTGCTATGCTGTTATTTGCGTAGGTATAAAGCAATTATAATATATGTGTTTCCTTAAGCTACGGTATATCCCGCGTCATTAAATTATATTTGCAATAAAGGCGTGCATAGGTAAAAAATAAATGTAAAGACTAAGCCATGCCCTTCAAAAAATAATTAACAAAATATAATGGATAATAACAAACGAATCCGATAAAATAAGACTCAAATTAATCTGTTTTACCCTTTATGAATTCCATGTGTTACTGAATCCGACAAAGTTAATGTTGCATGTTCCTTGAAAATGGTTTCTATGTAATCAAATAATGTTTCTCGAAGCAGAACGATTCCTTCCGCCAGAACCGAATTTTCTTACAGATATGTTAATTGAGATTGTTCAATGATTGTTTCGGAATAACGACATAAATGTCGATGCAAATGAGAAATTGTCGGACCATTCGACAGTGATGCACATGTTGTTAACCTGATTGTTTTACTTTAGTGCACTAACCTTTCTGATGTATTCATTACTAATATTAGACAATTTCGTAACTACACTTTTGGTTTGTTAAAGTGTGAATACGATAGTATTCAACAAAATACATGCACGGTGAAGAGAAAACTGTATATTGCAAATTCCAACATTGATCCGACTTATGCATTGAAGGTCAAAAGAAACTCATTTATAGTTTGGTAGTATGACCATTTTCCAAAACATTGTTAAAGATTCGAAAAAGAATGTATGTGTTATTTTCAAACAATTAAAACACTTCAAATAAAAAAAAAAAAGTATTGACTAAGAAACAATTGTTTAAGTATCTGTTTGTATATGGGTAATCATCAATTGAAATGGGTAAACAAGATAATAAAGCGTTTAAAACGCTATTCATCGATAATTTGTAAAACTCGCGTACTACTTAAATACGATCTTAACTTCAGAAGCATGAACGGTCCTGTGGTAGCAAATTGGCGTGTGAGGTTGTAACAAAAATGTATCGTATACAATTTACAAGGTAACTCCGTTACACTAATTGGTATCGCACAGCAGGTTGATATCACTACATAACCTGTTTCGATAACTAGTAAAGTTCATGTTTATTTTCCTGTAGAGCTGATAGAAATCTACTCGTTCAATGTATATACTGACAGATGTTCACATGCAGAAAACTATAAGTTGTATAATACAACGACAGTATACAAAGCAAGCAAATTATGTGTATTCAGTTCAATTCAGTAAATATATACATTTTCAAACATATGGAATTATGTGAAAAAGTCCCTTTTAAAAAGTAAGCATTTATGTACACATACTTTATTTATTACTTAACGTTTGCCAATGGATAAATATAACATTATAAAATCGATAAAGATGTGCCGAAGGTTTTACAGCTTTAAGTTAGGAAGTTCGTTCTTACTTTCATATAATGATGAGTAACAAGCTCATTTATTGTGATTGATGACCACATACACTCGGCAAAGCACAGCCAATTCATGACCGCTACAGTAACAAGCCCGGGATTTGTGCAAACGGGATATGTATTAACTCATAACAAATAGGCGCCAATTTGTCAGTGGTGCAGACATATATATGAAATAGATGATATAACTTCTTTAGTCGCTGTAAGATACAATTTGAGCCGAACGCGAGGATCTTGGATAAACGCACCCATTCATATTGCAACGTCTAGAAAAAATCTTTCTTATATTAAATATAGTTATGATGAAACTACATAAACAATATCAACAGAGCATTTCTTGTTACCATCAGCATAACTACAATGTACACGAAACACATTAAACACTATACAAATGCAAAGACATTGGGCCTTACACCGGTTTTCGCTAGGTTAACTTCACACTACGCCTATGCTTAACCACACGGCACACACATGTTGCCGTGTGTATCAGGAAGAGGCCATACGTTTATGCTTAAAATGTCTACTTATTTCCATTGAATGTGTTTTATTTCTATAATTCATATTTTCAAGTAAAGCATTTCAAATCAGATCAATCTTTTTTAAATATTTTATTACGCAATCCAAAAGTAAACAACGACTGCTTTTTTAATCCTTTTTATATTTCCAATCGCTGCTGAATACCGACCTTTGGATAGAATATTGAACCATTACAAGGTGTATACATGTCTGGCGTAATTTAAACAAGAATTGTCCTTAAAAAAGGCAAAGGTAATTACATAAAATTTGAGTGGTCAATTTTTCCTCACAAAAACGCATAATGACCAAAACGATCAGTTACGTTACACTTCGACTCCACATTGTTCGGTCACCACCAAGGAAACAACAGTATATCTTCCGAAGAAACCGAATGTACGATGTACATATACTGTCTCGTGTTTTCATTAAAAACACATTAATACAAGTAATTCACGAAGACACACGTGTAAGTGGGCTTTCACAATTTAACTCGTTGCTATTTTTACTAATATAAATTATTATACTTATCAGTAGCAATGCAAATAGTGCATTTGTGCTACGCAAAAGAAACTTAAAGTGATATTAGACGCATTCACTGTTGAATTGCGCTGAAAAGAATTAATATGTCAAAAGAGTTAGTTAAAATGTGGTAACTGACCAATTATCTGCAACTCATCTTGCTACCAGTTGTTTATAAAAATATATATTATACTCGATATTTTACNCATGCTTACTAACTTAATGGTCATTTACGTTGCAACAAAATTGGCCTCATATTTACCCATACCGATCGTTTATAATCAGATGAAATGTTGCCTGGTTGCTATGCTGTTATTTGCGTAGGTATAAAGCAATTATAATATATGTGTTTCCTTAAGCTACGGTATATCCCGCGTCATTAAATTATATTTGCAATAAAGGCGTGCATAGGTAAAAAATAAATGTAAAGACCAAGCCATGTCCTTCAAAAAGAAATTAACAAAATGTAATGGATAATAACAAACGAATCCGATAAAATAAGACTCAAATTAATCTGTTTTACCCTTTATGAATTCCATGTGTTACTGAATCCGACAAAGTTAATGTTGCATGTTCCTTGAAAATGGTTTCTATGTAATCAAATAATGTTTCTCGAAGCAGAACGATTCCTTCCGCCAGAACCGAATTTTCTTACAGATATGTTAATTGAGATTGTTCAATGATTGTTTCGGAATAATGACATAAATGTCGATGCAAATGGGAAATTGTCGGACCATTCGACAGTGATGTACATGTTGTTAACCTGATTGTTTTACTTTAGTGCACTAACATTTCTGATTTATTCATTACTAATATTAGATAGGGACAAATTCGTAACTACACTTTTTGGTTCGTAAAATTGTGAATACGATAGTATTCAACAAAATACATGCATGGTGAAGAGAATACTGTATATTGCAAATTCCAACATGTATGGCACATTACATTGATCCGACTTATGCATTGAAGGTCGAAAGAAACTCATTTATAGTTTGGTAATATGACCATTTTCCAAAACATTGTTAAAGATTCGGAAAAGAATGTATGTGTTATTTTCAAACAATTAAAACACTTAAAATAAAAAAATAAACAGGCATGACTAAGAAACAATTGTTTAAGTATCTGTTTGTATATGGGTAATCATCACTTGAAATGGGTAAACAAGATCCCAGTCTTCTAAGCTTTTTTTTATTATGATCGGAGTTAGTGTTCGAGTGTCGTATGATAGACATCGTTGCAGGAAATTAAAATGATCCGTAAAACAAAATTGTGCCTTTGTGTCGTATGAACGAATCTGCACTAAAACTAAATTTAGATTCACATCGTACATCGAATCATTTCTTTTGTCAGTTGTCAAAACGAAAGTACGGTTGATATTCAAATGCATTATTTTTCTCTTTCCTGGATATTGTTATAGTATGTTGATGCTGCATTAACAAATATAAGTGTATATGAAGTGAAAACACCAAAAATAAACAACGGTTGCGATAGCCACCTATAAACTGTTAGATGCGTCTGATATCACTTTAAGTAATGGGGATAACCTTTTGTCGTATTACAGTACTTCTTTTATCAAGTTATTTTGATTGTATGTACATGCTGAATATTAAAGATTGGACAACATCTACTGGAGAAGTTGGTAAGAGGTTTACTTATGAATAATTCGCAATAAAACACAACCGTATTGCAATTAAAAAATGGTATGCACTGTCAGAGTATATATTTATCATCACCAATTACTGCAAGGGAAGTCTGAATAAGAACTTAATGTGCATTGAAACGTTTTGATCGAAAAAGGCCCTGTGAATTGGAGAACAATACTTGATATTAATTGAGCTTGATATAGGCTTAATAAAATAATTGTTTTAGTACGTAAATTAAAACAGGTATCTTTCCACGACATGTAATTATAATAGTGTCATTCTTATCTGCGTTTATCATAATGTCAAGTTTAATCCCCATGTGTATTCAATGTATTCAATGTATTTAACAGTTATTGGTGGACATAAAACAGTTTTTGAAGATTTCACGAAAATTAAAATAATTATATTGGGGACTGAAATCTTGCACTACACAATTATCTCAACAAATCTAGGTCAAAATCGATTTTATTTAGCTAAAACGAGTTAGCTAGTGCCTCTGCACAGTCAAGTTGCCGTGTTGCCGTATTGCTTTACGTATTGTCTCAATCAGTGTGCCATTATTATGATTCTTATTTCAATCTTACAATATTTAATTTCAGTGAAATCGGGTTTCTTTAATAGGAATGTTGTTACCCTGTTTTATCCTTAGTATTGCATCTGTTTTGCATGTTGAATTAGTTCTGCTTTCTGGATCAAATTGAAGGATGTTTTAACAAATAAGAATACGCCATCAACTTGTTTTATTGATAAACCGTTTTATTGTGTAATATTAGAGAAAGTGTCGTTTTTCCATGGTATTTTCAGGATAAACCGTATTACTTTCCTGTCATTTTATTGACTTTACAAAATGAATTCCAAATGTAATAAATTGAAACAAAATAGACCGATACAGTTACATACGATGTTGCTTATTCATTTATAAATATTTATGACTTCAAGAAAACATACCAGGTGATACCTGGGTTATTTGATCTAGTCGTTCGTATGCTATTTCTAAAGAATATAGCTGAATACATCAATTCTAATATACATTTGTAAATGCTAACGATCAATAAAGAGCAACAAGGTGTGTTTTATTAGTAAATGGCGGACATGACTAAATGTGGGTAAAATATTAACGTTGAAAATAAAAGATTAAATTTGAGCAAGTGCTTAGCAACATATGGTCTGTACAAGTTAACGTTAGTGTTTTATTGCATGGCAAATATACACATTTTAACACAAAACATGGTATAATCAATGTAATTTGTAATACGAAAAATAAATAACCCTGCAAAAATATAACTGTCGATAAAACACTGGGAGTTTTTGAAACATAGAAAGCATGTATGAATCAAAACAAACGTTTAAAAGCAGAAGTGCCAAACATTTACGAAATTATAGATGAAATGATAATGATGTATTTTATCACAGCCGACTACTCTCTAATTTGCAAACGAAACATGTACATTGTAAGAAAATATCAATCAGTAAGTGCCTACTCATTAATACGACATTTAAACCTAATGTCAACATGTCGGTATAGGTGTTAACGTGTCCGGAATGAATTCATTGAATTAAACAATTTTTGATGTATGGGTTCATCAACAGTTAGTAAATTAATTGTACATAATAACTCTCGTGTATATCCATGTGATTAAAAGTGAGTTAATTAATTTTGCATAACCCTCCTCGTTTATATCCATGTGGTGGTTTTTGATTGTGAAAATCACAGGATAACATACAAATCGTATGAACTCAGTTGAAAGGTTTTGAATTCACCACGTAGAAATTACCTTTCCTCGTTTATTAATTAATGAGCTTAAGTCTAAAATATATAATAGCTTACATACTATGTTTGCATGAATAACCGGTTTAATAAGCTATAATGGTCAGATGTTTGGAAAATAAATAAACAACATTAAATGAAAAGAAACCTTGCTTTCTTCAAACTATGATAAGATAACTTCGTAAATGTTAGGATCGCCATCGGCAACTAAATGAATCGAAAATTGGCGTTCATATTTAAGTAATATGACGACAAGGAGAAATATATTACAAAACTTTTTTTCTGCGCTTGTCCTCAATCAATTTGAAAAACATCACAATCATGTAATCAACGTAATATTATAGTATGATTGTGTATCACGACACTGAGTAACGTTAAGTTCCTTCGTGCACATATAACACTCATGTAAGTATGAAGCATGCAACAGAAATCACGTGTGTTGAAGATCATGAGTCTCGTGTAGCTACAGGAACGAGTTACATTGACCGCTCGAGCCTGTCTCCAAGACTGTCGTCAATTGCATATGCGCTGAACATAAATATACAGAGTTTGCTCGGCACATGCGGGTATGTAAGCAACATGCTTTTTGTAATTATTTAGTAAGTACATTTCTTTTTTACCGTTTTGTTTTCAGAGCGACACATGCATTCCATGTTTACCTCCTTCTTAGCGGTTATTTTTTCAACGTCTTTTGCACGGGTATACCGGGTCAATAACCACATAGTGCAGTAATTTGCACAGACTAATGAGATTCAGATGCTTGTTGGTATGTAGGTAACCCTCTTGTGCATGCAACAACCTTGAGATGGCTAGATGACTTTCACTACTAACTGTTCAATTATATCAATAAGACGACCAACATTGAGGATCAGTGTTCAGACAATGGTTGCCAACTGATATGAAAGAATTAGACTTGTGAATCCAATTGTGCAAACAAAAATGTTACAAGTTATTTCTATATCAGTCTATACAAAATATACTTTGGGTTGCTAACAATTAAGCCCAACACATCTATTTATCACTCAAAAATCAAACATTCTTTGATTTTATGACTTTAAACAAAGTTTATGTAAGATTTTCTATGGTGATCTAGTTTTTTACCATATTCAAATTCGCCTTATATATTGTCAGACTAAAATTCTGATTACTTGCTGCCTTAACAATATGTACACATGTATACATGCATAGAAAAACAACATTCAAATCAGAATGAAAAACATCACTATAAAACATGCACACAAAGCGACTAATATTTTTTGTATAGTTAAATATAAGCCTGCAAAGACAACAACGTAAAACAAGACATGTTTCCACATAAGAACTACATACAATAAAATAGTTAAATGCTTGCCAAATAAAACTGACTGGAACCTAAAGAATATCAAATACTGACTAGGAATCGTAAAACAATTTAAAACATTAATTAAATACCACATTTAATTATGCAGTTAAACACGGAAAGTAAGGGATTTTCTTGTATACTGAAAGGAGCTTCAGGAGGAGGTGTTTTAAAAGCAGGCCCCCTCAGAGTTTCTCTGGACTTCCGTCCGCCGTTCCTGCCCATCCAAGCCACTTTGTTAAAGCCGCATCCATGTCTTTCAGGTTTGCTTGCCTAGGAGCGGGATTCATGCGCAGACAGCCTGATACAAATTAAAGTTATTTGGTGACATCTCCATATAACAAGAGATGATATTTATAACCACAGTGGTACAATAGACTATTTGGTGAACAGTCAGACTAAAATTACGGTAAATACGGTCTGCTCAGATTTTAAACTTAAAACTATTCTTGTATAAACATTAGGGGTAGAAAGAATACTTAATTGATTTTTCCTTAAGGAATTACACAATATAAAAACTTTTTAAGCACCTTATCTTTTGCACTTGAATTTAAGAATGAGTTCATAAAAATGTCAAAAAGTGCATTAAAACTGCTTTAAACATAAAGAAAGTTTATTTCAAGCTACATGCTCCAATATGTAATTAAACAGGTATAACTGTAGGGCTTTTTCAGCTGATTGTATAGCCGCTATTCGGTCACATTCCCAAGTGCAAAACATATCTTTTTTCACAAATCCAGTAACAAAATTCCCAATGGATAATTTCAGTTTTAAAAGTTTAGACATAATGAGATTTTCAGTGTAGAAAAAGGACTGGTAGGTTGAAATAACCATTTTGTGAATGGTTTTCATGTATATCATTCTATTTTTAACGATTTACCAAGACATTCATTGTTTGGGCTGAAGTTACGCTAGAATCCTCAATTTGAAGGGTAGCGTAGGTCATGTTCCCAAATTGGTGAAAAAAGCCCTGAGCTGAGAACTCTTCATCATCTGTGATTTCATTCTAACATCTTAAGGACAGGGCCTACATAAAAAAGAGGTATTTACTATTCACCAATATTAAGCATTAATATGTATTTTACTGTGAAATTTCTGAATAGCTTGGAATCTAACAACTGCATAGATTGTAATCATTCAAAACCGTTAAGATACCTCTTTTAACATGCAAGACCATAACAAATCACTTACGAAAAAAAAAGCCTGTGATGTTTAGGCCCTCGAACTTTCTTTTCCCTATTGGCCCTTGAAATTGTATTGCTTGGCTAGGCTGTTGACAATCAAGGTTCTCGTGGTGCGGCCAACAGTGTCCTGTACATCTCGGCCACCAAGATCAGCTATATATTTCACCTACAACAATTGAAGTTTAATGACAATATTTTGAAGTCAGAATTTAGAAGTACAAGAGTTTATGTAAAGGTAAACCATATTTCGTAAAATTATTGTACATTTTAATCAAACTTATTTTCATTTCAGTAATAAATAATACAGTTTTCATAACTATTAAAGCAGGGAATGAGGGATGCACGTAATCTGGATAAATGTAGATTAAAACCTGACAAGTCCTGAAAAATCGCAAAACATTTTATGATATAATACATGTATCACTTCCGAATATACTTCCAACAGAGGAAGCGGTTGTAACATCATCCAATCTTGTCTCCAGTGCTTGCACCTACGCTCCGGGCCATAAGGAGTATAAGAAGCCTGTTGTTTGCTTTCAGAGTGTAATTCATTGACTCCAACAATGTTAAAATTCTTGTGTCACGTGCTGTAAAATAGTTAATTTTTGATTCATTTAAATACAAAATTGAAATATGTTTATATGAATTGAAATAAAATTTATAATATAAAGAAGTGAAACTCCAGAAGCTGCAGCAGTATTGCAGTTTTATCATACACACCTTTGTGGTCCTTTANGGCGCACAATTAGTACCCATTGGAACACCGATAATTTGTTTAAATATTTTACCATTAAATTCAACAAACAAGTTATCCAGAAGAAAAGTAAGTGCTTCACAAAAGTCAAGACAAGTCCAGATGATGTATTTATTCAATATCTGATTAGTAAAAAAAAGATAGTTTAGAGTTTAAAACAAGATAAGAACACTTTTCTCTTGCAAATGTTTTTTCAATCAGTGAAATGAGTTTGGATTTTATTAAAATGTGAGGAAGCGTTGTATATAGTGTAGAAAAATCATAAGTACTAACTTGTGACACCTTATATTTTCTTTTTTCAATATTATCAATAACTTCTAAGGAGTTTTTTATTGACCAAAATAAGTTTATATTACTATTTTCATAAACTGTATTACAATATTTGGCTATATGATATATAATAGCACTCAAGGCGGATGTTAGGTACACTGATAATTGCTTGGTGGTACAAGACACTGAATTATAAAACCAATATTTGGTTCATTTTAAAAGTTCAGCTACATAATACCTAGATCATAAGTCCAGTAGAAAAATGAGAAAACAATTAACTTACATTTACCTGATCAACTAACCAGGCATTAATAAAGCATTTACCTTTATATTTGTTTTTGTAAATCATTTAATATTGTTCCTCTGGTTATGCGCCAGAAAGTATGGTGAAGTGAAGCAATGTTGAAATTCTTGAATGAAAAATTGCATCGCGAAAATATGTGACATATACATTTCAACGCTCTAACAAATGCAATTACAATGGAGCAGTCCTTTAGATATGGTGTTTTCTTAAAAAAGAGACATGATGCAAGAAATTCGTTAGAAAACTACAATGTTAATTCGTTTACAAAGCTTACATTTTCCGCAATTTCACTGCCAATTCTCCCCGACAGACTTCCAATTCCAACAACGAGCGCTCTGACTCAACTTTCGCGCGCAAATCGATGGCATTCTTTTAATTAACAATTTTTTTTTATGTCCATGTCATTATATAAAATAATCATAAACACATCTTTTAATGCAATGCTAGGCATCAGGAAAAGCTATTTAATAAACAAAATTAAGACAATCTATGTTTCCTTCAACACATGCTTAATTACGTCCCTTACAGTACTATACGTGTAATATTGGTCCCAAATGGGCACCATATGGGCAAACCCATATACATTTGGGTAGTTCTATTAGACATATATACAATTATAAACGTGTGTTTTGGTGGTTTTTTTTTATCAACATTTTACATAATGGGCGAAAATGGGTCCCTTATTGGCGCAAACACATTAGCTTGTGTACATGGGTACTGTATGGGCCAACCCATATGGGCTTGCCCGGATTTGGCCCATATGGGACCCATATATGCATGCTTGCTGGGACAGTGTCCCTATAAACTAATTGATATCCGGCAGTAGATCACGTGATTGTAAAATACCGTCAGTACGTTTTCCAACTCGCCGATTAACATGTTCTAGTATTTGATCATTGAAATTCATTGAGACGCATCATGAATGTCACAGAAAACGCTCTGACATGTTTTATCGTTTATGAAAACATATTACCCTATTTTTTTTCTTCTTTAAAATATAGTACCGAACCAGCTTTCCGTATTTTTATTTATTCACTTTATTACGCATTATGACATATCTCGTGTGACGTCATTTCTGTGACGAAATATTTTGGGGACAATCATTTGGACGTGATGGTTTTTTAACAGTAAAATATTTGTTTAAAGCATCGATCGAATCCAAAACGTATTTCGGATTGTGTTTTTGTCATGCATTATTGTAAACTTCGATAGCAATAAAATAAAAAAAGTGTGTTTTTAAATAAAGTTTGATAAAGGGATGGATGAACAGACAATGGAAGTGCATATCGTTAGTACTTTATTGTTGTTAGAATTGGATTAAGTTGTCATTGAGGTAAGCGTGTCGTTTATACTAAATTGAGTCGAAGCTTAAATTATTGTCATCAATCTAATCTAAAGCACAGTTTCAGCTGCAATCAATATTTTAATTATCCAAATACAATGCTACGTGTAAGTATACATATTGTTGATGCTTTTGTTGAGTTTAGGCTCAATTGTATTTATATCCGTAAGGACCGCTGCCTTAGACTCAATGTGCACGCTATTAAGTTCAATTGAATGTTCAAACGCAATTGAGTTTTCGTTTTGCTGCTGCATATGTTATGCAATTTCTGACAATAAAATTTAAAAAATATCCCATTTTCGGTTCTTTTTCAAAAGGAAATTATTAAAAGGAAAAGTTAAATGTTGATCCTTTTTTTACGTGAAATTATTAAACTTCGATTACATAACGATAACTCTTTTGATATGATTGATTGAAAATTGGTTGATTGTCGATCGATGTAGTACACAACATGTGTAGCCAACTGTTTATTCGCACCAAGATCATTCGAACATGTAATTAGTCGTCTTATCAATGACAATGTTTACAATGAAATAAATGCTATTTTATTTTATAAGAATTACTTTCATTTAAGAATGGATTTTATTATTTTCGGTAGGCAGCGGCTTTACAACACGATTTTACAACACATCGTTGTATCTAGTCTTTTAAGGAAATTTAATGATTTTGGACAAGGCAAACGGGGAATACTAACTTAAAGTTGAACAACAAATAATTAAATCGTTATCACGATTATCATATTATTTGAAAGATAACTACACAAACACCTATGTCTTCATGCATTTCAACAATATAACGTCATAATTATCTCGTGGTTGATATTTGTTTCATATTGATCCAACATCCTTCAGATTTTCTAAGTAATCATTGTTCAGCATTGTTCATATAGGCACAACGTAAAATATATGTTGACTTCATTTGTTAATTCTGTAGATATCACAACCTAGGGGTTTAAGTGGGGTTTAAGTGCAAGTGTTTAACATGTACACAAGTGAAACAACGTCTGATTGTCGGGCAGATAAATACTTCTTTTTTCGATCATATTGATGAGAATAAATCATTTAATCTTATCGTACGTTAACACAAACTATTTTTTGCATTGACGTTCTATGATAATATGCTTTTCCATTGAATTATAATACCACCGATGCGTCACAGTGCAATCCCTCCAAAGCGCTATCTATGATTGGCTCTGTGGACATTGCGCTACATTTTTCGTCTTCTAAAATATAACAATTCCAAGAAAATGGATACAAAGGCATGATTTCACACGAGCCAATTTAAGCACGAATATTTTCTTTTTCGTTTTGCTTTATTTAGAAATAACGGACTTACATAAAAGTGTATGTATTCACGTGTAGGCCATTCCTAAACTTGATCGTCGGGTAAATAATAAAGCCGTCTTGTGTCTCGATTTAAAAGATATGATACTCAATCGCCAAGTCTTATCTTGACTGATACATCACAAATGAGCTCTCACGATTCCATTGTATATACCTGACAGACATTTATTGACAGTCATTGATTAGAGACATCAAAGGGGCACCATAGAACAGATTATATTGCAAACGAAAAGCAATGCTGGGCGCGTGAATTGCCTCTTCTCGACACATAAGTGAGCTCTTTGTTTGTTGACAAGTTAACAAAAATGTTTCTCCACAAGTTGGAAAAATGAAAGTACTCGAAAGCTGGGTCACAAAATGAGCGTATCAAGCAACGTCATATGAGTTAATGTGACGTGAATAAATTAAGAGAATTCTATCAAACAAACAGATTTGATTATCTCGTAATTGTTATTAACTTAATAGTGAGATATCAGCCGGTATTAATAAAGCCTAAAGCTAATATGAGGCTAAATCTCTTGTTCGTCGCACTGTTCATATTTAAAGCAACTATTTTTGTTTTTTAATAACCAGATAGGCGGCTGAAGAAAAAACTAATTGCATTGTTATAGTTTTTTCAATAAGGCTTCCAGAAACCAAGGAGGACGCGCGCATATGGCTCGATGGCGGCCTCAATAAGCCGACCTTGCGCAACACTTATAAAACACATAGTAATATAAAGTTTCTTATCCATTAAATTTTCCAGCACAATATGAGATTAATCGGTTCTTTTAATTTAAATAAATAAATATATCTGATTATCGGAAGTAAACTATCAGTGTCTCTTGACGCTAAATAAACAATTTAAGAACAGTTAAAAATCAAGACCACCAGTGAAAACTGTATTAATTCATTATAATGATAATGATTCTGGGGATAATCATGAGATGATTATGTTAACATTTGTTTAATAAAAACGCATATTTAACATGATTTATATAGTATCTTGCATGATAATTTAATAAATCTAAGATATCTAAACAGTAAATGTCAGAAACTGGTTTATCCGAAATATTCATACATTTCTAATGTTATTATTTATTCCAAAATATATTGCACCAATTATTTCTTGATATCTACCCTTAAACATATGTCTTACTAAAACTTCTTACAATACAATCAACATATTTTACCAAACAGTGTAACTTTTTAAAACTTGCATTAAAAAGTACAATTTATTAACATACCATGCAGTAAATTACCATGTTCCCTCCTTGGTGTGAAGTTATTATATTCATCAATCATAATCAAAATAATTGAATTCAATACATTTTCAAGGAGAGTTCAAGATATGTTTATAGATCTTAACCTGTTCTCGAATAGTCCAAAAATCAAAAAAGTTGACCATGTTTTAACCACGTTTAACCATGGGAAAACATGATTCAAGATTTACATCGCACAGGGGAAATGTTTTTTTTTATTGATTAAACTATAAATAATTCGTTGGTAGATTTAACACAATGATGGAAATACACACCACAATATCGAGTCCACATGAACTATCCATGATAACATAAGCCCATTGAGTGAATGTGGTTATGGTTTTCATCGATCAATAGTTATGTTTAATAAATATATTGCAGCACAATATTTATTCTCGATGCAATAACATACTCAGAAAAGAGAAAAAAACTGTATTTATCAATTCATGAGTGTTCAATGCAATACGTCAGTCCCGGATATCCGCATTTGGGTTTTTCCAATATTAAGTACCGTGATCCCGGTACAAACAAACCTACGCGAGGCGCGAATTTTTTAGTGTTTTAAACGCTTAACTTTTTTTCAAATCGCTGACTTATCCATTTTAATATGGTTACCAAACGGTGTAGCTGGGGAAAATGCACAAGTGACACTAGGTACAAAGACCGGCCACATATGAAAGATGTATTTTTCTATCCGTTTCCCAAACCAAAAACGTCACTCGAACGATGCAAACTGTGGGTCAAGAACTGCGGCAGACCACACGAAGATTTATCAGTGGACATGATTCGTCCGCATCACTTCGTATGTTCGAAGGTGATAGTTTAATTAGTTGTATTTGTGTAATTTGCATTTAATTGGAATTTAAAATAAAATATAACAGCCTTCTGTATGTCTTTATTCGTACCAAGCGTTTTAGAACCTAGATATGTGTAAACCCTATTGTTGTGAAGAGTTAAGTTATGATTTGGGTATGAAAAAAAACACACAATTTTGAATACTAGTAGTAAAAGGATTTTTAAAATATATTTACATTTATGTTAAATGAATAATTACTAACATGGCATTAAATAACATGTATGGTTCTTGTTCTAAACCTTTATGTCACAAGTTATCAATTGTTGAACAAATCAACTGCAACCTGTACAATACTGTAGACTGAACTTAAAGTGGCCATTAATGCTAGTAGTTTTCCTGGCTCTAAGTTAAAATTGACACGTGCTATGAACATAAAAAGAAAATATTATTTGCTAGATCTTGTTATGACCACTCTTTTAATTTATGTTTCAGCATTTCCCCCCTGGTGCTACTGACCCTGTTCCAGCCCTGTATGCATCTAATTCTACATCATCTTCACGCAAGCGCCCAGTTGAAAGAGCATCTCCAATAATCAAGCGCAGGACCATCAAGAAGACAAAGTTAAAATTTGCTCAGGACTCACCTTCAGCACCTTTGACAGACAGTAATGATCTGAACCAACTGGAAAATTTGCCATTTTCCATGATTTGGTTGCTTCTGATCAAGACCATTCACTAATCAAGACAGTGGGAACTTCCTTTTCCCACCAGTTTAGCCAAACTGATAATACTATAGCTAATGATTTCATTAACAACATTTTAAAGAAAGATTTTAAATGTTTGCACTATACAGGATTACCTACTGTTTCCCTTTTGACATGGTTTTTTGAATCTATTTTCCAGCTGCACAACGCATAATTGTGTGTCCCCACCGCGATATTGTTTAAGTAAACCTCCCTCTGCCCTTTTCTAGATACCCACGAATAAGAGCCATTATTGATTGTACAGAGTATTTAATACAAAAACTGATAAGAACTGCTGCACAGAAAGTAACGTGGTCCAGCTACAAACATTCAAACACTTTTAAACAACTTATAGCTATTTCTCCATCTGGTACAATAATATTCCTTTCAAAAATATATACAGGCTCAGTTACCGATGCAAACATTGTACAGGATAGTGAGTTTTTACAATATGTACAAGAAGGGGATGCTATAATGGCAGACAGAGGTTTCACTATAAGACATTTGCTTTTGCCTAAACGAGCTACCCTCAAAATCCCTGCCTTTACCCATGGCAAGTGCTTAAGCAGTAAAGCTATTAAGATGTCCCGGTCAACAGCATCCGTAAGAATTCATGAAGAAAGAGCCATTAGAAGATTAAAAACTTTAAAAATTCTTTCAAGAATTATTCCTTTAAAATTCAGGTACTTATTGCACCAGATTACAACCATTGTTGCAGTTTTGTGTAACCTTTAACCTTGCCTTGCTTAACTACATAAATTATATGTGGATTATGAGCTTTTTTTACAGAGCAGCATCCCTTAGAAGTATACCAACCTAATATATAGATAGGAGTGCTAACAGGTTCACCTTTCGATGAAAAAAGGCCCATTTAGTTTAAACCTATTTATTTACGCTTGATTGCATCGAAGGCCTAAGGCTTATTTGAAACGCTCTCGAGTCCATTTCCTGGGACAAGAACCAGTACATGTACTTTGTGTCTATGGGGGAAGATCTAAAGAAAACTCCCACAGTAGGGACCGCATCCATGACCTCCCGGTCGCTAGGCGGACACCATATCCACTACGCCACGAGCCCATTTGAGGGGAAGTGTTCATTAAGTTATGCTCGGAACTATCCCAAAATGTTATGCGTTGTGCAGCTGGAAAAATCCATTAAAAAAAAAACATGTCAACACGGCAACGGTAGGTAATCTTGTATAGTGAAAACATTACATGTAGCAGTTTTCGATATTGTAAGTACATGTGCACTTTTCGGAACTTAAATTTCACTCTTAAATTAATAGAGCAAAAATGTAACATGTTATTTCAGTGAATCATAAAAAAACGTTTGACTATAAGATTGATATATTGTTTTATTTCATCTAGCATGCACATTGATCTATTGTTCAGTGTTAACAAATATTCTATGAAGTTATTCATGTATCAATGCTAAAATCAATTCACACAGTAAATTGCTGTTAATAAATACTGTGAACCAGTGGAAACTCGAAAATAAAATGTTTTATTTTCATATGTATCTATAACGTAATAGAAGTACATAATAGTTTAAAATATTCTTATTTAGATCGGATAACTGAATATAAACTGCCTGACTTAACAGTATAAAACATTTGAAGTAAGCAACAAACTCAAATCAAATTTAAGTTTAGGTCGGTACATGTGTAACAAAGAAACATTAGCTATGAATAGCTATTAACCGACATTTACAATAATAGCATGCATATTTAAAACAAAAACATCAGCATTAACTGATGCATAATCAATCATATAGACTTTTAAGACATGAGGTATTTATAAACAAATACTGAAGTATATTCATACAGAGACACAATTCTTGCCTGTTCCCCAGATGGTGTTGTACATTGCAAACTAAAACAACTCCATTTTAGATTTCTACGTTTATATCATTACTTCTTTGAGTGCAAACTATTCAACATAACACGAAAGTATGATTCGTGCTAAAACTTGTACAAAGAACACTTAGCTGCTTCCCAAAATGCGGAGTCAAATTCAACTTGCACACTATGTACACCCTTATGAGCATATCTAACTCATACACAGTTTTCTATACCAGTTACTCTATCTGGCCTTGAATCTGACTCAAATATGAATGAGAAAGACTCATTTTTAAAATCTTGTCTCACTTTCAATGCAAATTTTTTACAACTTAAGTGCATTTTTTGGATGAAAATACTTAAATTTAAACGAGCATTGTATTTCCAAAAGAAATTTTCCACATAGTTTGCAATGTAAAACACCATCTGGGGAACATGCAAGAATTGGATCAACTTTTGAAATGACCAATCCTGGAACACTAACTTTGGGATTACCAAGGCGATGCTTAAAGCGTTGTGCCTTAATAAGCATGTCACGAGCTTTGTTCTCAAAACGACGTCCAAAACTAATAGGATCAGGAACATATGTATAATCAAATTTAATTCCAAATAGTACAGAATTGGCAGTTTTTTCCAGATCCTTAGAATGAATAGTTTTATGAAAAATTGAGGCAGTCAACAGACCTTTCCTCATTTTATGCAAATTCTCATTCTTGGATTGACCTCTTGTGGACTTCTCAATGTCATTACACTCCAAGGAAGAGTACATTAACGTGTACTGAAAAAATGTATTCGAACAGTCACAAGAACTAAGAGCACATTCATGATGCTGGACAAACTGTTGAGCTTTCTATGTAGGTGTTGCCTCACTTAAGTGGGGGTGGTGGCCGTGGAACTACTAGAACAATCATATATGGCACGTAGTGCACATGCATTTGGCTGAAGTTCCTTTAGTTTTTTGAAGAATACATCAGGGTCAGGAATTTGGAAGTCCATAGGTAGCGGCAAGTAAACGGGAGCTGGAGCTCGTCGGCTATAAAAAAAATATTATTTTGCTATAAGATGCTAAAACACTGTGCAAATAGACTTTTCCCGGAAAAGCACGAGTTTAGAAAAACCCACTAATCACCCCGGTACAAACAACGCTGGTCCATTAAATCAACCAATGATAGCTTACTTTAAATCAACGGTTGATACGGTGTGTGATTTTGAAAGGATTATAAATGGGTGAGCTTTATTTGTAGCAGCAGATTAGTGGGTTTTTCCAAAAAGTAGTTTTTTCCGGGATACATATATTAGATCTCAACCATCTCAAATTCTCATAACAAATCCCTGGACTACAAAACGGAGGTGCACGTTGTACATTGAATTATAAAGTCAGCAAAGGACCAAGAATGTCACTGACAGTTAATTCAATATTTCCTCCCAACTTCAAAAAGCCTGGCCACAATGGAACAAACTGGGCTATAAACACACTGTTGAATAAGGCAAACACTTGCAGTAAAATTGTGTGATTTAGTTGTTTGTCGCAATCTCGTTTAATGATTTTCGACTTAAGTGTGTTTTATTATCTTCAATTGGACAAAAGCGTAGAAAATGATAAAAAAGACTTTTTATTCTTAACGATAAGTGTTTTACATAGAGAAGTTGATGTAAGCATTGCAAAACTTTTCTATATTCAACTCATACCGGGTATTTTTTATGTTTCTTATGCATGCAATAAATTTCCATAATAATTTGTACATGAACACCCTTGTGAAAAAAATCATTCAAAACAACAGCCAAAAATATTAAAATTTGGTCTTAATATTAAAGTTTGGTCTTAGTATTTTTATGTAATTATTTAATAATTGCTTTATTTAATCAGCTTATGTCTTCTTTTCTAATACTCCTAATCAGAAATATTTATTTGAAACAGCATTTTTTATTTAATACCTTGAGTTAACAGTTACTGAAGTTTCCATCTTAACAGCAAATATAACTTTCCCAAGTTGATCCACCTGAGATGCACGGCGTACACACAAACACGGCCCTGATGTACAGCTGGTGCTTTTAAAATCTCCAATGAAGTCTAGTACTTTAAATAGGGTGGCTACGACATGTCTACAGCATCCGTCAATTCTGGAATAAATTAATTCGCATGCAATCATGTTATTTAAAAAAATGAGACATGAGCCAAAAATAAAATAAAACAGTTTGTGAATACAGTATCAAACATTTGTTTAAGTATTTTAGGCATTAGTCCTAAAACTAGAACAAGCAATTGTTCACTTTACTTTATGATATATAATAATAATTTCTGCTGTTATTTTTAGATTGGGAAAATGTTCACCAAATTGGAAAAGTTTGCTTGGGGAAAAGGGTAGGATATGTTTAGCCACAGAAACAGTATACAAAGGCTTGCATTTAACAAATGGTGATATTTTGTTTTCAGTAGTTTGCTAGAACTATTACATGTATAAACACAGAATTGTCTGAATGTCCAATATTGTGTATTAAACTAGTAAATAGTTTGCAATTAATAATTATTCTGCGTATGTGCACTTTAATGCAAATAGAGTCATTTGTAACTTTCTTAATTTAAATGTTTCTATATCCCTTCTCAACTATTGTAATTAACTGATGTAGGAAAAGGCTGAAATACATTTTCTTACCCTCCTTTGCATGTACAGTATGCAGAATGAATGGATCCTTCATCACATGTTTTGAGGATTATCCAACATGCGTAATATCCCTTCTTACTAACAGGGTATTTGTCATTGGTTCTGGGTTTTACATGTGCCTTGACAGCAACATAACCTTTAACGAATGACATCACATGTGTAATGACAGCTCCACAATTTGTCAACATATTATTATTGGTAATGAAATGATCATTGTAAACATTTACTAATAAAATGCAGATATAAAATATATTTAAAACAAACATACATTTTAATTGTGGTTTCAAGGAGTTAGACATACATATACACTGATACATAATGTTTGTGCTACACAAGTTAAAGTGTACTTGATAACTCATTAAATGAGTATAACACCTGCAAAGAAACTGAAATGTCTCAGGTTTGAGTCCCAGGTAAGGATCAAGTGTTACAAAGTTACACATGTAAATGTACAATCTTAAGAAAAATAAAATGTATGACATTACGCTACCTGTGTTTATATACGGAACAGATTCCAAATACACAACGTAACCGTCCTTGGCCATGGTGTAACCCTCCATATGGTGATAGTCCCGCAGTTTTGCATGGTCGAACTCATTAAACGCAAGCAGATAGTTATAAATGTCAAAAATGGAAAAATGTGGCACAAACGACAGGTTAGCTGTTCCAATAATCCGATCCGGATTTCGTAGACACAGGCTTTCAGTTTCACACGTTAGTTTAGCACTGATAACTTCAGTTCGGTCTTCCTTTAAACCATCAGGGTCTAGCTCTAAACCCAAACTATTGGCAAGTAAACACAGCTCAACTAGTGCGGGTTTTCTTTCTCCACTAAAAACAACACCCCTTTCTTGCAAAAACTTCTGTAAATTTGCCACAGAATCGGTCGAAAATTGCACGCTCATTGTTTACACAAGTCTTTACACAATATCACAAATGGCGAATATTTGTACCGGGGTCACGTGACTTAACGTCGGAAAAACCCAGTGCGCGCTATTTCCGGGACAGATCTATTGATGCACATTTATGATAGGTTTTAACAGCGCGTTGTTTAAACATTTAAGTGGATTTCTTCCATAGCTAGTTGGTTTAAACGTACACATTTTAATGATTAGCGAGGAAACAGTGATTAATTTATATCAAAACAAATAAATGTATGCGCAAAAACCTTAGTGTTATGATATTTGTTCTTAATACTTTACCTACACCATTTGAATAAAATGGTATTTAAACAGATTTTGGAACATTTTATAATTGTTTAATGATATTTATTTAAAATTGAACAGATCTTTATTTATGGTTGATATGTTTGTGTACCACTTAATGAATAACACACAAGTCTATTTAATATGTTTCATGTTTCCAAAATGCGCAATCATCGTGTGAAGATTGTGACATAACGCAGTCTTTAGCGTGTCTGATTTCCGCGAATATAGCTTCATTAATCCTGAGTTCTCTGAAGTGCTGCTGAATTAAAGTTGTTTAAAATACCATAAAATACCAATCTTTTGTCCCGATATTCGAAAAGCTCCCACAACACAGAGTACTAAGTGAACTTATTTGTTTTAAACTGTTTAAAACTGAGAGAATACCCATTATCAGTTTTTAACAGTTCAATAACAAGAACATTTTTCATTTTACAATTTAATAAACGCTAGATGCAATTTAGAATCAAACCTGCTATGCTGCAAATTACTTTACTTACTTCTGTTGATAGTTCTATGGTTTTCCCTCGCACGCATTTTGCAATTCTGTAACAGTGTCGACTGATTTACAGTTCGTAGCTTATAAGTCACCCCACACATAAATTGTAACTATATGAAGGCGTTAGAATGTCGAAGTAATTTTCGGAAGTAATTAGTAAAGAAGAAAACTAACAACTTTTTAATGTATGCATTCCATGTTGTCTACATGCAATTTATTTCATATTTACACGAATATCGCATTTTACACGAAATTATGGTGTATGTGTATTGCAAGGGATGTGTTCGATTTAAATATTAAATAGCCAAATTTTCATATTGTTTTAACAACACATATAAGGGAACGAATATGAACCAGGAATGCTAAAATAAAATAAATGAACATGTATTTTTAGCACAAATATTTATAATTTTTGCACTTATTACAGCAGCAAGCTTCTTACACACTTCTTATATACAAATATAAACAACGTGCAAGTTAAGCTGTACCGAAGGAGGACAATCATACTACCACCATTATTGATGGAAAGTGGCAAATTGCCATTCAGACACAGCACATAAGCAATTGATACAGCACAAAACAAGACATACACATCTAGTCACACCCCGTGTCCATATTCACGAGCAAAGTATCGTTATTACGTTGCCGTCGGTGTTGAGGCTGTGCGCATGTATATGGTCAACAATGTCACGTATTCCGTTTTGTTTGCATTGATATAAATGAACGTGATTATTATAGTTAGAATTACACCAATAAACATTTTAAATAGCACATTATGGTTTTCAGCAATGTGAGCATTACAATCAAAACCAATTACTTAAAAACTCAAATACAACTCCTTGTGTCAACATACACATTTTATTCAATTATATTGTTAAATATATGTAAAAAAGCGTAATGTTATATGCATACTGAAGAGTTGGTAGACAATGTTGTATGATCTATATAAACACATGTTAGAGCTTAGCGTATTTATGGTAACACCGACAAATAAAATATAAATACTTTATGCAGCGAGCATGTGCTGGTAGGTTATCTTAAAATGATCTATGTAACATATGCGACCTGTACAGGATAATACATTATTCGAATCAATTACATAAAGATGAATTGCAGATGATTGTGTTTAATGAATTACAATATGTATTCCTGTCACTGGGTTAAATTACATTATGTATTACATATGACATGCAACTAAAATGCAAAGCTATTACTTGTACCTCCGTTGACGTAATTATCCTGTCACGTATGGACATAATGACGGATTGAGCGCGTATAATATCCGTGGAAATGTTTGCTTCATATATTTAAGGGTTTGCATAAGAAATACAAAAATAATCGTGAGTACAATACAGATGACACTGTCTTACTTATTTTAATGCCAATGGTAAGGCAAATAACATAGACAAGATAAAGTCAATCAAAACTTAAACAGAACATATTTGTTAAGTATATTTTCATGTCTTTCTTATATTGTGTAACCTTCATACAATAGAAGAAAAAAAGTACCAAATAAATGTATATAAAGAAATTGTGAAACTCCAGAAACGTTGTCAGGGGAGAAATTCTTGTCCTCTGTTTTTTTATTTAAGGCAAATGATTATACAATATAAGACATTCAAAACGACATTTAACAGAAAAACATGATTTAATCTGGGATCTCCGCATTAGAACGGTCAATAAAGCTTTATTAGAGGGTTTAAAGCGATGGAAGGGATCCAAAGCCTCACAATAGGCCCACAATTTATCAGCACTTAAACACACACTCGAAAACAAATACATCGTTATTCAAATAAAAAAGCAATACAAGAGAATAAAAAAATAGAAAACAGAATCACCATTGTTTAGGCAATTAAGGCAATATGTATCAGATAAATCGTTTCTGAATTTATCATCATATAGCACAGAACTTTCAGAACGTTTCAATTATAGTGCAAATTCTATATCATCGTAATGCATCTAAAGAAAAAGTAATACAGGGTGTAATATGTTCCATTACGTGGGAGTGTATATACATCATGCACATATTCTATGTAATCACATGGAAAGTTTATTTTAACGTATTTCAATGGAGAAATCTTTCATGAATAGATATACCCTCACACATAGGGATATATGAACAAACTATCTGGACATTCCTAAAAATGTGTGTTCATTTAAAGCAGTTTATTATTTGCTGCAGGATACGTTTGCAAAAACTATCAATAAAAACAAGTATAAACCAGGTAGACAGTTAAAGTGGTAATTGGTTGATCGTGATATATTACAAACATGTTAGAAGTCTTGTATATTTTTGTATTCAAACAGTTTTGACATACGCTAAGATTGTATACGCTCCAATCTTAATAACAGGACACGCGTTCATTTGTCCATTCGCAATATAATCAAAGCTGTTCAAATTAGATAATTACTCTGGGCTTGAACGACATTTTCCCAATTATCAAAGACAAAACGTGATTTTAATGACGTATAATTACATAAGCAAATGACGGATAATGATCGAGTGAAGGAAGAGGATTGACTGCACGACATATTCGTGAAACAACGTACATGTATTGTAATCACCCTTGGAACAGTTCTGCAGTTTTGTCTTTAAAGTATCTCTCATTGAACAGTATGCATTTTCAGTATTGCTATATTGGTTATGAAACCAATAGGTACTTTATAGTGTTGTACTTAGAATTGTTATATTTTTATCAAGTTAAATAAAGTTTCCCTGAACATTAAACTTTCTATACATCATGTGGAAGTAATGCTTCCCTTTTATCAAGTGAAAGATTAAGACCATAAACCGTCGTTTATAAATATAAGAACACTTTAAAGAATTGACATTGTGCACTTTTGCGCATCGCTGAAGGGACCTTGATGTATATAACACACAGTGTACAAGTTTTGATAACAATTACTAAGTTAACGTATTTACTAAATATAAATGTGCTCTATACGAAATGAATGATATATATATTATGTTATCTCTACATAACATACCATGAAATAATTGGCTGTAAATAGCTCGTTGTCGTTCATATATATTTCTTAATATGACAAGAGCAAACACCGCATATATGAACCACAATGTATATATGAAGTCAACCGCCTATATGTAACACACCGCCTAGATGTAACACATCGCCTGTAATAATTTTACGAATCGTTTCAGTGAAATTATAAGCCTTATCCCCCATTGTCGATCAGAAGGCAGTTATTATATGAACAAACGTAAATTGCGAAGATGTCCCATTTTGATGGAAGTTTGGTGTTTTTTCTGTGACGTATAGGGCTAACGTGTTTTCTTATTTATGTACATGGTTAGCGCATCGTTTATCAGGTTTATTCACCCTTCAAACAGTATCGGCAATTGCGGACGTATTTATACGAAACTACTTGGTTTATACACACCTTTTATTTTTAGGTAATGCAATGTGCGATGCATGCACTATATTTGAGTTGTTTCGAAATAACCAACCCTTTCTATATTGTGATTTAGGGATGTAGTATATTGAGATAGTGACCCGGTTCATGTGTCCCTTTCATATTTTATGGGTTGCTTTGTTATTATAAGATATTGTTTATGAAGTTGTTATTTCGACAGCAAGGAATTGAATTGTGTTTGTTGACAACAATACTGTACAATAAACTAGACTATACATTCATTGTGAATGCATGCTTCACATTAGTGGTTAGTCTGGTTGTTTCATTAATTGCATTTGTATTCACCACGTACTAAGATTATATGACCCTAACTATGTCCAGTTCACTAATGAATGCAAATGTGCGTCATGTTTTTCATGAAAGGCAATATTTGAAATAAGTTAAGCGAATATGCAGATGTTTTGATATTGCCCCACAAGTAATATTAACCAATATAATGGTTAAGTATGTTTGTTCGTAGTTACATTGTATGAAATGCAGTCAACATTCGCAAAGTAAGGGTGCTTCAATATTAATAATGCAATTGTTTAATATAATAAATGCATTATAACGATACATTGTATTTGTAAGCGGGACATATCTTGAATATAGTATGAATTTATGTGATGCAATGCGTATTCATGTCAAATGACACACCTGTATTAATGAGTCGAACGCATAGAAAACATGGTTAAAATAACCGCATTGAGCGACCGTTTTTAAACGGTTATAAACAGAATAAACTTAAATCAATTTTGCATTTGTAATGGACGTTAAAGACGCTTATTACAATGCAAATACTTTTTCTTAAAGAATTTTAAATGATTCAACATGTGTACTAAAACGTGTGTTTGGAATAAACTTGACTCGGTGGAATCGCCATGTATCGCGAACTAAACTATGGGAACAAAGTTACCCAAACATAATTACTCTACGGATTCAAATGCGTTTTATTGTGATTGACACGACGGATATTTGGAACAAATTGCATGTTGTTGAAGTTTACCAAGGAATGTTTAACGTTCGTATTGTACAATATTTTGTTTGTTCATGCCTGCGCATATCAACAAACGAAATATTTTGTTTTCATCAATTACAATTTGTTTTATTTAGTCTAGCATAAAGTTCTGGCAAACCAATCTATCGAAGATACTGTAACCAAGTTTAGACAGCAAACACGTAATAGAGAATTATCATCCAAGAGCTATTGTGGCACAATGACATGTCAAATACGCGGAAGCGAATGAGCTGGCTATTGACTTTAAATCAAACGTTTCTATGGAAGAGTTAACAATTATTAAGAATACGAATATCAATACGACAATTCAGTCTAGAAATAATACTGACTTCAAACGAAACATTGTCTTATGAGTTTTCATTCGCCTTCTTAGTACTTTATATGTAGCTAAGAATTATTTCTTACGGCAATACACGCTAGAAGTAGTATATAAAACACTATCAATAATAATATATTTGATAGACGCAGCAGTATCAATTAATTATACAGGAATTCTTACACTACAAACAGCGTATAATATATCTACTTATTTAGTGTTAGTATCACATGTATTCATTTGCTAGAACAAGTTCATTAACAAACCACTCTTTGATTTATAACATTGTATCTGGTACACATTTACTTTTTTCGTCTGAACGTGGATACGTATTAGTTAAACATACGTTTATTTGCGGGTCGGACTAGTCGAATTTATTCCAGAATTCGTTGTTTGCATTCTGAACCCAAACCGTTTATTGATTCCGCGTTAACAAACAGTTTGCTAAATTTTAAAATCAAATTCACATGTAGGATTTTTATAAACTGTTTTTGTATTTGTTATAATATCGAGAAAAGCATGTACTAGTTATTAGAATATTTCATTACACAAATATAATCAAAAGAGAGATGTTATGTTTGAGGTGCATACTGATACTGGGTTCTAACATCTTGTCATTGCAATCAATTATCACGTAAATATTTAACCAATGAAAAAATAAATGTAAATATAATTATATTGAATTGATATTCTCTTGAAATGAGAATTCTCTTTCCACGCTCATGGAAAACGGGACTTAATTCATGTGCAGTCCGCATTATGCATGTAATCCATTTTAAACCCACAAGGCTGGCGTTGTGCTGTTATATGTATGTTTTAGTGGCGGCCTTAGTGTTTAATTTCGTGTGAAATTTTACAACTACATATCTAAGGTAGAAGAAAATAGCAATTGTATTATATGGATTAAAATAAACAGTGAACTATTATTTTATAACCAAGAGGTATTCATTTAATATTAAAATAAAATATTTTGACTTTTTTGAACAAAAATTGTTAACCAGACCTGACGTTATGCAATTATGTGAGCAATGCTCATTAACATGATACTAGTAATCCCGATATTTATTTTTCAAATAAAATTTATATCACGAGTATGATTGTTTGGTTTACAAGTATACAACACCTGTCATTCGACTTTTCCATATGCTTCAACAAAGTATAGGCAGTATGTTGCCGTATGATTGAACAATCATTTGAATGAGTTGACACGCATATGGATAATTTCACGGCATTGAACGATAATCTAGATTTCGCTGCAATCGACAGGCACATTTCTAACAGTAAAATATGTATTACACGATGTACACTAAGGTGATTGTTTTTTTTTCAAGAAAGTTCGAATGTGTCAACATTATATATCCAATTATGCATCATGTTAATACAATATGATTATGTCTGTTCGAAAGACTAAACGATGTTCCATGATCAAGAGGAGGATTGATTTCATGTTATTTGTTAAAAGTTGTCCCTTTCTTTATTGCTTCAAATTCTTGCGTTATTGGTTTATTGATTTCTGGTTTAAAATCACTATTTGGTAATTGATCATTTGTAATCGGGAGATAAAGAGGTTCTTTTGCGAGGGCATCCGCTTGTTCATTTCTACGCATGGCAAATATGGCTTAGAAATCAACAAAAAATCTTTGTTTTTGTTGGTAAAATATTGTGCAATTTTAACATGAGTTGTTTATTCAGAATATTTTTCAATTCGCGATTTGTGATAGACAGCAGTACAGACAGCGAATCGGTAAATATGATGAGCTTTCCTCTAGTTCATTTAGAAATAGAAAGAAGAGTTGAGTAAATGGCTATTGCTTCGGCGAAAAATAGTAATGCTTTGTCAAGAAGACTAAAGACACAAGACAGTTTAACACTCGAATACGTCCCATTATATAACTTTTTTCATTTTCCGATATTTCTACATTGCCAAAACACAGCCAGATACATAAAACATATCTATGAATTATGACTATTCCATTTTTATAAAATGGGCGCACACTTTACTTTTTCTCTAGGCTTTTTCTCAATAGTTTAAATCCCAATGTACTGCTGTATCCAGTTTTCTAATCACGCCAACGTTTGTTTCAAATGCGGTTACAATTTCAAATGTGTCACGATATAGCTCAATAAGTCCGCCCAAGCTCATTTTGTAATCAGTATAAAAAAGTCAATTATCGGAAGTGATTGTCAATGCACAAACCTGATATGTTTACATAAAGACCAAGAAATGTCACGAGAGCACTTCCTTTTGTCACATACAATTTTAACATATTGTCCTGTAGCGGTTTTATAAGATGAAATATATGTTACATGTGTACGTGATGATTTATACAAAACCAATGTCAAAATAAAACATCGCCTTTTTAAACATAACTTTATGCATTTCAGTTATCTTGTTTGTCCAATGTGCTATAAAAAGCACCCAACAATACTGAGTTCATATCCACGGCATTCATATTAACATTAACCAACATGCATAAATAGTACGTTTAAAATTAAAGTACAAACATACAAAAAAATACTGAAATAATAATGAATTTATTTAACGTTTGATCTTTAAAAAACAAATAAAGGTTTTCTTAAAGTGTCGGTTAATGGGACAGTGGCTCGTTGCAAGCTGTGTTATAATGCAATTACTTTATGACTCGTTGTTTTATATTACAATTTACAATTGATCACTGTTTTACAGTTAAATATTTGGAAATTCGGGTGTGATTTATACCTCGAAAGAAGGAAAGTTCAGTTCTGTTGATCTATCTGCAATCATTGGGTAGTGAAATAGTAATACAAATGGAATCATTTCTCTATTTGTTTATTTTTAATAATATTGTATTGTATTAATATTGGCGCTTTTTACAGTGTTGATAACTAGAATTACAAATTGGTAATTTTTTCTATCCCATGGGGGCGGATGTGTCAGCATTTGACGTCGATTGTCGATTGATGAAGATACCAGTAACTTTGTCAAGTACGAGGAAAGTCGAGCGGTCTTCTTCGATATAACTATTGTTAATGACTAAAAGTGTAATTCGGAAGCCATTTGTGTAGTCATATGTTATGGTTCAACCAAAGAATTCATTCAATATTTAAATACGTGTTCAGTTAGTGTTTCACATTACGAATATGCTCGTATTGTTACATTTTCTCATGTAATTAAGGACATGTCATCTTTAACTAAGGACAAGTGTCAAGTTGTTTCCTTTGGCGGCCATCCTTACTTAAACAAATATATACTCTTTTATATGTTTCTTCATCTTTACATTTATTATACGCATGTTCAAGAAGTTATTCTTTCGTTGTCCATTTTCGAGCCGCATAACGTGCCTTTTATGATGTCAGGTGTGTTTAATTAACTTATCACACGCTTTTAACAGGTTTTGGTTTCATTTTAGAATGATTTCACAGTATTTCTCGTTGCTTGTTTCAGTGAAATATGAGATATCAGACAGCACATTTTATGAAATTAAAATGCTCCATGATGACATCGCTTCTAAGAATGGACATCTTAAACACACGAAGAAAATGATGTGTGCTTCTTTTTATTAGTGCAATGTTTTGCATTTGCATAACGACGAAAGACAGCTGTCCAATTTGTTGCGTTAAACGTAAAAAAATCATCGTTTGATATTTTAACAGACATTACAAAGCTTTCGATGTGTTAAACTCAAAAGTCGACAGTTTCATCTCGACTCTGTGCATTTCACACGCAAGCATGTTTTTGTATAGAAATTCTAACCATAAACTAACACCTTTTCGTTGTAGTTCAATCCAAATTAACACTCAGCTATGACTCTGTATCTGTCTGGACAATTTATATTACCAAACTGGTGCTAACGTGTAATCTGGCGTGTGAAGGACAAACTAGTCTTTACAAAAAACGTGATAGTATTGATTCCGACATTGTTAATTTTCCTTTTTGTATTATAATATTGGTAAAAGGCCTTCGTATGGCATATATACATTTCACAATTACTTCGATATGCGAAGGCCTTTTAATGAATTATTGATTTAAAAAAACGTTAACTTTCTTGTATTAATATATTATCAAAACATGGGTACTTAATTCACGAACTACGCAAAAGATTTAGCACGTTTTTTTTTGTTTTTTTTTTACTAAATACAATTGTCAAAATATAATGTTTTCTTGAAAGTATGAGTGGTAAACCGAATTACTCAGCTAGAATATAGTAGAGACGTTTGAAAATGATTTCTAAAACGCAAGTATACCAAATTGAATGCTTAAACGTTGTTGATAAGCTGATTCTACTACCTATTGATACTACTATTAGTTTTGTATCATTAGTTCAAAATGTATCTATTCGAGCTAAGTTATCGGTTTGCAGTAACAGTTTAAATACCTATCATATTAGTATTTGTATCTCCTTAACAGGTTCTATGGCTATTGCTACATTATGCGTTTCGTCATAATGCATAATATTCGTTGTATGCAGTTTTACACAAACGGTATAGACGTTACCGTCCGCTATCATATTATAATTATGTATTCGTTGTCGTTGATAAACCAAACAATGTGCCCTGTATAGTTCGGTCGGATCTGAACCCAGCTGTCTATGTTTTGTCTAGTGGTACGACACACTAAAATTGTACAAAAACACCTGATGGCTTACTGAGACAAACATTGAGAGCGAAACGTTATGCCGAGTGAACAGTGTTGATTTCTGACATAAAACAAAACTAGTGATGAATGTAAACCAATACGATGTAGTATTTGCATATACATCCTAACTATTTTATTGGGCTTGCTACACCCTGCATTACGGTTTGTCAACTTTAAACATATTAACAAACACTTGGATTGCATGATTATACATTATGCGATTAGATCGCATCACTCGATGAACAATGTTTATTTATTCAGCTGTCGTTTAATGATATTGGAATCATGATATGTGGGCGTAAAAAAAGATAAAGACGGAATTGCTTAACGCAATCTGAACTTAAAACGTGCATAACGAATTTAAAAAGCCACCTGAACTTTTCTGTTTAACAAAACTGTATATGTAGTTTTGAATTTACTTTTTATTAGACATCATTTTTCCTTTACTGGCGGGAAATTAATGTACTTTAATATAATTATATAAATAATTGGACACGCAAAGGAAGAGTATGTAAGATTGAATTTGAAATGCTTATTTTCCTGTCTTTACGGTGTTTGTAGACCTGTATTACATATTCAACGGTTTCTGAAGTAAGGTAAAACAAATAATCGTAGAGTTAGCTTTAATTATAATTCAGCTTCTCTCTAGTTTTTGTTGATGCACGCACTATATGTAACATATTAAAACTATTTAGCATACAATGACCGCATAAATTTTCATACTTTGTCCATACATACTACATCAAATATATACACGTTTTTAAAAAGTAAAAATTATTTCATAGACAATTATGTATGCGATTATAATAAAATGTCTAACAACACGTGTGTTTTAATGGCTAAATATTAAAGTTCCTCATACAGTTATAAGTTAATCCAGTGAACAACTTCATAGGTTTATATACCTCATGTCAATACAATATGCACAGACAGAATCGTTCCAAAACTGTGACCTTAACAGACTATTATGTAATGAAAAAACAGGTTTTTATCTGTTTACTCTTTGATAAAACTACATTCAGAAGAGCGTTACATTTGCATCGTCTATTACAATGCATACTACTAAAATATATTTATTCCATTGAAATATGTAAATGATAAACATTATTAGATATAAAAGAGTGTTGAGTTCAATATACACATGATTGACATTAAAATGAATAGCACCTTGGACAGAGAGTTATACGAATTATGACTTCATGTCTATAATGTGCAGTATTATATGTAACCAAAGCAACTCCAGCCCGGGTGTATGCATATGATATATATCAACTGCCCCCAAACAAACGTATACTCAAGAGAATCGGAGTTAGAACAAACAAGTTTACACAAACTATCCATTCCTTTGCATTTTTTTCTTGGTTAATATATCGCGTACTTTTTTTTTATTTCAGATTTTATCCGAAGAATACATGTAACACGAATTTCTCTACTGGTATTGTTAATGCAGTTTCATTAAGTCAACATGTACAGTCCGTCTCTTGCAGTTATTGGGAGTCAGCATTTTAGTTGACCGTGTTTGATTTGATTATAATCTGGTGTTGCTCAAATGAGATACCGTAATTGACAAATAACACGAACCGACAAATGAATTCGCAGCTCCCAAGGGACGATAATCGAGTTACTCGTCGATATTAAATTAAATTATTTGCATCATGACTGCCATCGACAATTTGCAGATCCATAAAGTGATAGCCTACGAAGAGAAAAGGACATTAGACCATCAAATTTCTCTTTGAAAAATCATGTGTTGCATCACAGTGATATAAGTACAAAGGTATCATCATAAATTTACGAAAATGAAAGAGGACAAATACTATGTTCAAATGCTGCATTAAAAACACTCCGTGAACTGTCAAACAACTAGACAAACATGAAAAGAAATTAAATGACAATGTGTGAGAATCTGTTGTTAAAGTTAACATGCAATAAGCATGTCAGTATGACAGATTAACTAACTAAATGTATAAAAAAAGGCCTTCAAACACAATGATTTGTCTGATAACCCCATTGAAAATTTCGAAGTGTCTTATTTGCTTACAGAAACGAGGACATTTCTAAAGAAAATGGCCAACCAAACCAAACATGGTTTAAGCTATGTTTTAAAGCGTTTTTTTTTTACAGATTACAAGGATATCGTATCATTTTCACGTGATATTTGTATGATATGTTTTTGTTGAAAACAAAAACACAATTTTATCTCCACCAGCAAAAGATATACTCATCATGCCATGCAGTCCTTTGTTTATGACGAGGAATCAATTTCCAAACAGTGTGACACAAAGCAAATACACAGAACACATCATACCAAATATTAACTTCATGATTTACATATGAGACAAACACAAATTATGATCCGTTAAGATTGATATCGGCAGATTGCTATTGGATTTAAACCATTACCCGTCAATTCTAACGGCTTTCAGCAAGTATTGTTTACAGTATACACACTTTTATTGAGGACATGTCTTAAGTTGATAGATAGGTGTTTGTTTCAATCCAATACGCCATATGAGGCACATGAGGACAACATATTTTAACAAAAAATAGCCAACAAAAAAACAAAAAAACAAACAAAAAAAGCAAAAAAAAACACACACGCCCGCACGCACACACGCATGCATACACACACAAACACAGGCACACACACACTCACTCCCATACACACACTCACAAGTAAACAAAAACATACATAAACGTACACAACTTTTTTAAATCATGACAAAAGCGGAGAAGCTCATTATATATGAGAAATAATAATAATCGAAACATTCCTTAAATAACAATAATAATCATATAATTCCTTACATGAAACATAATTAACAGAAGCAATCACCATATAGTTACCGATCAGTAAGCCTTATCGAAACCAAATATAGAATTTATTTGGTAATTAGAACAAAGATGATGTCATCAAATTACATAGCAACATAGATATACAGCATAACGATGCACATAGTAAAACATATAAACAAATCATTATTTTCTCTGCAATGATAAAGACAGTTAAATTTAGGAATCCAAATTAGAATGAGCATCTGCAAAATTTACTTTAATTTGTTTTTCATATGATTAATTATCAGATTGTCACAGGAACAAACACTAATTTGAAATGTCGTCACATTTGCAAAATTTTAGAAAAGAGATCGGAGAATCACATTATGACTTTACATTGAAAAACATAATAAAGATCAAGTACTATAACATTGAAAACAGATTATTGATAGAATACTTCCCATAAACGTTCATGAGTTTCTTAATTATACAAGTGCGTAAAGGGTATTACGATTGCACTATGAAGAAAGAGGGTAAGAAAGTTAAGTTAAATAATTCATAAAGACCTAGGTCACGATATATAAGAGCTTTAATTTTAATCTAATGAAAAACATTACTCATTATATTAATTGACGTGTAAATTCTTTACTTTAAAACCAAAACATGTAAAAGAAGCGTTAGTGCATCTTGTGTATTCATGAGTGTAAAATAATTTTTGAATATTAGGCCGCAGCCAATACTTTTTATTAATATATTTCTTTCTTAAGTCAGTTAATAAAGAACATTCTAAAATAAAATGATATTCGTCATCAATGTTTTGATAATTAGTTCATGTTCTTTCATTATATAGAATAGCAATAGGTTTAATCCTGCGGCCAGATTTAACTATTAATCGATGAGATGATACTCTGAGTTTAGAGAGAGCAAAACGGTGGTTTTCATTGGAGATGCTTGTAAGGTACATTTTTAAATCATTGTTCATGCTAAGATGCCTATGAAACAAAGGTTAATAAATCAGGTTAATTATGTCTGAATTGCAAAAAGATAGTTTTATACAATCTCATCGATATATATCAAAAGTTAACAACTTCCGAGTAGGTTATCAATCGTAATTTGTGTCATCATATAGCCAGGAAAAGTTGACCTAACGATTTGTTTTCAATACTCGTCAATTTGCTCGTATATGTGTTGTGGCCATTGTTCTTGTTATGTTATAAAGCTTCGCTATTCAGTAGTCATGATACATCTTAATAGTAAATTATGGGTAATGGTAGATTAGTGTGCAGTGGTTTCGTTTTGAACATAGCATCTTCATGTGAACAGTAATTATTTTCAAAGAGTCACGTCAAATTACTCATTAAACATGAATTCTGAAAAAAGGTCACACTGACATTCACTAGATGTCAACACATAAGTCAATGAAGCATGTTTAACACACTTATAAGATGTTATATAAAACGCACTCTGTTGATGTATGATCGTCGAATCAGATCCAATCTTCACATGAAGTAGCCAGAGAATCGACGTCTTGTTGAGCTAATCAGCTGGAGGACTAGGGGAAGCTTTTAGCAGAGACAGATGTCTTCTTCTGATAACTATGAGTGCCTTTATTCAAAGCTCTTAAAAGTCCTCGAGCATAATCAAATACTAAATCAATCAATGGCGCGTTAGTTCCCATCGTCTATTTGTTGAAACAAAACATAAATCAAAGCGATGAATGGCGTTTGGGAAATATGTATGGGTTTTGCATGGACATAAGATCGTTTCTTACAAATTATTTAAGGAAGGAGCGACGATGTACTCAATACAAATGGCGACATTTAAGTGTAGGTCTTAAAATGACAATCAAAAGACAGTGCATTTTAGAATAATTTTAACATCGTATACATCGTCTGTATAAAATAAAGTTCAGTTGTCTTGATAACATTGGCATGCATTACAAAAATAAGTACGTATTTCCCAATGAAATGCTTTTCTTCAAAAGTTAAAAAATAAGAAATGTTCTAGCGATTCCTTAAAATTTCAATCACTACAAATTACACTCGCCAAAACACGCTTCTCTATTAGTAGCGTGTATATAGGGCATGTTACCAGGGATCAAAACATGTGTAACTAAAACAAATAACAATGAAATCGTAAGCACTTATATTGGATAAGTAACGTCAACAGCAACCATATGCTACCTAGTGCTAAACCTTGCAAAAGATCACCGAAACAACAACATAATTTGAATTGGGTTATTGTAACGTTAACACCATACATCAATACATCAATAAAACGGTTTAGGCAAGGTGTATATTTTACCACTCTGACAAATGTTTGTTGTATCGAAACTTGTTAATGTCCATACTATATCATCATTCGGTCATATACACCTACTCGATGCTTAAGATTTAAACAATTTATTCTGTTATATTTTGTTGTTGTTTTTAGCATTTTTTATAAAACATCTTATGTATTTTCCTCGCTGTTTTGCATGTATTGTTTAGATTATATGTGTTGCAACTCGAATGCAATGTACAGTAATGTACAATACTTTGCTTACTCAGTTGTAAGTTCATTATTACTGACATATGTATACTGACAAGGTCAACTGGGTATCTGACAGAAATTATTGTTTCTTCTGTACAAGACAGCTTAGCTTCGTTGTTTGTGTTCCGCTCTGTGTGCTTCTATTTCGTCTAACATTCGTTTTTACGCGTATGCAATACAGCCAATTGGCGTGCAAATTACAATACTTATTGTATTCTGAAAATACATATTCATGTTTGGCATATATGAACTTCTGTAAACGAATATACCTCTTGAGCACCGATTACATTATATCCACCTTTGTATTTTTATCATAAAGTTGATCGGATCATTAAAAGACATGCGTCAGCCGAAAATGGATATTATGCCGTGTGCGGCCTACATAGCTCGTGACCAGCCTATGCATTCGAACGGACTGGTTAGGCGCTGCATTGTCCGCTCATGGGACCTCGAAACGTTGCTTGACTTTATAGCGGAATAAATCCTGACCATTCTTTTGGAGGCTGGTCTGTTGATACACTGGCTTCGGGCCCATTTTCGCATGTCGCGGCTTAATAATGTGTATTGAAAACACTTTCCTTTCGATTATCTGTATCTATTTATTAGCGTGTGTGGAAGTTCATCAAAATACAAAGAACATAATAACTAAGAACAAATTACACATATCAAAACATATTACGTGCAAAGCATTAAATGATCATTAATGCAAATGCAGAAACCATTCAATAAACATGTATATAACAAGAATAAAAACTAACCAGTTCAAAATGGTAGTATTACTATTCATCATACTATAATAAGCAGACAGGAGGAATTCGCGTATACTACAAACGTACAAATATGTCCACATAACAATCTCGTTGTGATGTACACCTTTAAACTAGAATTTAAAACCAGTTCTTTTTCTTGTGGTTCTAAAATCACTTATAAAATGTGTTTATTGTACAAGTTGCCCATTTGATTCTCTTCAGTTAGGCCCTAACAATACATCTGCTATGAGATAGTACACGTATACGATTAATCTTGCCAGAGTGTATATGCTAGAGAATGGTATAAAGTTCATTGATTCCACGGTCTTTAAATTATTAATGATGAGATAACCAGGTTTCAATACAAAATTGCATATGTTTGTATGTTTCAAATACAAGATACGACATTCATTTACTTAACGGAATAAAGGATTGCAGTGCTTTAAGTTATATTTGATTCACTTAATGAATTGTTTTATATGTTTGTTTTTTTCTGTTTGTTTTATAAATATCTGCATTGTTCAGTACGCAACAACCCCTATTTATCAATCCGAGAATGTTCGTTTATTACATTTACGAGGTCGATGATATATGACTGGAAACTGCTGAGAATTGTTCTCAATGTTAAATCTAGTTTTTAACATACACTTATATGCTTTCACTAATCTTACATTTTCTTTTTGAAACGACTTGGGAATATATATTCACGATGAAAGGCATTTTCTTACTACGGAATTGATAAACAATCATATTTTAAGATCAAATATCGAATCAAAGAGAATACATTTGTATAATGGGCCATAACAATGAATCAACTATAAAGGTAGTTATTATATAATTATGCATAGTCGTAACTAAAACACATTATACCGTTATATTGAGTATTGAGATAATACATTTTCTTTAAAACAAATGCTTATCAAAATGTGTTAGTCAACAGGGATTGAAGTCAACAGGGATTGACGTGTGTCTTTCGAGCAGGAGGTTCGATAGTTGCGCCCAGTACAAGGCGGGTTTTCTATACAGCAGCTTTTTAAACTCGATCCGTACCGAGTTTCTGACAAATGTGATGGGAATCGAGAATAAAAAATGTACACCATTAAACATGTCTGCCATTTCTAGCACTGAATCATATGTAGTACAAATGCAAAATACATTATACTATATTTAATGTTTGTGTTTCAGTGATTACTGCTTAAACGCATGTTTATCTTACATATGGAATCAATATCAACATATATAGTCATTCATATGTATATAGATTTAAACTGAAATGCTGTACCGTACATTTCTACCAAAATACGAATCACGATGACAATACTATTATGAAAATTACGTCATTAATATTAAGTTATTTTTGACATGTATAATTTGATCTGTTTAATAATATATTTATTTATTAACCAAACCAAATAACCATATATGTTATTTGGGATAAATTAATATTTATTCAAATTAGTCACTAGTTATCTTTACGGTTTATAACTCGTTGGCTATATCATCGAACTAAAAGATATTGTTCATGTCAGACCTTTTGATTTGTTTTAAATGTTTTGGCGATATTATATATTCTTGGAAATTACAATTGCATGGAAATATATTCCAATTGATATGTTGAAGCCAATTGACGTAAAACAGAGAAAAACGACGTACATTTAGGGAACTGAATCTACGTGACACTTGAACTTTTCATTTTTCTTAAAAGCATGTCATTAATATCAAAATCATTTATAATAATCAAAATAATACATTTAATAAATTTCGAATCAATTTAAAAAGTCCATCAATATAATATCTAAACATGGTATGAGTCATAAACATATTTTAGTTGTTACATTTTCAATGGTGTATATTTAAAATGAGTCCTATATCACTTTTTATAGACGTCCACGTGACACAAAATTAACGACTCAGAATCGACTATTGCCTTAGAGTTTCCATTTATTAACTGTAAAATTTTACCCAATATCCGTTCGGTATTTGCTGGTATTGTGCTGAATACTAATTTAAAAACACAATAAATCTCAATACAATCAAAGTGACGCAGATATTGGTATCGCATTGTCTATATCTCGTTCATTTAATGCTGAATTTAAAGAGTTGTTTTTACCGTACGTTATGACTTTACAAAAGTTGACATTTAACAAACAATATGTCGCACATGTGTTAGAAGAGTTCAAATATATGGAGTTGTTCACTTTCTTGAGTTGACAATTGTATTTTGATTACGCCGTTCAGCAAAATTATTACAATATATATTTACAAACAGTTACCAAGTCTTATAAAGATTGCACTGTTAATCAGCAATTGTGACGATTGTTTATACCGAACCAGACATGCTGAATTGCGTTCTTGGAACCTTTCTGTCCTCGGTTAAACACTGTCTTGCACTTGCACCGGAGGATTTGCCAGAATGTCTTCCTGAAATTCGCATTGCACAAAGCGTAGCAGAACGGTTTGATGGTGGATTTGATGTACCACAACCATTAGCCTGAAAAAAAAACAGCACATTGTCAGCAATGTTGATGTAGCGCAACCTATATTCAGAACAAACAATGACTGAATAGCTGTACTGATATAGCAAGCAATTGCTGTTCTTCATGTATGTTTAATTTATAATAATAGTACTTATACTGCTAATTGTCAGTGTCCCCAAATTTAGATAATAATAAAAATATATTATTGTATTTCATTTTAACGAGATACCACAGGACCATTCAATAAATATGAATACATTCTAACATAAACGATAAACTTATTGCTTAATATTTTATACGGTAAGACCTTCCAAATGTTCATTTAAATTCTATGTTAAGTTATTAAATTATATCTTCTTGAAATTAATTAGAATAATGCAACACACACGTCCTCGCTCAAGTCTTGAATAATGTATTACAATTCATATAATTCGGAGTTATAATTGAATTGAAAACCACAGATCGTTGGTGGACGGATATGTCATTATGACTCATTTCCAATTAACCTGCGTCACTCAAAAGGAAATGAAAATGTCTTTACGTTTTCGTTCCTAGTTCTCAAAGCCTTGTCGCGGCCGAAATAGACATCGAGTGTTCATCTACAAGCTTAACACGAAATAATTGCGATAAAAAATCGTGGTTAGGCCACCTCACGCAAACATTACCAGCAATATCTTATATCGCGGAGATAAGGTTTATTTATTCTTCCTGTTGAGTGACAATATTACACCATTAACCGTCTTCAAGAGTTGGATGAAGTGTTTGGTTTATTTATACTATATACATTTATTGCTTCTGTTTAATGTTCAAGACTTGTAATATACCGTCTAAAATGCTATCTTTGTATTTACATGTATTTTGTTGAATAATTTATTGCAATAAAGTATGCATATACGGTCTAAAATATGTATAGGTAACGTCCGCATATCGCTATAAAATGTAAATGCAAACATGGATCGATCAGAATAAATCTTTGTTGTAGACTTTCTCATTTTATAATATCATCTAACGTAAAGTATATGTTTTCAGCTAGACTTTGCTTTGGTTATTTGAATTTTTGCGCGCAAGAGAAACTAACATGTTTTGGGGATATTTGAAGGCATTCGGCACACAAACTAGAATAAATGCATTGAGTCAGTGTGCAGGATAAGAGGTATCATTACAATAAATGAATATAATTGGCCTAATGGTTTTATCAAACATGTCACCGATCATTATTTTATAAAAGTATACGACTAACTGCAAAGGAAGTTCCATATACATTATTCCATTATACAAATTTCCAATCACTTACTTCATTATCATATTCAAATTACTTCTTTTTATTATCATGAATATGTTTCTATAACTCATACAATATGGTCAAACAAATTGTGAATGACTTATAAACATAATTTTATCTTATGCAAAATGTCATCTACAAGTGTGTACAAACACAATCATTGAAATTTAAATAAGCGTTAATAATATATGTAGAGACAAAAAGGTGCAAACAGTTTGCCATCACCGGGTTAGAACTGGAACTTCTTGAAGCAATATCCAACCCTCTACCACTGGTTAAGTCATCATAAAGGAATAAGGAATATATAATATTATTGCAAATTTATTTAGAACTACATGTAGACATGTTTAATAATAAATATTGATAAAGTACGTTTGGTAAATGTTTAAGATTGACAATGTTCCTGGTCTTAAAAACTTTGTCATTTAACATGTTAAGAGGAAGTCAAACAATCGTAAATCATTAAACCAAAAACAGCAAAGTTCATACACCATTTTTATTCATGATTTGACCGGTTGAGGTTTTAAACATAATTCCCTATTTTAATTTCAGAAAGGAAATGTTTGCCCAAGTTTAATCTGGTTTGACTATGGTCTGACTATGGTAACCATAGTCAAATCATGGTTACTCATGTCAAAATCGACCCGAGTCAACGTCGAAACGAACAACAAAGCCATGGTCAAACTTTATCCATGGTTATATCTCACATTCAATAATGCATGTATTTTCCAAAATATCAATGCTTAGGCGTTACAAAGGCCTTTTTCTAATCTATAACAATTACAATAAAAATCATTTAACTAGTCTGTTTAGTAATCATTGTAACAAAATACATTACTATCAAAAGCTATAAAACTACCATGACTACTGGATATTGTAAACAGAAAATACACATAAAGCGACGGCATACAAGTGTGGATTACCAAAAGCTTTATTTCGAAATACTTCTTAATCATATTGGTTAAAAGTTTGCTTCTTTCAATTGGAATGTAGTTCCACTGTACGCAAATAAAAACCTTTTTATTATTCGAATCTAGGAATTTGTTAATAATTTATAAATTAACTATATATCGGACAGTGTATTGGTTGCGTCGGTTATTTATTACTTTTTCGAATGGTATGAAACGAATAATATCTATCAGATGTAAATAATCAACCAGGGTGAATCATAGGTCAATATGGTGTTATTTCTTATGTTTTCCTTATATATGAACATTTATTAACAATGAATTTTTTTGATATATATATATATATATCCTGGCCATAACACGTATGTAATGCACTGTGATATTAACGTATATGAATTAACTGCAAAAGCATTATAACTAACAGCTTAACCCAGACATATTATAACGCAAGGGCTAATCAAATAAATATGCAATGTAATTAGCCTTGTTAGCGTTAGTTATAGATAAATACATTTAACCAACGGCACTACTTGATGTCTGTATAGATGTAAATGAAGTTAATGTCAGTATGAGATTTATTTATTACCACGAGGATCAAAAGAACAATGCAGTAAATAAGTAGCACATTTCCCTGACTACACATGAGGTAAAGATCATAATTAATTCTGGTTGTTGGCATTATGCTATGTAAAGACTGCAGATACCACGTTTAACTTGTGTCTGTTGTGTAGAACCATAATGCAACGGACAATTTTATCTGATAACAAGCTTCAGATAATCAAACGAATAAGATGAGTCCTGTTTGCCCGAGAGAAAAAAAAACGGATTACTTGCTAGTTAAAATTGACGTTCTGAAATGCTCCATGACTTAACTTTCTGTATCAATTTGTTTGTAAATGTAAACGTGTAACCACAGGCAAACACATGTAAATCGTTGTTTGATATGTTAGTCTGCAATGAAATACATGCCGGTTTTTTGATGACCTTCAAATAAATTGTAATTATTGTTTGTAATTGCGATCAATTTTAAGGGAACGTATTTAATTTATAGGTTAACTAGTATGTGAGTGACAATTCAACTTAGATTTAATACGCCTTTTGAGCTTCGTGTTTCCATCTTCAACTCTGTCATAAAAACCAGAGAATTCGTAAACATGTTAACATACAAACAGTGGATCATCGCGTATAATAAAATCTGTGCACTCTTAACACTGTCAATATTTTTTTCTTCAGAGAGAAATAGTGGTTATTCTCAAGTTTGTTTTTTATTCACATCTGATCCGCTTTAATCACAATTCACATGTGTTTATTATCCAATATGGCTTAAGAAAACTCCGTCGAATCAGGTGTGTCCGATTTCTCAACTGTATTCCTCCGCAACAATCGCCACTGTAACATGTTCTACAGGAATTTCCAATTTATTGGAAGCCTGTTTCATATTATGGCACCGCTCTCACGTTATGTGTGCTACCGTTCGTTCGTTTATTACCAGTGACGGGTCTGCAGTTGATGAATACCGCTAGAAAAGGATAATAAACAATAATCAGTGTATGTGGTCATTGACATGTTTACACTTTCATTTGAGTGAAGAATTTTGTTGGTTTATTTGCTAAAACGCCTATTAAACATTTAAACATATCCAATGGCGTTGTACAAAATCTATATAAATAAAACTATATACTAAAATTAACAAACTAAAACATAAGATTTATATATATTATTATATTATATATAAGAGTAAAATGGGTATCATTATTTTTTTTCGAACCAATAATAGTTTTTGATTAAAAAAAAAACACAAGTCTTGTTTAGTTCAAATATTGTATGTGATATATGAACGATTTTGATCGTTCACGATGTCACGTACAAGTTAAATGCTGTTCTCTTTCATTTCAAAAGTTGTATTGCTGTATAAGTATTGCTGCCCTTTGAAGAACTACAACGAATAAACGCTTATGGTTAAACTGAAACGGTGATCCTTAAAACATTTAAGATATGTATTTTGTCTTAACAATGAGGTATGCGAAAACAATCGGTAGCACCCATCGTTTTTTGTCAACAAATAATAGGTTTGATATAAAACACACATCTCGTTCAGTTCAAACAATGTATTTAAATTGTCTGCTAAGCAAATATCTGTCGAATGTGATATACGTACGATATTGGTCGCTCATGATGTAACGTGTACATACAGCGGGGCAATGAATCAAGGTGTATGTCAGTGTTTAAAACGTACAAGTTAAATAATGTTGTCTTTAAGGTGAAAAGCTGTATTGCGGTATAACGCTGACGATGGATGCACTTCATCGAATTAACGGTAATGTTTTGATACTAAAGTAGTTTAAATAATATGCATATATACTTTTCAAATGATATTAAAGGTATACATAAAACAAAATATTAAAAGTACATATATGCATGTTAATATATGTATTTCATTACATCTTTTTATCAAATAAGCAATAACTAGTGTATTAAATATTTAAATATATTTTTAGCGTATATTCAAGGTATATTCACGCTAAAGTATTGTAATATGATTAATAAATTATACTTTTTACATACATCTTTTTAAACAAAATTCGGGATATATTCGTATACAGGCACTTATTTCAGAAATCAAGTAAAAGGTCCATATAATGTATAAGCGTGGCTAATCATGTGTTTACAGTAAACTAAATTACTCGTATTGTCCTTGAATCTTGTTAAGAAACTACGAATACTTTTACATATAGTGAAAACTAATGTCGAAAGGTAAACGGTTATGCTTGAAACCGCTTTTTAGAAGGGCTTTGCAAACCAAAAAAATAAAAAAGTGTGCCATACATTAGAGAAGGAGGGGCTTAAAATATTATTTGCCAACACTGGAAGTTTCCTGTCAGTCTCCTTGAAATATCATTGCTTTTGTCAATGTCTGAATGCTTTCAGTATGTAATAAATCATTATTATTATTAGTATTATTATATTTATTATTTACCATATTTATATAGCACTTTTTTCATAAATTCACACGTTCAAAAGTGCTGTACAATACAAATGCAACCAGTAATATAAACAAAGACACTTAAAACTATGATAAACAATGATAGATGGACACATATAAAACTAAAATAGATGAAAACCTATATAAAACGACGACATAAATGACAAGCATATTTAAGAACAATTGTAAAATATAGTATTTAAGAATTAAAGCAAAGTATAAGAAATAACTATAAACGCTTAAGAAATTATTACCAAGCTAAACATAGAAAAAACGTTTAAAACAACAAACTAAAGTGCTATAAGATAGATCAGTGCTTTGTTTTAAAAATAAAAAATAAAACTAAATTTAAAAAACAGTCTTGTCACAGAATTCATTTTGAAATAATTATCATTGCAAATAAACGTTTGGGAAATAATGTGTTTTTAGTGCTTTCTTGGAGGCGGGTACCGTTTTAATGTCTCTGAGCGATGCTGGTAGCGCGTTCCAAAGTGGGAGCGGCAGACCTGAACGAACGGCCTCCGTACGACACAGTCCTGGTTTTTGGCACGATAAGCAGGACAGAGTGATTCTGAGATCTGAGTTCTCTGCGTGGAGTGTAAATCTCAAGCATACTCTTGATGTAGCTCGGTGACTGTCCATGGAGTGCTTTAAACACATGCATCAGTACTTTGTACTCCACTCTCGCATACACAGGAAGCCAGTGGAATTCCCTAAGCACAGGTGTAATGTGACATTGTCGTGGTGTCCTGGTTATAACACGAGCAGCGGTATTTTGAACATGCTGAAGTCTGTTCAGAGCATAACTCGGTGATCCACACAACAGGAAATTACAATAATCAAGTTTTATGTTACCAAATAGTTTATCAGTGATTTGGTTGCGTCCACATTCAGGTATTTCCGAATTCGACCTATTTGTCTGATCTGATTGTAACATGATCTGGAAACAGAGTTTACCTGCTTTTCCATATCTAAATGAGAGTCCAGAATGGCACCAAGGTTCCTAACAGATGTTGTTGGTTGGATAACAGCTGTACCAATTTAAATCATATCAAACGATACGTTTAAACAGTTCACAGTTTTATTCAAGCCGGTCAGCGTGTTGTATAAACGATTAATAGCATGACAGATTCATGTCCGTTGAAAATAGAAACGCAGACACCATCTTCCCGATAGGACGTTTTTCCCATTAGTAAAGCAGACGGGAAGACGTATGGGTATCCGGTCGAGTTCGAAGATTGCGGAGATTAATCTATAAAACAACAGTACTTTTCGGGCTTACGTCATGGCCTTTATAAACAATGGGAAATGTCAAGGTCCCCGCACTGAAGACGAATCAGGAAACCAACTGTGTAATCATCAGATGTCGTTGTGCAAATCGGTCGAATGAGAAACAAAACTTAAGGAAACAATAAAGATTGAACCGTTAAAGGCAGGAGTTGAGAGCTTTAATGATGCGTCTTATAGTAGTATGTGTGACAGATGTGGGTTTATTGTGATCGAATCATGCCTCCAAACATGTTTCAATTAGTTGACATTCGTTAGCGTATTGAGAACTGAAATATCCGTACGATTAGTAGCATAATCAGTTTCAAATGTATTATTTTGAAATCGATTTTATTACATTTTGCGGCAACCTTTACGCATACGCTACACAATTATCAACACATATATCATCATACAATAGCATATTTGCATTAACGATAAATCAACGCGAAGTCTGGGTATGAGCTACCCTATTCGCTAATTAGACCACGACATTTTGCGTGTTTTTACAGCGGCCAGCGTAGCTCCTGACAAGACTGTGAATCAGCGCATAATGGTCTTGGGCTACACTGGCCGCACTCGGAATATTACCCCGTTTCGCATAACGCTGTTCTTATAAATAATAGTATGATTGATATCGTCTTGTGTGACGTTTTCAGACGTTGGTATCAGCATACTTGCAAAAAAAGAGAATCTCGACAATTTGTAATTTCTGAAAATATGTCTAGTTGTACAAACTTAATAGAAGAATATCATTCGAACGTCAAACGCAAAACACATCATATCCGTTATAAACAACACGATTTACACTTATTGAAACAAACGTTCAGTGCTTGCAATAGGCAGATCGCTCTTGCCTTTAAAACAACACCTCCATCTGCAAGCATCGTTTACAGTATACACACATTTGAAGAGGTCATGTCTTAAAGATAATCAGGTCAATTATGTCTGAATTGCAAAAAAGCTATTTCTATCAAATCGCATCGATATGTCAAATGTTAACAACTTCCGAGTATGTGATCAATCGTAATTTGTGTCATCATCTAGCCAGACAAAGTTGGCCTAATACGTTGTTTCCAATACTCGTCAATTAACTCGTGTATGTATTGTGGCCATTGTTCTTTTTATCTAATAACGTTTCTCCATTCAGTCATACTAAATCTAACGATAAAATAAGGTTAAGGTAGAATGTTTAGTGTGTAGAGGTTATAAAGTACCGTTTTAAACATAGCATCTTCGTGTGAACTGTATTTGTAGTCAATGAGTCACGTAAAAGTAAACATGAAACAAGACTTCTGAAACAAAAAATCACACTGACATTTACTAGTTGTCAACACATAAATAAAAGACGCTTGTACATTACACTTATGCAATACGATATTGCCTAAGATGTTACATAAAACGCACTCTGTTGATGTATGATCGTCCAATCAGATCCAATCTTTACATGAAGTAGCAACAGAATCGACGTCTTATTGAGCTAATCAGCTGGAGGGCTAGGAGAAGCTTTTACCAGAGACAGATTTCTACTTCTGATAAGTATGAATGTCGCTATTCCAAGCTCTTAAAAGTCTTCGAATATAATTGAATACTAAATCAATCAATGGCTTGTTTGTTCCCATCGTCTATTTGATGAAAACAAACATATTTCAAAGCGATGAATGGCAATTAGAAATATTTATGGGTTTAACATGGAAATTATTTAAGAAAGGATCGACGATGCCCCTAATACAAATGGCGACATTTAAATATCGGTCTTAAATCGACACTCGAAAGACAGTGCATTTCAGAATAATTTTAACATCGTATACATCGTCTGTGTAAAACGTTCAATTGTCTTGATAACATTGTCATGTAACTAAAAAGTGAGTATGCATTTCCCAAAGAAATGCGTCTTAAAACTAAACAAATTCAAAATATAATAGCAAATACTTTAATTTTCAATCACTATAAAATTAAGATTTTATTTGCGTGAATTACAAGTTACCAGCGTGAGTCGACATTACCCGTAAAATGAAGTAACTGACACGGATTTGTACCTCCAATACAGCTTTAGTTGTAATTAATTTCGAATATATCATACAATTTAGCAGCGGGTGGTGATAGGAACATGCATATTCCATTTCAATCTTTTATAGAGGCTTTTCGATTTTCCTAGGGTTATTTTTTATAAAACGAAAATACGCACGCAGTGTTTATTAAGAGAAAACATAGAATAACCTAAACGTGTAAGAAATTACACTCGCAGAAACATGTTCCTCTAGTAGTAGTGCTTATATAAGGCCATATACCAGGATCAAGTCGTTAGCACTTATATTGGATAAGTCACGACAGCATCAGTCATATGCCAGTCATCGTAACGACAAGATCAACCATTTTCCACTTAGCTCAACGACAACAACAACCATATACCACTCAACGTTACGACAACAACCATATGCAACCCAGCGTGACAACAGCAGCAAATATATGCAAATCAACGTAACGACAACAACTCTCATATGTCACTCAGCGTAACGACAACAACAACCATATGTCACTCAGCGTAACGACAACAACAACCATATGCCAATCAACGTAACGACAACAATCATATATCACTCAGCGTAACGACAACAACAACCATATGTCACTCAGCGTAACGACAACAACAACCACATGCTTCTCAGCGTAGCGACAACAACAACCATATGTCACTCAGCGTAACGACAACAACAACCATATGCCATTCAGCGTAACGACAACAACAACTATATGCCACTAAGCGTAACAACAACAGCAACATTATGCCAATCAACGTAACGACAACAACCATATGTCACTCAGCGTAACGTCAACAACAACCATATGTCACTCAGCGTAACGACAACAACAACCATATGCAACTCAGCGTAACAACAACTTCAACATTATGTCAATCAACGTAACGACAACAACCATATGCCACTCAGCGTAACGACAACAACCATATGCAACTCAACGTAACGACAACAACAACCATATGCAACTCAACGTAACTACAACAACAACCATATGCAACTCAATGTAACGACAACAACCTTATGCAACTCAACGTAACGACAACAACAACCATATGCCACTAAGCGTGACAACAACAACAACTATAAGCCACTTATCGTAACGACAGGAGAAACCATATGCCACTCAGCGTAGCACAAGGGAGCTTCTATCAGTGACATATTCTTCTCACCGATAACCAAAACAAACTTTATCGCGGAAAGTTTACTACATTTCTTGTACATCTCTCTGTCCTTTGGACCATTTCGTTACACCATCCATGCACCATATAAATTAAACCTTGAACACGATCACCGAAACAACAAAATGATTTTGTTTTGAGTTTTTGTTACGTCAATATCATACATCACTACATCAATAAAACAGTTTCAGCAATGTGCAAATTTTACCACTCTGACACATATTTGATGTATCGAAACGTTTTAATGACAAGTATATATCATCGTTCGGTCATATACACGCGTTCGTGGCCTAAGATTTATTTTTTTATTCGGTTGAATTATTTTGTTGTTTTTATCCTTGTGTATAAAACATGTTGTGCATTCTCAGCGTGTTGTTCACATCGTTTGTAAATGGAAATACCTGCTGCTGCTAATCGAATGCAATGTACAGTACTGTACAATACTTCGCAAACTCGGATATAAGTTCATTAATACTGACAGATGTAAACTAACAAGCTCAACTGGATTTCTGACAGGAATTATTGTTTCTTTTGTACAAGACATGTTAGCTTCGTTGTTTGTGTTCCGCTCTGTGTACTTCTATTTCGTCTGACATTCGTTTATACGCGTCTGCAATACAGCCAATGGACGTGAAAATTACCATACTTATTGCATTCTGGAAATACATATTCATGTTATTCCTATATGAACATCTGTAAAAATATACACCTCTTGAGCATCTACTACATTACATTCATATTTGCATTGTTATCATACAGTTGATCAAATCATTAATAGACATGTGTCGTGCGAAATGAGTCTTATGCCATTAGCGATCAGCTTAGCTTAATACTAGCCTGCACATTCGAAACGATTGGTCAGAATCTGCGCTGTCCGCTAATGAGACCGCGAAACCTTGAGTGACTTTATAGCGGACAGAGAAGATCCTGACCATTCTGTGCGACTTCGAATGCTGGTCTGGGGCTACGCTGACATAAGATCCATTTTCGCATGACGCTGCTCAATAATGAGTATTAAAACCACTTTAATTTCGATTATTTATTTTTTCTAATCGTGTGTTTGGGCGTTCATTAAAATACAAAGAACACAAAAACCTCGCACAAATAACACTTATCAAAACATATATCTTCCAAATCATTAAATGATAATTAATGCAAATAGTAAATGCAGAAAAGAAACATATAAATAACAAGAATAGAAACTAACCCGTTCAACATTGCAGTTTTACTATTCATCGTGGTTTAATAAGCAGAAATGATGAGTTTGCGTATCAATACAAATAACTTCTTTAATACGCATATTCAGATGTATTAGGGCTGCAGAATATTTCGTATAAATATGTCAATCATAACGATTTTCGCTGCAATTTTCGCCTGTAAATGAGAATTTTAAAGCAACAGATGTTTTTCTTGTGGCTCTAAAATAAATTATAAAAAGTGTTTATTGTAAAAGTGTCCGTTAGCTCATAACAGATGATTTAACAATACATCTGCTATGAGAGTGTACACGTATATGATTAATCTTGCTAGAGTGTATATACTTTCATGTTAAGTATTTCTTTGGTTGTTTTGGAAGGAATTTTGTTTTTTTTAGTTGTAACATTAACCAAGGTGAATATTGAAAATGAGTTCTACATCACTCCACGTAAACGTCAAGCTTGTACGCTTAATCGAGTACTGCCTAATTGTATATTATATTTATATTATTAAACTGTATACGTGTATACTTGTACGCAATTTTCGTTCGATATAATACTGGTAAGAACTGACAACTTATTGCAATACAAAATAAATCGCAATACAATCAAAGTGGTTCAAATATATTTATCACATTGTGTATTTGATTTCTTTGTCGTATAACATGTTTTCCATGATCAGTATTCTCTCATAATATGGGGATTATATTCCTCTTAGCGCATTTCGTTCATGTAATGTTGAATTTGAAGAACGTTTTTACTGCGCGTTTTGTCTTTCAACAATCAATGTGGCACCCATATGTTAGCATTTCCAAACATATGCCGCTTCACCTCCTTCGGTCGTCTATATTATTCAGATTTAGCCGTTCAGCAATATTATTAACATCTTTATTTACAAACAGTTACAAAGTCGCATTAAGCTCGCATTGCTTATCAGGAATGTTGACGAGTGTTTATACTGAACCAGGCGTGTTGAATTGTGTTCTTGGAACCTTTTGGACCTCGGTTGAACACTGTTTGGCACTTACACCGCAGGATTTTCCAAAACGTCTTTCGGAAATTCGCATTACACAAAGCGTAGCAGAACGGGTTGATCGTGGAGTTAATGTAGCACATCCAATAACCTGAAAAAACAGCACGTGAAAATATATATTGGTGAAAAGCAACAAATACCAAGAACAAACAATTCATGCATAGCTATGCTGATATAGCAAACAATAGCGAGTTTTCATGTATATTGCATTTGTATTGATTTTACTTTTACTCCGGATTGTCAGGCGCCCGCTAAAAGTGTCACCAACATTTAATATTAATGAACATAAATAGTATATTGGGCGTTCATTTTAACAAGACATATTCGATACAGAACCATTCAATAAATATGTATAAATGCTAAAATAAACGATAATCTGACTTTAAAAAATATTATACGGTATAAACCTTCAACATGTTATTAGGTGTCTATGTTAAATTATTAAATATTTACTTCATATTGATTATACAAATGCGACAAAAATACCCCCGTTCTAGACTTACTTTGTTATTAAAAATTATTAGTTCGGAGTTATATTTGAATTGAAAACCACAGATCGTTGGTGGACGGATATGTCATAATGACTCATTTCCAATTAACCTGAGACACTCAAAAGGAAATGAAAAAGTCATTACGTTTTTTGCTCCTAGTTTTCAAAGCCTCATCACGGCTGAAATATACATCGAGTGTTCATCTACAGGCCTAACACGCAATAGTTAGAAGTAAGAACGTCTAATAATTTTGATAAGAATCGTGGTTAGGCCGCCTCACGCAAACATTGCCATCAATTTCTTATGTCGAGGAGAGAACGTTTATTTATTCTTTCCTGTTAAGTGACACTATTACAGTATTCACCGTCTTCAAGAAGTCGGATGGAGTGTTATGTTTATTTATACTCTATACATGTATTGCTTCACATTACAGTTCTGTTTAATGTTAAAACTTGTTTTAAACCGTTTAAAATGATATCTATGTATTGAATTAATCCGTATTTTGTTGAAACATGTATTGCAATACATTATGCATAGCCTACCTGAAATATTGATACGTAACATTCGCAAATCGCAATGAAATTAAAATGCAAACATGGTGCGATCAGATTGAATCGCATGTCGTTTATGATGCATGATTCAGCCTTTGATTTATAATTTCTATTTTAATAATAGAATCATACGCAGTTTATATATTTTCGGCTAGTCTTTGTTTTACTTATTTGTTTTTGTGTGTACATTTATATTTTTGTTTTTAATTAGTGTTCAATATATTTCTCCACATGGACCTTAGCCTTCCGGATTTATTATAAATACAATTTAAAAACAATATATATGATGAGCATTACCTCAAATTGTATTATACTAGTTGTATTGTGTACTTAAAAATGCGTTACATATTGTAAAGGATGGATTTTCCACAAATTTAATATAAACGTCAAAGTGAAAAATACATGTGTTTGAATATTGAAGTCATTAGCATAAATATAATATAGTATTAATGTATTGAAGATGTCACACACAGCAAACTACATTCGGTTTTTTATTTGAATATGTGACTGCTATCATTCTTTTATACAATCAGAAGATTAATTACAAATAAAGCTCCATATTTAGTATTTCGTTATCCAAACTTAACTTCATTATAATGGCCATATTACCAAGGCAAGCATTGTTTTGACTACGTTTAACCGTGGTAAAACTTGATTCAATGTCACATATTATATGGATAATACATGTATTTTCCAAACTATCAATGCAAACAATTGAGAATAATCCATACACGTAACGGTGTTTTTCTTAGTAAGAGTGTTAATATTACGATTATTTAAATATGATGTATACACTCTTTTTCTTATATAGTATAATTTGTTTGATAAACTTCACTTTCCGAATCTCTAAACAAAATGAGACAGCTATATGTTCAATACTACCGAGAGCATTACAACTGGGATACATATGTTATATTGTTAAGAGAAAACACACATACAGTGACAACATGCAAGTGTGTTTAACCAAACGCTTTATTCCTTATTATTCGCTTAATTATTTTGGTTAAAATTTCGTTACTTTCAATTGTAATGTAGTTACACTGAACGCAAAAATAAAAATCTAATACTATTTGAATATAAGTAATAGTTAAAAAATTTATAAATTAATTATATAACTGACAATTTAATAGTTGCGTCGGTTATTTATTACACCAAAATATGCTATACTGACTATACGTCTATCAGATCTTAACCATACTCAACCATGGTGAATCATAGGTCAAAAGTGTGTTATATCGTATGATTTCCCTAAATATTAACATTTATTGACAAAAGGAAATTGTAAAAAATATATCTATCATTGCCATGCAATACAATTTTATATAAACGTTTATGTATTAACCACAATATCATTACAACTAACCGCTTAACCCATACATATTATAACGCATGGTCACATCAACTGAATATGCCATGTAATAAAAGGCGTCAGAGAACATTAGCCGTGTTAGTGTTCGTAATAAATATATACATGTTTAACAGTGGCACTTATTGATGTATGTATTGATGTGAATGAAGATATGTAAGTATGGGGCTTATTTCTTACCACGACTATAAAAGGAATAATGCAGTTAATAAGTAACAACATTTCCCTGACTACACAGGACGTACAAAATATCATTAACTCTTGTTGTTGGCTTTGTGCTATGTAACGACTGCAGATACCCCGTTTAACTTGTGTTTGTTGTAAGGAAGCATAATGCAGCTAACAATGCGTTTTTTATCCGTTAACAAGTTTCAGATATTCAAACGAAAAAATGGTGCATGTTGACAGGAGAAAACAATTAAACGGCTTACGTGCTTGGTTTAATAGACTTCCTGAACTGCTACATGTCTTAACTTTCTGTGATTATATTTTAAAATATGAATGTATAACCCAAGGGAAACGTAAATCACCTTTGTTGTTTTATATGTCATTCTGCAAAACAATAAAATAAAAATGGAAAACGTTTAATGTTTGCTTGTCGGTTCAAAGCGAAACTAAGGTTGTTCGATGACCTTGAAATATATTGAGTTTTATGTATGTTTTAATTAAAACCGACACATGAACGTACCTTGTTTTTTAAATTTGTGATAAATTTTGGAACAACATATTTAATGTTTATGTTTATTCTAACTCGTATTTAACTGACCATGCAATTTAAATATATTTGTATGCACGTTTTGATGTGATAGTGTTTGCAAATCAACCTATGTCGATGAAAGTTTAAATCTTATAATGATACACTTACCGCATGCATATACTGTTGGATGTATACACGCCAGGCAAAATGACCCAACAACAGCGAATATGTTATACGGTGTCCACGTGCTGATAAAGGCTAGGAGTATAGCGCTGAGAGTTTTGGCAACCTTTCTGTCTTGTCGCCTCTCGTTCCGTTTTCGACTCACGCGTTGGCTCTCGATTTTATGTGCTACCTGACAGGCAATATGGGCCTCAGATGCATTTTTGGCAGCGTTGGATGATTTTGTGCGCCGGCCTAACGCAGGTGTCCCGCATCTATGAGGAAGAGAGCCTTCCGAATGGTGTTGCAATTCTTGCATTTCGTTTGAATCTGGTTGTTTGTCTTCATTAGTATATTGACTTGAATCTTGATTAGAAAATAGCAAAACCATTTCATTATCGACATCATCACACTGTTCTAGTGATACATTGTGTTCTGGGTACGTGGCTCCGTTCATTCGTGCGTCGTCATACAGCATACGTATTAATGGTTTCATTAAAGTGTCATCGTTCATCTCATGAGGCAAGTTAATTAAGATTGTGTAAGTAATGTCGTCATTTAAAAGAGGTTTATTGGACGGGTCATTATATGTTTGTAAATCCTCTTTGTTTTCGACAGAAAAGGATTGATTGGAATCAGAACTCCGAGGAAACGATGTATCCGATTTGATGTTTCTTTTAACACTATTAATTAAAGGAGACTCACCCGTAAGCGCAGTTGTATCTAGATTTATACACTTTCTTAAAGCAGCAACATTCGGTGATGTTGTATAATCACTTGTACTATCATCCTCCGTTTGTTCAAAATCCCTATCTAATAGTTTACTACAGCACAGAAGTATATATTTCGATCTCGACTGGTCCCTTTCGAAATCACAATCTAATTCAAAAGACATATCGCCATTGGCGCTAAATGTCGAACGCCTTACATCCGACGTGTTAGATGCCTTACTACGTTTTGATTTGCGGTACTTCGACGAAGCTTGTAGCATTGGTATCCTCTTTTGACGTTTTTCGGTCTCCTCATATATTTTAAAATATAGAATTGTCATGATAGAAACGGGTATATAGAAAGCAATTACAGCGGTGATGATTGTCAAAACTGCATTTGTTGTTAGGAACTGTATATAGCACTCTTTCTCGGGCACTGTGCGGACTCCTTCAATGTAAGGCCATGCAAATATCCAAGGGGTCCACAATACAACAGAAAACGTCCATATACACCCGATCATTATCCCGACTTTCTTTGGGGTCCTCCTTGCCCGATAGGTCAAAGGCCTGGTCACAGAATAATATCTGTCAAAACAAATTACTAGGAGATTGGCAGCAGATGCGGTACTCATGGTGTAATCTAATGATAGCCACAGGTCACATAGAAAAGGCCCCAAAGGCCAAAAGCCCATTAAAAGATACAATGTATATAGAGGCATGGAAACGAGGCCGATTGTGAAATCAGCAACAGCAAGACTTAAAAGGAAACAATTACTAATTGTCTGTAATTGTTTATCAATTTTAAACGCAATTATAACTAATAAATTACCAATCATTGTCACTACACTTATTAATCCAACAAGAATAGACACACCAATCATATGAATTAAGTCAAGTGGTTCATGTATCGTTGATGATTCAGTTGTGTTTTGAAAATTGTATAGTTCGGTTGAATAATCCAAATACGCATCAAATGCAGCAGTACTTTGGCTGTTATTCACAAACGATTTATTATTAGAGTCCATTATATAATTTATACTGTTCATTTCGTGAACAATAAATCCTCAAGTACTCATCACAGTAACGCACAGCGTGGTAAAACGATTTAAATACAGTTTCAACCATTTATACGACAATATTCTGGCACACAATAATTCGTAAAAATGTTTTACATACAAACACTTGACAATCGCGGATAATAAAATCTGTGCACTTTAATTAATTTATTCTTCAGAGAGCATTAGTGGTAATCCTCAATGCATTTTATTCACATCGTTTCCGCTTTCAACACAATTAACATTAGTTTATTATCCAAAAAGGCTGCAGCAATTCCATCGTATCAGGTCTATCCGAATTCTCGACTGTATTCCTCCGCAGCAGTAGCCACTATAACATATCCTTACAGCAATTTCCAATTTACTGGCAGCTGTTTTATAGTATGGCTCCGCTCTCACGTCATATGCGCCACCGTTCGTTCGTTCATTACCAGTGAGTGGTGGGTAGTTGATGAATACCGCTTGAAAGAGATAACATACAATAATCGGTGTATTTGTTCGTACGACATTTTTACACTTTCAAATAAGTGATGTTTTTTGTCTTAACAATGAGGTATGCGAAAAGAATGGGTAACATTGTTTTCGACCAAATAATACTTTTGATAGAATAACACAAGTTTTGTTTAGTTAAAACATTGTATTTACATTGTACGCTGAGCAAATGTTTGTCGAGTGTGATATATGTACGATTTTGATCGTTCACGATGTAACGTACAAATTAAATGCTGTTCTCTTTCAGGCAAAAGTTGTTTTGCAGTATGATTATTGCTGGCGTTGGAAGAACTACAACGAATAAACGCTAATGGTTAAAATTAAACGGTGATCATTAAAACAAAAGCGATCACATACA
>VMBQ01000008.1:38817-271262 GCA_007657795.1 Dreissena rostriformis | reverse complement strand
ATTTAAATATTTCAAATATTTGGTTCAAGAAAAAAAAGATTGGTGTTAAAATGAAGATTATGATTATTACCTAGTATGATCTGCAGTTAAATATACAAATTAGTACATTTGCATATCTATGAATATTAATGAGATTGCAATAAAAGTTCCTAAAAACTAGCGAACCTTCAAAATAGTAGGGTCAATATACACTTTGACCCCCAAAAAATTGCTACAAAGGTATTTAACTGATCCTGGTAAAAAAGTTTGGTGTTAAAATAAAGATTATGATTATTACCTAGTATGATCTGCAGTTAGATATGCAAATTATTACATTTGCATATCTATGAATATTAATGAGATTGCAAGAAAAGTTCCCTAAAACTAGCAAACCTCCAAAATAGTAGGGTCAATATACACTTTGACCCCCCAAAATTGCTACAAAAGATATTTAACTGATCCTGGAAGGGCAGAGGGTCCTTAAAAACATATCAAAAGTTGACCACAATCGGACCTCCGGAAAGTTTTTTTTGTGTAATATAATAAACTTAAACAATGTATGATGATCTTAATGTGTTCTTTGCCCCCTGAAACCTATGTATATCCACCAAAATAATCAAATTTGAGTGGATATTTACATAGTTACGATCATTATTAGGTTTTTGCGGCCATCTTGGAGGCCATTTTCGACGCCATGTTGGATTTGTGTGTACTATTGTACACTTAAACAATGTCTGATGATCTTTATGTGTTCTTTGCCCCTTGAAACCTAAGAATAGACACCAAATTCATCAAATTTGATTGTATAGTTACATAGTTATGATCATTAATAGGTATTGGCGGCCATCTTGGCGGCCATCTTGAAAACAACTTTCCGGAGGTCCGATTGTTGTTAACTTTTGATATGTTTTAAAGAAGCTTCTACCCTACCAGGTTCAGTTAAAATACCTTTTGTAGCATTTTTTTGGTAGTTGAAGGTATTTTTTTCATATATTGACCCTACTATTCTCCCAGACAATTTATGAAATTAAGCTGATTGATGCCCCATCTTCAAAGGAGAAAAAAATACCAAAAGCTGCCAGTACCAGACTGTTATCAACCTTTTTCATATGCTACTTGCATGCATCTTCCAAGATATATAGGTGTAGTTTTGCGCCCCTAACTGGTACTCCCCACCTAAATTTTGGGTACTTGGCTGAAGGACTATATTGCGCATTGCCTACTTATTTCGATTCCATGTGTTTCATTTATATAAGTCATATTTTTAAGTACAACATTTCAAATACGATCATTATTATTTTCGTTATAGTGTGTATGGAAATCCCATAGTAAAGACTTCTTTAAACAAAAATATGTTTATATTTCAGACCTCTGCTGAAAATCGATCGTTTAATATAAGATTGACCAATTTAAAAGTGTATAGGTGTCTGGCGTAATTTAAGCAAGAATTGTCTAAACGAATAACAAAGTTGTTGACATAATTGTGTCAAAATTTCAGTGAAATATGTTTCTTCAATAGGCATGTTGTTATCGTGTGTGTATCCATAGTATTGCATCTATTTATTTCGTTGATATTTTTGCTTGCTGGATCGAAAAACGGACGACGCACGAAATGATTAATAAAAAGATGCGCAATAACATATTTGTATTGACAAACCTTAGAATTGTGTTATAATAAAGGAGAAACTGTTGCTTTCCCTCGCTATTTTTAGAAGAAAAAAACGTATACTTTTCCTTTACAGTACTTACTTTACAAAATGAATTCCAAACGTAATAAATTGAAACAACATATACTGATACACATGCATCAGATGTTGCCTTTTCATTTTTAAATATTTATAACTAAAACAAAACATACAAGGTGGTACATGGGTTATTTGATATAGTCGTCCGTTTTAGTAGGTGCCTAGCCACATAAGGCCTGTACACGTTAATGTTAGCTATTTATTGCATGGCAAATACAAACATGTTCACACACAGCCCGGAATATTACGTGTAATTTGTAATATGAAAAATAAATAACCCGGCAGCAATATAGCTAATGGCATATTTGATTAAATGGTTGTTTCTGATCGAGTACTTTTCTTGCAACATGCTGTTGATATGGCTGTCATATGAACGTGTATCGATAGAATTTTAATACACTGGAAGTTCATGTTAGATAGGGTATATACGGTATTTTAAAAAACATATTAAACGTTTATGAATACAAAAAGTTAAAAAGAAGAATTTCTAAAACATCAACGGAATTACAGTTTTATACAAATGAGCAAAATGAGTTTCTTTGTACAGCCGACTTCTAATTAATTACCATAGACATGTAGATTGTTAGAAATCACCCATCAGTCAATGCAAATTCGTTACTACAACATTTAAAAATAATGTTTGGTTCTGCAGCAGAAACACGTTAACATGTCGATATCTGTGTAAACGTGTTCGTTATGAAAACATTGAAGTAAAGGAGTTTTTATTCATGTGTTCATAACAAGTTAGTTAATAAATTTACATAACACTCCTCGTTTATTTCGATGTGGTGGTTTACGATTGTGACAATAACAGGATCACATAAAAATCGTATGTACTCGCTTGAAAGGTTTTTAATTCACAAACTGGAAATGTATCACCTCGTAATTCATCCATTGAGCTTAAGCCTTAAAAAAAAATATAGCATACTATGTTTGCATGAATGGTTTAAATATATATAATGTTCAGATGTTTGGAAAATAAATAAGCTACTTAAGATGAAATACAGCAATTAGGTTCTTCAACATATGATCAGATTATTTTGTAAATGTAAGGATCGCCTTAGGAAACTAAATAAATTTAAAAATTGGATCATATATAAGGATTATGACAATAAAAGAGCAATGTGTTACATACCCGTTTGCTGCGCTTGTCCTCACTCAGTTTGAAAAAACAACACAATCATGTAATCAACGTAATATTAAAGTGTTGCTGGTGTATCACGACACTGAGTAACGGTATTGCACTCCGTTCACATATAACACTCATGTACGTATGAAGCATGCAACAGAAATCACGTGTGTTGAAGTCCATGAGTCTCGTGGTGTATAACTATAGCAATGAGTTACATTGACCGCTCGAGCCTGCTTCCAATACTGTCTTCAATAGCATACTCGTTGAACATAAATATACAGAGTTTGCTCGGAGTATACAGTTTTGTTTTCAGAGCTATACACGCGTTAAATATGTACCTACTTTGGGGCGGTTATAGTTTTNGACTCTATTTTTTTTTTTGGGGGGGGGGGGGTGTGGGCAATATATTCGGGTCAACCGGGTTAATAACCACATAATGCTTTATTTTTCACCGACTAATGGGAATCAGATGCTTGTTGGTATTTAGGTAACCCTCTTGTTTATTTAAAAACCTTGAATTTTGACGCTTCTATATGGAAATAAATTGTAATACTTATTTTCAAATATGCCAATTTCACTTTGTCTAAGAAAGGCGACCTAACCGTGTCCGTTTGATTAAATCAATCACGCCACTACCAACACACACCAGTAAAATGCCAACTTTTTAAATAAACACTTTCTTAACTCACCAATTACTGTAGTGAAGGCACGATGTATTGCGACATGACGATTATATCCAGGACATGTGTCTGCAGTTCACTTTAGGCCCGCTGGGTAAACATTGTCTGGCAAAGAGCTGCTGTTGTTTGCTCACGTTATTTATCACGCGGCTAATGTTATAAAAGATGTGTTGGATAGCTTCTTCTTATAAAAAGCCAACTAACATATACTTGTATTACAAAATAACAACTATTTTACATGTATACCAATTTGTTTACATGGGTTTCGTATGCGAGAAGCTTTTTGTTGTTAACTAACGTATCATGATTTGGATTTGAACACGATTTCTCATGTTTTGACTACTGATAAGGGATATAAGGTACAAGTATCATTTGACTTGTCCTTTGACAATGATAGTATTACCATTAAAGCCAAAGTATTGTCTTTGTATCGTATGAACAAATCTTCACATAATAATTGATTTTTTTGTTCAACAGTGTACATGTATTTTGTACATGAAGGAGTGTTCTGGTGTACAGCAGAAAACAACTTCAAGTTGAAAACAACAATACTTTCATTTATTTGTTTGGTACTTCTTCTTCTGAACTAGTACTCTAGTTTGTTTGATTAATCCGCAGTCTATCGTTTGAACAAATAACAATATGATCGTATATACTCGCCTTTAAACGGAAAAGTATTTCTCGTTTTACAAGTACTTCTGTTATCGAATATTTGACATACAACAACATATTTTGAAATAAGGCTGTATCGTCTAGCTATATTTTGTTCCTTTAAAAATAGAATAGTTTGGTCTTGAATTTTCTTCCGTTTAAATAGAAAAAAGTTGTTACGGTAACTATATTTGTTTAAGGTTCTAATGGCCAATACTGAAACAATACTTATTAACACGTTTTAGAATACTTACCTTGAACATGGTGATACCAGGTTTATTAGTAATTTGTACGTTTGTTCATATGTAAAAAACTATAAAATGTAGAAATAATGAAAGTCGAGAAAAATACCATAATTAAAATTCTTTGTATCATCCGCTATTCCATTATTCGAAGACAGTAACAAAAGACCAATACATTAAGCACAAATTATGCTACTTAACACTAAAATATAAATGTGCCTCGCTCTGTGAAAAGGGGGTTTAATGCATCTGCGTAAAGTGCCGTCCAAGATTATCCTGTGGAGTCCACACATGCCAATCACATGCTCAAATGGTTTGTGTTATATTGTTATCTTACGTCTTGTTATCTCAAATTTACATGTGATTGCCCAGATGAGTACTCGGTGGATCATGTCGGACCCTCAAGATTACGAATACGATAATGAAATCAGATTGTTCTTTTGATTGGCAACTGAATCTAACGCCGTGTTATTTCTACTTAGAATATGTATAATAATGGGTAAGACAAAACGGTATACGTATGAGCAGCGCTCTGGGAATATGGGGCTTAATGCACGAGCGTTAAGTGTCGACCGCACAGACTAATCAGAGACTGCCTTTAAACGAAAAAATCCGCAAAAGTAGAAAAAGTCTTTCCTTCGTACTGCACGCTAATATGGGTCTCACATTGAGCCAAGATCCTTCAGTGTTTTAAGTAATCAATATTTAGGTTTTTAAAAGCACGTTTAAATAAGCACACCGTAAAATATGTTTTGACTTCATTTGTTAATGCTGTAGTTATCACAACCAAGGGTTTTAAGTACAAGTGTCCAACATGTACACAGGTACCATTACTCCATATTGTCGGGTAGATACAAAAGATACCTTATGTTTCGATATATATTCACGAGAACAAAAGCCTTAATCTTATCGTACTTTAAAACCAACTATTTATTACGTTGAATTTCTATGATAATATGTATTTTTCATTGAATTATAATCACACCAATACGTCACAGCGGCATCCCTCCAAAGCGAAATCTATGAATGGCTCTGTTGACTTTGAGAAAAAAAAATCGTGTGCGAAAATTCATGTTTCCAAAATGCGCCATTATCGTGTGAAGATTGTGACAATGTTCTTTCTGTAGCTGTTGATTTCCGCGATTGACTTTCATTGATACTGGGTTCTAGGAATTGCTGCTGACATAGAGGTGTGTAAAATACCATATTATATTGATATTTTCTGCCGATATTCTTTAAGCTCCAAACACACATTGTACTAATTTGTTTTAAACTGTTCAAAACTGGGGGAATACCGATTATCAATTTTTAACAAGTCAATAAAAATAAAAAAAATTGTTTCAAAATTTAATAAACGCTAGATGCAATTTAGAATAAAACCTGTTATGTTGCAAATCGTTTAAGTTACTTCTATTGATATGTCTATTTTTTTCCCTTGCAAGCATTGCACAATAATGTAAAAGTGACGAGTGATTCACAGTTCGTAGCTATTAAGTCAGCCCACACATAAATTGTTACTATATGAAGGCGTAAGAATTGCGTAATTGTCGGAAGTAATTGTCGGAAGTAATTAGTAAAGCAGAAAGCTCACAAAGTTCTAATGGATGAATTCTATGTTTTCTACATGTAAATCATTTATTATTTACACGAATATCATAGTTTACACGATGCTATATTTTCTGTATATTAAAGGTGATATGTGCGATTTGAATATTAAGAAGTCATTTTCAAAAAAAATCAAAACCACTGATAAGGGGACGAAAATGAAACAGGAATGCTAAACTAAAATAAATGAACATGTATTTGTAGCCAAATAGGTACAATATGGCACTTCTCACAGCAGGCTATATACAAGTATAAACAATGCGCAAGTTTAGCTGCAAAAGGAGGAAAATCATGCTACCACAGCAAGGTCCTATATTGATGGCAAGAGGAAAATTGCCATTCAGACACAGTACAAAACAAGACATACACATCTAGTCACAATCCTTGTCCATATGCACGAACAAAGTATCGTTATAACGTTGCCGTCGGCATTGAGGCTGTGCGCATGTACATGGAGTTGGTCGTCATAAACAATTTCAGGATACGGTTGCATCAAGTATCACTTTAAAACAATTGTACACCAGGTAGACCAAGTAAAGTGGTTATTGGTTGACCGTGATATATTAGATACATAATTGTTAGAAGTCTTGTATATTTTTGTTATTCAAACAGTTTGACATGCATTTAGATTGTATACGCTCTCGTCTTAATAACAGAACACGCGTTTATTCCATTCGCAAAATAAGCAAAGCTGTTTAATCCAGGTCATTACTCTGGGCTTTAACGACATTTTCCCAATCATCAAGGATAAAACGTGAGTTTAATGACACATAATTTCATAAGTGCTCATATGCGCAAATGATGAATAATGATCAAGTGGAGACAAAGGATTGACTTCAAGGGATATTCGTGAAACAACGTACATGTATTTCATTCATCACTCGTACATTTCTTTAGACTAAAGAGTTTCTCTCTTGAAGATGTATCTGTATTTTCAATGATGCCATATTGGTAATGAAACCAACAGATCATTTACATTGTTTCAATTAGCATTGGTATATTTTTCATAACGTTCTACAAACTTTCTTTAAATAGTAAACATTATTTAATAAATTAAGTCATAGTAATGCTTCCTTAATATTAAGAGTTATATTAAGCCAATAAATAATCGTACGTAAATATTAGAAAACTGAAAATAGCTTGCATATATAGGAAAAGTAATTAGGAAAATATAGCGCACGTTGGCCAACACCAAAGAGACAATCATATATAACACCCACATATATACTGCCATTTTAGCGAGTTTTACGTATTAAGGTGACGTACTCTTAACGAAATCAATGGTTTATATTATGTTATCTCTACATAATTGATCGTGGACTAATAATCTGTAAATAGCTAAATGTCGTGAATATTAATTTGAAAATATGACACGGCTTTATGTATAACACCTCCTACATGAATCTGTTTCAATTAAGAGTGGTTTTAGTGACAGGAATTTCCTCTTTCTATCTTAAACACGAACTAATTGTTTTTCACCATTCANGGCCCGCTGGGTAAACATTGTCTGGCAAAGAGCTGCTGTTGTTTGCTCACGTTATTTATCACGCGGCTAATGTTATAAAAGATGTGTTGGATAGCTTCTTCTTATAAAAAGCCAACTAACATATACTTGTATTACAAAATAACAACTATTTTACATGTATACCAATTTGTTTACATGGGTTTCGTATGCGAGAAGCTTTTTGTTGTTAACTAACGTATCATGATTTGGATTTGAACACGATTTCTCATGTTTTGACTACTGATAAGGGATATAAGGTACAAGTATCATTTGACTTGTCCTTTGACAATGATAGTATTACCATTAAAGCCAAAGTATTGTCTTTGTATCGTATGAACAAATCTTCACATAATAATTGATTTTTTTGTTCAACAGTGTACATGTATTTTGTACATGAAGGAGTGTTCTGGTGTACAGCAGAAAACAACTTCAAGTTGAAAACAACAATACTTTCATTTATTTGTTTGGTACTTCTTCTTCTGAACTAGTACTCTAGTTTGTTTGATTAATCCGCAGTCTATCGTTTGAACAAATAACAATATGATCGTATATACTCGCCTTTAAACGGAAAAGTATTTCTCGTTTTACAAGTACTTCTGTTATCGAATATTTGACATACAACAACATATTTTGAAATAAGGCTGTATCGTCTAGCTATATTTTGTTCCTTTAAAAATAGAATAGTTTGGTCTTGAATTTTCTTCCGTTTAAATAGAAAAAAGTTGTTACGGTAACTATATTTGTTTAAGGTTCTAATGGCCAATACTGAAACAATACTTATTAACACGTTTTAGAATACTTACCTTGAACATGGTGATACCAGGTTTATTAGTAATTTGTACGTTTGTTCATATGTAAAAAACTATAAAATGTAGAAATAATGAAAGTCGAGAAAAATACCATAATTAAAATTCTTTGTATCATCCGCTATTCCATTATTCGAAGACAGTAACAAAAGACCAATACATTAAGCACAAATTATGCTACTTAACACTAAAATATAAATGTGCCTCGCTCTGTGAAAAGGGGGTTTAATGCATCTGCGTAAAGTGCCGTCCAAGATTATCCTGTGGAGTCCACACATGCCAATCACATGCTCAAATGGTTTGTGTTATATTGTTATCTTACGTCTTGTTATCTCAAATTTACATGTGATTGCCCAGATGAGTACTCGGTGGATCATGTCGGACCCTCAAGATTACGAATACGATAATGAAATCAGATTGTTCTTTTGATTGGCAACTGAATCTAACGCCGTGTTATTTCTACTTAGAATATGTATAATAATGGGTAAGACAAAACGGTATACGTATGAGCAGCGCTCTGGGAATATGGGGCTTAATGCACGAGCGTTAAGTGTCGACCGCACAGACTAATCAGAGACTGCCTTTAAACGAAAAAATCCGCAAAAGTAGAAAAAGTCTTTCCTTCGTACTGCACGCTAATATGGGTCTCACATTGAGCCAAAATCCTTCAGTGTTTTAAGTAATCAATATTTAGGTTTTTAAAAGCACGTTTATATAGGCACACCGTAAAATATGTTTTGACTTCATTTGTTAATGCTGTAGTTATCACAACCAAGGGGTTTAAGTACAAGTGTCCAACATGTACACAGGTACCATAACTCCATATTGTCGGGTAGATACAAAAGATACCTTATGTTTCGATATATATTCACGAGAACAAAGACCTTAATCTTATCGTACTTTAAAACCAACTATTTATTACGTTGAATTTCTATGATAATATGTATTTTTCATTGAATTATAATCACACCAATACGTCACAGCGGCATCCCTCCAAAGCGAAATCTATGAATGGCTCTGTTGACTTTGAGACAAATTGTTCGTGTGCGAAAATTCATGTTTCCAAAATGCGCCATTATCGTGTGAAGATTGTGACAATGTTCTGTCTGTAGCTGTTGATTTCCGCGATTGACTTTCGTTGGTACTGGGTTCTAGGAATTGCTGCTGAAATAGAGGTGTGTAAAATACCATATTATATTGATATTTTCTGCCGATATTCTTTAAGCTCCCAACACACATTGTACTCATTTGTTTTAAACTGTTCAAAACTGGGGGAATACCGATTATCAATTTTTAACAAGTCAATAAAAATAACATTTTTTGTTTCAAAATTTAATAAACGCTAGATGCAATTTAGAATAAAACCTGTTATGTTGCAAATCGTTTAAGTTACTTCTATTGATATGTCTATTTTTTTCCCTTGCAAGAATTGCACAATAATGTAAAAGTGTCGAGTGATTCACAGTTCGTAGCTATTAAGTCAGCCCAAACATAAATTGTTACTATATGAAGGCGTAAGAATGGCGTAATTGTCGGAAGTAAATAGTAAAGCAGAAAGCTCACAACGTTCTAATGGATGCATTCTATGTTTTCTACATGTAAATCATTTATTATTTACACGAATATCATAGTTTACACGATGTTATATTTTCTGTATATTAAAAGGGATATGTGCGATTTGAATATTAAGAAGTCATTTTCATATTTTTTCAAAAACACTGATAAGGGGACGAAAATGAACCAGGAATGCTAAACTAATATAAATGAACATGTATTTGTAGCCAAATAGATATAATATGGCACTTCTCACAGCAGGCTATATACAAGTATAAACAATGCGCAAGTTTAGCTGCAACAGGAGGAAAATCATGCTACCACAGCAACGTCCTATATTGATGGCAAATTGCCATTCAGACACAGTACAAAACAAGACATACACATCTAGTCATATTGGTAATGAAACCAACAGATCATTTACATTGTTTCAACTAGCATTGGTATATTTTTCATAAAGTTCTACAAACTTTCTTTAAATAGTAAACATTATTAAATAAATTAAGTCATAGTAATGCTTCCTTTATATTAAGAGTTATATTAAGCCAATAAATAATCGTTTGTAAATATTAGAAAACTGAAAAAAGCTTGCATATATAGGAAAAGTAATTAGGAAAATATAGCGCACGTTGGCCAACACCAAAGAGAAAATCATATATAACACCCACATATATACTACCATTTTAGCGAGTTATACGTATTAAAGTTACGTACTCTTAACGAAATCAATGGTTTATATTATGTTATCTCTACATAATTGATCGTGGACAAATTATCTGTAAATAGCTAATTGTCGTGAATATTAATTTGAAAATATGACACGGCTTTATGTATTACACCTCCTACATGTATCTGTTTCAATTAGGAGTGGTTTTAGTGACAGGAATTTCCTCTATCTATCTTAAATACGAAACTTATTGTTTTCCACCATTCATTTCATAAGCTTAAAGATGATCCTTATCCTCCCACTGTTGATCAGAAGGCATAGATTATTTAAGCGAACCTGGGATCCGAAGAGACCCCTTTACGATGGATTTTTTTTCTGACGTATATGGCTGACGTGTTTTTTTATTTGTATAAATGGTTTGCGTGTCGTCAAATTGGTGTATTCGTCCGTCGAAAGGTCTCTGCAGTTTCGGTACGTATTTTTACCAAAGTATGTGCTTTACAGACAAATTGTTTTATTACCTGAAACAATGTGCGATGAATGCATAATATTTTAGTTGTTTCTGAATTACCAACCCTTTCTATATTGGTGATTTAGGAATGTAGTATATTGCGATAGTGACCCGGTACATGTTTCCCTTTTATATTTTGCGGTTTGCTTTGTTATAATAAGATAGTGTTTAGGAAGTTGTGACAATATGTCGACTGCAAGGAACTGTTTGTCTAATTAAAATTCTATTTGTATGTTTCTATTTGTTAACAACAATACCGTACAATAAACTAGACTACTACACAAGTACATTGAAGTCAGGTTTTTTAATTAATTGCATTTGTATTTTCCCCGCAGACTGTGGTTAAATGAGCCAAATTAGACCTTATGTCCAGTTTACAAATGAATGCACATGAGCGTCATGTTTTTCATGAAAGGCAATATAAGATTCAAGTTAAGTGAATATGCAGATGTTATGATATTTCCACACAAGTGATATGAACCAATATAATTGTTAAGTCTATTTATTCGTAGTTACATGGAATGAAATGCAGTCAAAATTCGCAAAGTAAGGTGGCTTCAACACTAATGATGCAATTGTTTAATTCAATAAATTATAAAATGTATATATAAGCGGCGACATATCGTGTAATGTCGTATATACTTAAGTGATGCAAGGAGTATTATTATACAATACTACACCCTTATTAATTGCTCGAAAGCATTTTAAACATGGTTTAAATAACCGCATGGAGCAACGTTTTATAAGCGGTTATAAACAGACTAAACTTAAATCAATTTTGCATTTGTAATGGACGTTAACGACGCTTATTACAATCAAAATACTTCTTTAAAAAATTAAAATGCTTCAACAATGTATCTATTTGTACTTAAACGTTTGTTCCGAAAACATTTGACTCCAGTGGCAAAGCCATGTATCGCATACTGAAACTATGGGGAAAAAACGATACTCAAACTGCATTACTTTGCTGATTTAAATGCGTTTTATTGTGATTATTACGACGCATATTTGGAACAAATTAATGCTGTGGAAGTTTGCAGTGAATGTTAAACGTTCGTATTTTGCAATATCCATTGCTCGCTCCTGCGCATATCAATGGACGAATTATCTTGTGTTCATCAATTACAATTTGTGTTATTAGTCTAGCATACAGTTCTGGCAAACTCTATCGAAGATACTGTTACAGTTTGGGCATCAAACACGTAATAGAGAATTATCATCAAACCGATATTGTGGCACAATGACATGTCAGATACGCGAAAGCGAGTGAGCTGGCTATTGACTTTATATCAAACGTTTCTATGGAAGAGTTAACAATTATTTGGGAAACGAATATCAAATGGGAATTCAGTCTAGAATTAATACTGACTTCAAATACGCGCTGGAAGTGTAATATAAAACACATTACATAATACTATATGTGATAGACGCAGCAGTATCAGTTTACTATTGAGGTATTATTACCCCCAAAACAATTCATGTGCGTAAAGTGTCATCCAATATTAGCCTGTGCAGTCTGCAATATGCCTGTAATTCATTTAAAACCCACAATTATCGCGCTGTGCTGTTGTATGTACATCCTTTTCATGTATAGGAAATTGGCCACTTGTCTTCAATAAAGAACTTTCGTATGTCAATGGAAATCCTGTTCTGATAATTACAGTGGTGGCTCAATATTTAGCTATTAACACATGTTAACATCTTGGCAACTTCTTGCATGTTATATAGTTCCAATATAAACGATTAGAGTCAGCACTTATTTCGCTCGTTCGTTTCGTTGCAAGATGTAATACTTGTAACAGAAAATTCCCTTCGCGATGAAAAAGGTGTGTCTTAATGTGAATTAAACGCAGCGCATTTAAAACACTTTATAATGCAAAAACCCCGCTTTTAACATACACAAGTGTTTTTTATGCACTGTACCTGCAGAAAAACACTTAAAACAGTTAGAAGTATATTTCTGCTTTTGGAAAATAAAATTTACCTTAAAATCTCTACGCTTAAGTGCATTTTGCGTGTGTTGTTGGGATATGTTAAGTGCATTTTTAATATTTTTTGGAAAAATGCAGAAAAGGTACAACAAATACACACGTGTTTTAAAAGCGCTTTTAATGCGCATTAAATGTGCGTTAAATACGGTGTCAATCCCGCTTCGTTAAATTCGCATTACATACAATGTTTCAATAAGGGAAAATAGAGTTATGTGAGTTTTTCGTTGCAATATGCTTTTACAAGTTAATTTTAATTTCATAACTTAAATGTTTTAATTGACACTCTAGATTTTGCAGGTGCCAATCTGAGAGCGTTTTAACAGGCATAACACCACCCTACATTGCATTACAAATGTTAAGTATTTAACCGTAAATTTAATCACTAGTGCTATAAAAGTAGTCAGTCAGTTTCATTTTTAATAGACTTGATAGTAGATCTAACAATTATTACGGTTTTGATGATTCAATTAAATTGGTCTTCTTGTTTTCTTACAAACATAAAAGACAACCATAACCATATGCTACCGTATCAAAATGACATGACCCAAATGCAGACTTTCAATTGTGCAAGACAAAGTACATTACATACAGATATAACATTTTCAATGTAACATACATTTATAGAAATTAAGAAGTGCATAATGTTGGAATGGAAAAACCTACTTTGCGTAATTTATATTTTGTTTAATTAATAAAACACGGCAACATACATGTCAATTTGGTATAATACTTTATACTTAATTAGACGTTGTTTTATATAAAATTAATCAGTAGTAGATTGTCAATAATGAACTAAAATGAGATGAAAATCATCACAACACACCAACATTAGCAGCGGAAATATCCAAGAACTGATCTTGCTCATTTAATAGTTGAACATATAAGACGCATTTACCGACAGACACATAATTTCAAAATTACACTTTACCCCGTATTTTGAGACACTCGTGTATTGCTAAGTTAAGTCGTTCATGTTTAAGATCTATTAATTGCTTGTGTTTCACATTATGTGGACAATTACATTGAAGTTTCTGAATGTTCTTTGCAATAAACAATCGATGTACTGTCAACATAATGCAATATTTGGATGGTGTATTGAACAGTTTTGCATGTGACCGCCAACATATTATATTTAAAAACCTGTTTCTGCTTTGTTTAATTTTTTTTTTACACAAGAAAACATTGTGTTTTCGTTAAAACCACAAAATAGACTTAAGATACAGATTCTTAGCAATTCTATTGTTTTAAAATTACATTTGCCAATATAGGACAGTAACATATATAAACTCGTGTCGGCGTTTAAAATGCGGTTACGATTGTGTTTTTACAAGTCAGCCCGCAAACAACTCATAACAATTCGAAGACATTGAAATGTCAGTAATCGGATGTTATTGTAAGAGATAAACACTTCTAAGGTTTACAATAATTTGTGACCAACACAGATCAAATGAGGAAGTAAAACAACAGCTTTTCGTGTAAGATTTATAACAGAAATATACTTCATACATTTCAACTTGTTGTCAACATATGCATTCTATTAAACGTCATTTAACAATCATTTTATGGCATTTTGTTTTCTTAATAAACGTAGTATTTGTCATCTGGAAGTTTGTTACACATGTTTCAGATACATATACATATAAATCATCTACAATACGATTGCAATATTATTATATATTTATATTAAATATTCAATCTTATAAAATAGTACATATTCATAATTTTGATAAGTACTTTTGATCTAAAATGTATGCCTCGAGTTTCATTGTTTAGTTAATAAGTATAAAATAATAGTATCTCAACCTATGCTAATGCGTCCATGAAGTACATGCATTACGTAACCGCCAGATTAAACAATGGAATGATCGAATTCACAAGAATATGGCGCATTGCAGATATTTTGATCTAAACGTATTAATACAAATGTAATACATAATAACACACTGAGAGAGACTGAGAGAGACTTAAGATTACCATGTTCTCGTCTATTTGTTTATTTTGGCTTTACGACAACTCGTAAGATAAAGGTTATCTCGTGACGTTAACAAATTTTGATTCTCAAATCGAATGAAAAGACAATGTTAACTTAAATGTTTCACGTATTCATCTCTTAAAACAGTTAATATATATTGTGGCACCGTTTGGAAAAGCTCTTTTTATTACAAAACTTTGACAAATATATCGCAAATATATAGTTCTAAATCAGTAACAGCATGACTAACAGTAAAATATTAATTGCAAGGTATGCATTAAGGTGCTTGTTCTCTCTCAAAAAGGTACGAATGTGTCAACCTTATATATCCAATTATACAATATAATTATGTCTGCCCGAAAGACGAAACGATATTTCAGGATCAAGAGAAGAATTTATTCGATATCATTTGTAAAAAGTTGCGCCATGTTTTCAGTGCTTACCATTCTTGCTGTATTACTTTATTGATTGATGGTTCAAAATCACTATTTGGTAATTGAACACTTGTAATCGGGAGATAAAGAGGTTCTTTTGCGAGGACATCCGCTGGTTCATTTCAATGCATGGAAAATATTGCTTTGTATACAACAAAATATGTATATTTTGTTTGTAAAATATCATGCAATTTGAACATTAGTTTTTTTATTTAGAATATTATTAAATTCGCCATTTGTGACATACAACAGAACAGACAGCAAATCGAAATATAGCGAACTTTCCTCCAATGCGCCTAGAAATAGAAAGGGGAGATAAGTTAATGGATATAGATTCGGCGGAAAATAGTGGTGCTTTGTCCAGAAGCCTTACTTAAGCGTATCAATCGTTTGAAAATAACACATATTACGTCCCATTATAAACCTTAAAGAAGTCACTTGAGAAAAGACGTTTTATAATATTTTACCTGTAATTCTACCTTACCAACACATTGCAAGATAAATAAAGCATATGTATGAATTATGACTATTCCCTTTTTTTATAAAATGGGCGCAAACTTAATTATTTATCTAGGCATTTTTCTATACAGTTTTACAAAATCTTAAAGAAGGTTCCTTTGCAACAAAACAATAAACAAAACAAATATATGCAAATGATAAACAATTAATGATGAAATACTAAACCATAGTTATACGAATTGAAATCTTTTCCCATTTTGTTTTGAATCCCATTTTACTGTTTTATCCAGTTTTTTAATCACGCCAACGTTTGTTTCAAATGCGGTTACAATTTCAAATGTGTCACAATATATCCCAAATATTCCGCCCACGACCATATGGTAATCAGTATTAGTAAGTCAGTTCTCGGAAGTAATTGTCAATGAACAAACCTGATATGTTTTACAGACCAAGAAATATGACGAGAGCACTATTTGTTAAATAAAAATTTAAAACATAGTCCTGTAACGATTTTATTATGTGAAATATATGTTACATTTGACCAGTGTCAACGTACAACGTAGCTGTTTCAAACATAACTATATGCATTTCATAGTTTTGAATCGAAGTATTAAGTTATACTTTAATATATATACATATGTATCCAGTTATTTATTATATTACTATGCTCAATTACCTTGTATGTGCAGTGTTCTATAAAAAAGCACTTACAACCAATGACGTTATAGGCACAATATTTATAATAACATAACCCGACATATATATATATATATATGTCGGGTTATGAGAAAGATATTGTTCAAACAGTGTAATCTTAATGTATTCTTAGAAAATATCTTAGAAAATCTTATACCCTAGCGCTTTCAACAATACGTCTTCTTCATGGGTGTATACATATATTGATTTTACTCCTGCAATATATATATAAACAGAAAGTAGTAATTATAGATTGGAGAAATATGCTGTTCAAACAGTACTTATTACATATTTTATACATATGCCCTAGTGCTTTTTACTTTTCGTCTTCATCAGGGGCTTGTTAACACAGATATGGTTGTACGCGGTTCTTACAAAGAATGGTCTTATTGATGTCGTCTCGCGTGACGTTTCAGGCATTGGTATCAGTATTTTTGCAAAAAGACAATCGGTCGTTCTCTACAAAATATAATGAGACACACATTAATTATAATCCCTAAAAGCTTGCAAAAGGAAGATCGCAATTGGATTTAAAACAACACCCTTCTATACTTTCGTACAATAGTCATCTGTAAGCATCGTTTACAGTATACACACATTTGTAGAGGTAATGTCTTAATGATAATCAGGTCAATTATGTCTGAATTGCAAAATGCTTGTTCTATAAAATCTCATCGATATGTCAAATGTTAACAACTTCCGAGTATGTGATCAATCGTAATTGGTGTATTCATACAGCCATTCAAAGTTGGCCTAACGCTATGTTTTTAATACTCGTCAATTTTCTCGTGTATGTATTGTGACCCCCGTTCTTGTTATGTAATAAAGTTTAGCTATTCAGTTATACTACATCTGAAGAGAACATAAGGGCTTATGGTAGAATGTTTAGTGCGCAGAAGTTATTTAGTTCCGTTTGGTACGAAAAAGCCTCGTGTGAGCCTCGTTTATTTGTTTCCCAGAAGTTATTTAAAAGTATACGTTAAACTTGACGTCTGAAAAAAGAATGTCACATTGACATTGACTAGATGTCAACACATAAGTAAATGACGCGTGTACATTACACTCATGAAATACGATAGTGCCTACGATGTTACATAAAACGCACTCTGTTGATGTATGATCGTCCAATCAGATTCAATCTTCACATGAAGTAGTAACAGAATCGACGTCTTGTTGAGCTAATCAGCTGGAGGACAAGCGGAAGCTTTTAGCAGAGACAGATTTCTGTTTCTGATAAGTATGAATGCCGTTATTAAAAGCTCTTATAAGTCTTCCAACATAATCGAATGCCAAATCAATCAATGGCGCGTTTGTTCTCAGCGTCTATTTGTTCAAACAATACATATTTCAAAGCGATCAATTGCGTTTGGAAATATTTATGGGTTCAACATGGAAATAAGAGATCGCTCCTCGCACATTATTTTAAAAAGGAGACAGAATACACCAAATACATACGGAATATTACGCTAGTCAATTGTTCCAAGAGTTTGTATCAGTCGAGTGGCTTGTGTGATGACGTATCACACGAGAGGCGGAGCCTCTCGTGTGATACGAAATAGTGCAAGCCACGAGACTGATACAAACACTTGGAACAATTGACAAGCGAAATATTCCTTTTATTCTATACAGCAACTAACGAAAACAGTTATCAACTGTATTTTTTGCTCTAACAAAACTGACAAAACATTGACTAAAATGTGACGTCATTAAATGTGACGTCATTAAAATTGTGACGTCATTAATTGGATCGAAGAAAGTAGTCTGGCTAGTATGGTAATACGTAATCGGAAACAGCGATAAGCATAATACGGGATTTATTTCAACGATTGATACAACCTGTATTTTGTTAAAAGCATTAAACAGGTATATAATAAAAAATGGAGACATTTAAGTATCGGTCTTAAATTGACAATCGAAAGACAGTGCATTTTAAAACAAAAATTAACATTGTATACATCGTCAGTAAAAAATAATTGTCAATTGTCCTGACAAAATTGTCATGTAATAAAAAGTTAGTGTGCATTTCCCATAGAAATGCTTCTTCAAACCTAAACGAACGCGAAATAGTATAGCGGATCCTTACAGTTTCAATCACTTCACATGTACAAGTTTTTATGTGTGAATTACTTGTTTCCAGCGTGATTCGACATTTAAAAAAAACAAACATTACTCTTAAGCTGAAGTAACTGACACGGCTTTGTACTCCCAATACAGCTTACGCTGATTCAGATGTAATTAAGTTCGAAGATCTCATACAATTTAGCAGCAGATGTTGATAGGAACTTCTCCCTGTGGTGCTTTTAAAGAAAGGGTAACTACGCTTGCAGTGTTTATTTAGAAAATTCAAAGAATAACATTATTGTGTAAGAAAATATACTCGCCGAAACACAACATCAACTTTATGCTACTCAGCGTAACGACAACATCAACCATATGCTCCTCAGCGTAACGACAACAACAACTTTATGCTACTCAGCGTAACGACAGCATCAACCATATGCTACTCAGCGTAACGACAACAGCAACCAAACGCTACTCAGCGTAACGACAACAGCAACTTTATGCTACTCAGCGTAATGACAGCAGCAACTTTATGCTACTCAGCGTAACGACACCATCAACCATACGCTACTCAGCGTAACGACAACAGCAACCATATGCTACTCAGCGTAACGACAACATCAACCATATTCAACTCAGCGTAACGACAACATCAACCATATGCTACTCAGCGTAACGACAACATCAACCATATTCAACTCAGCGTAACGACAACATCATACATATGCTACTCAGCGTAACGACAACATCATCCATATGCTACTCAGCGTAACGACAACAGCAACCTTATGCTACTCAGCGTAACCACAACATCAACCATATGCTACTCAGTGTAACGACAACATCAACCATATGCTACTCAGTGTAACGACAACAGCAACTGTATGCTACTCAGCGTTACGACAACATTAACTATATGCTACTCAGTGTAACGACAACAGCAACTGTATGCTACTCAGCGTTACGACAACATCAATCATATACTACTCAGCGTAACGACAACATCAACCATATGCTACTAAGCAAAACGACAACATCAACAATATGCTACTCAACGTAACGACAATAATCCATATGCTACTCAGGGTGATGACAAAAACAACCATTCGATACTCACCCTAACGACAACATCAACCATATGCTACTCAGCCTAACGACAACATCAACAATAGGCTATTCAGCGTAACGACAACATCATCCATATGCTACTCAGCGTAACGACAACAGCAACAATATGCTACTCGGCGTAAGGACAACAGCAACTTTATGCTACTCAGCGTAACGACAACATCATCCATATGCTACTCAGCGTAACGACAACATCAACAATATGCTACTCAGCGTAACGACAACAGCAACAATATGCTACTCAGCGTAACGACAACAGCAACAATATGCAACTCAGCGCAACGACAACATCAACCATATGCTACTCAGCGTAACGACAACAGCAACAATATGCTACTCAGCGTAACGACAACATCAACCATATGCTACTCAGCCTAACGACATCATCAATCATATGCTTCTCAGCGCAATGACAACAGCAACCTTATGCTACGCAGCGTAACGACATCAGCAAATTTATGCTACTCAACGTAACGAAATCAGCAATCATATGCTACTCATCGTTATGACAAGAACAATCATATCTACACAGCGTAACGACAACATCAACCATATGCTACTCAGCGTAACGACAACAGCAACTGTATGCTACTCAGCGAAACGACAACAGCAACGTTATGCTACTCAGGGTAACGACAGCAGCAACCATATGCTACTCAGCGTAACGACAACAGCAACTTTATGCTACTCAGCGAAACGACAACAGCAACGTTATGCTACTCAGCGTAACGACAGCAGCAACCATATGCTACTCAGCGTTACGACAACAGCAACTTTATGCTACTCAGCGTAACGACAAAAGCAACGTTATGCTACTCAGGGTAACGACAAAAGCAACGTTATGCTACTCAGCGTAACGACAAACGCAACGTAATGCTACTCAGGGTAACGACAAAAGCAACGTAATGCTACCCAGCGTAACGACAAAAGCAACGTTATGCTACTCAGCGTAACGACAAAAGCAACGTTATGCTACTCAGCGTAACGACAACATCAACCATATGCTACTCAGCGTAACGACAACAGCAACTTTATGCTACTCAGCGTAACGACTACAGCAACGTTATGCTACTCAGGGTAACGACAACCACAATCATATGCTACTCAACGTAATCACACCATCAACTTTATGCTTATCAACAGATTAGGCAAATAGGTCACATCAGGCAATATCTTACACCAAATGCCACAAAATCCTTGGTCAATTCACTTGTCACATCTCGGTTAGACTATTGCAATGCACTGCTGTATGGAACACAAACATCAGCTATCAAGAAACTACAAAATGTTCAAAACACTGCGGCGCGTGTTATCACAAGAACATCCCGCTATAGTCATATAACACCGATCCTAAAAGAATTACACTGGCTCCCAGTAGAAAAAAGAATCCACTTCAAAATACTCACCAATGCTTTCAAAGCCTTAAATGGACAATCGCCTGTTTATCTTAAAAACCTACTTGAAGTCTACGAACCAAAGCGAAACTTAAGATCAAAGAACGAAGCGACTTCATTAGTGATTCCAACGAAGATTAAATCCGTATCATACGGGGAGCGAAGTTTCATGTACGCTGCCCCCAAACTCTGGAACTCACTTCCATCAAACGTTCGTGGTTCTCTAACACTGAATTCCTTCAAAAAGGCACTGAAAACTCACCTCTTCCTCCAATCTTATGCAACATAAGCAGTGGTTTATTCAATTGCTTACATAAAATCTCAATCATCATAAACTTAAATTTACCCTTTTAAAGGAAACATAATTATTCCTTTGGGGGTTTGTGGACTCGTGGTAATGGTATCCTGACGTTACCCGTNAAAAAAAAAAAAAAAAAAAAAAAAAAAAAAAAAATGTTTTTGTTCTTGTTTTTTACGTAGTACTTATAGTTTAAGTTTTAGATTTTTATTTTGTCAATAATTGTCTTGTAGCTATACACATAGAGTAGTTTTATAGTGTCTTGTTGATCTTTCTAATCTAGGGTTACTATGCATGTTTTTAAGTACGTAGCACTTATAGTATAAGTATAATAGAGTAGTTTTATAGTATAATTGAGTAGCTTTGATCGATTTCTTTTAAAACTGTGTTGCAAAATGTATTCGTATCTGCGATACGTCAAATGTTCTTATGTAAAGCGCCTTTGAACGTGCACTCTTGTATGAAAAGGGCGCTATATAAATCCGGTATAATAATAATAAATAATACTCAGCGTAATGACAAGAGCAACCATATGCCAGTCAGTGCCATGACAACAGCAAACATATACCAATCAGCGTTACAACAACAGCTACCATATGCCAATCATCATGACGACAACAGCAACCGTATTGCACTCACCGTAACGACAACAACAAATATATGCTACTGGGCGTAACTCAAGGAAGCTTTTATTAGTGACAAAATCTTCACATCGATAACCAAAACAAGAGTGTGTCGAGGACCCACAACATTTCTTGTAAATCGCTCTGCATGTTCGAAGGTTGTGTTACACCATTCATACACCATACACATTACACCTTGAAAACGATCACCGAACCAACAATACTTGAAATGAGTTATTGTTACGTCAATATCATTCATCAAGATTAATAAAAAGTTTGAAGCAATGTACAAAGTTTACCACTGTGACAATTATATTTTGTATCGAAACGCTGTAAATACACTTATATATGTATCGTTCGGTCATATGCACGAGTTCGAGGTCTTAGATTAAATCGTTTCATTTTGTTGAATTATCGTTTTATGATTAGGCTTGTGTATAAAACAAGTTATGCATTTTCATCGTTGTTTTTCGTTTAGTGGTTTGATAAACATGTGTTGATAACTGTACTGTACAATACTTTGATAGCTCGGATGTAGTTCATTATTGCTGACAGATGTGAACTGATAAGCTCAACAGGGTTTCTTACTGAAATTATTGTTTCTAATGTACAAGACAGGTTATATTCGTTCTTTGTGTTCCGCTCTGTGTACTTCTATTTCGTATGACATTCGTTTATACGCGTCTGCAATACAGCCAATGGACGTGCACATTGCCATACTTATTGCATTCTTGAAATACATATTCATGTTATGCCTATATGAACTTCTGTAACGAATATACCTCTTGAGCACCGACTACATTCTATTCATCTATGAATTTTGCTCATGAAGTTGATCCAAAAATTAATAGACCTGCGCAGTGCGAAAATGGGTCTTATGTCATATGCGACCAACATACCTCCAGACCAGACTGCTCATGCGCACAGACTGCACAGGAGCTGAGTTGTCGGCTAATGTGACCTCGAAACTTTGCATGACTTCAATCTGTGCAACTGTGGAGGCTGGTCTGGAGCTACGCTGGCACAAGATCCATTTGCGCATGACGCGGCTCAATAAGAAGTATTTTAACCACCTTCTTTTTTTTATTTATTCGCTTGTGTGAAAGTTCATTTAAATACAAAGAGCAAAAACAAACTCGCACAAATAACTCATATCCAAACATATAACTTTAGTCTGTACTAAGCTATATGAAACAATGGTATTGCCAACAAGAAGATACGGAGCTGCAATATGGGGAATACAGGAATTTTCATATATAAATGCCGTCAATCACAAAGCCTTTCGCTTCTTCCTATGTGCATGCAGATATACAACAAACGCAGCAGTGACAGGAGACATTGGATGGACCCCGCCGTATATTCGACAGTGGAAATATGTGCCAGGACAATGGTTCCGCCTAAACAGGATGGACGACAACAGACTTAATAAACAGTGCTTTGACTACTTAACTAGACAGTGTGCATGACGAAACAACTGCAGCAAAATGATCATTCCATCGGTCAATACAAAACTGCAAAATACCGCTCTTGACCATGGTATTATATACAGCAACAATCAACAACAAGTGATAATTAATAGCTATCAACAAGCCATGATGAACAAATTGAAGCGTAAATGATAAGACATCGTTAATAAAGAACATTCCTTGGTCAAAAACGCGCAAATGGGCGAAATAAACTTCAAAACTATAGGCATTTTAAGACAGAGTTTTCTGTAGAGCCATACGTCATGGGATATACGATAAGTCGAGCACAACGCATTGCCTTGGCAAACTTCCGCTGCGTTGTTGCACCTTTTCGTATAGAAACAAGACGTTATGCAGAAACTGAACGATATTGTTTCATCTGTAAGACGTGTGTAGAAAGTGAACATCATGCCTTATTGATGTGTCCGCTTTACGCAAATATAAGAGAACTTTAACAGAAAGTTCTCTTTTGGTAAATCCAAATTTAAACTTACAAAACCCAAGAGAGAAAATGAACTTCTTGCTGTCAGATGAGCGCCTTATTAAACCCAGTTACAGAGCCTGTCATGACATGTTAATGAAGCGACGCAACCACATGTATATATGAATTGCGTATCAAATAATAATATACTTTTTAATGTATAACTACAAAACTGTTTATAATCATTTAATGTGCAAATTGCAATGCCTCATATTGTACATGTGTGTTAATATATATATATATATATATATTATTTTTTTCATTTTAATTTCCTTACGAATCTTTATTATATTTCTAACAGATGTGAAAGTTTGTATGATGCATATACTCATTGAACACTTTTAAATTTGTTTAAACCTAAGTCTATCGTAACTCTTTTAGAGTGGTTTTGTACATATATATATATATAATGATTTGGTTCTGGTTTACTGTGCTTGTATGTACAAAAGTGAGACGTTAATAAACTATTATGTCTGTCCGTCTGTCTGTAACTTTCAAATCATTAAATGCTAATGAATGCAAATAGTAAATGCAAACAAGATTCGATAAACATATAAACAACACGAATATACACTAATCAGTTCAACATGGCAGTCTTACTATATATCATAGTATAATACGCAGACAGGAGGAATGCGTATAATACAAATAACGTTTAAATACGCATATTCAGATTTGTTAGGGCTGCAAAATATTTCGTATAAATATGTGCACATAACGATTTTCGTTGAGATGATAACCTTTAAAACAGAATTTAAAACCGACAGTTGTTTTCTCGTGGCTCTAAAATCAATTATAAAATGTGTTTATAGTACAAGTTTCTGATTTGATTCACATCAGTTAGCTCATAACATATGACTAAACAATACCTCTGCTAGGAGAGTGTACATTTATAGGGTTAGTCTTGCAAGAGGGTATATGATAGAGCGAGATATAAAGCACCTGTATTGCTGTCACGGTCTGTTATGAATGATACAATGACCACGTTTCAACACAAAATTACATGTCTTCGTATGTTTCAAATATTAGATACGACATTCATTCACATAACGGAACTAAAGAGTGCAATGCTTTAAGTTATATTTAAGGTATATTTGATTACCTTAATGAACTATTTTAGATGCATGGGCTTCTGTTGTTCTGATTGTTTTAACATTTTCACATATCTGCATCGTTCAGCATGCAACAGACCGGGTACCGTTTAATATGTCGAAATGTTCTTTCACATATAAACTCTATTACTTCGCAAATCACGGATAAGCCTTATTCCGTGTGTACATTGTCCAATAAAGGAATAACACAATGTGGTAAAACGATTTAAATACANTCATAGTATAATACGCAGACAGTCTAACTACATATCATAGTATAATACGCAGACAGTCTAACTACATATCATAGTATAATACGCAGACAGTCTAACTACATATCATAGTATAATACGCAGACAGTCTAACTACATATCATAGTATAATACGCAGACAGTCTAACTACATATCATAGTATAATACGCAGACAGTCTAACTACATATCATAGTATAATACGCAGACAGTCTAACTATATATCATAGTATAATACGCAGACAGGAGGGATGCGTATAATACAAATAACGTTTAAATACGCATATTCAGAGTTGTTAGGGCTGCACAATATTTCGTATAAATATGTGCACATAACGATTTTCGTTGAGATGATAACCTTTAAAACAGAATTTAAAACCGACAGTTGTTTTCTCGTGGCTCTAAAATCAATTATAAAATGTGTTTATAGTACAAGTTTCTGATTTGATTCACATCAGTTAGCTCATAACATATGACTAAACAATACCTGTGCTAGGAGAGTGTACATGTATAGGGTTAGTCGTGCTAGAGGGTATATGCTAGAGTGAGATATAAAGCACCTGCATTGCTGTCACGGTCTGTTAGGAATTATACAATGACCGCGTTTCAACACAAAATTACATGTCTTCGTATGTTTCAAATACACGATACGACATGCATTCACATAACGGAACTAAAGAGTGCAGTGCTTTAAGTTATATTTAAGGTATATTTGATTACCTTAATGAATTATTTTAGATGTATGGGCTTCTGTTGTTCTGATTGTTTTAACATTTTCACATTGCATTGTTCAGCATGCAACAGACCGGGTACCGTTTAATATGTCGAAATGTTCTTTCACATGTAAACTCTATTACTTCGCAAATCACGGAGTATCCTTATTCCGTGTGTACATTGTCCAATTAAGGAATCACACAATGTGGTAAAATGATTTAAATAAAGTTTCAACCATTTATACGACAATATTCTGGTAAAAGATAATTCGTACAAATGTTTTACATACAAATACTAGACAATCGCGGATAATAAAATCTGTGCACTCGTACCGCTATGAATAATTTATTCTTCAGAGAGCAATAGTGGTAATCCTCAAGGCGTTTGTATTCACATCGTATCCTCTTCAAACACAATTAACATGAGTTTATTATCCAATAAGGCTTAAGAAATCCTATCGTATGAGGTCTAACCGATTTCTCAACTGTATTCCTCCGTAACAGTCGACACTGTAACATGTCCTACAGCAACTTCCAATTTACTGGCAGCCTGTTTCATATTATGGCACCGCTCTCACGTTATGTTTGCTATCGTTCGTTCGTTTATTACCAGTGACGGTTCTGCAGTTGATGAATACCGCTGGAAAGAGATATTATACAATAATCATTGAATGTGGTCGAACGACATTTTTACACTTTCATTTAAGTCAAGAATTTTGTCTTAACAATTAGGTATGAGAGTACAATGGGTAACATTATTTTTTTTCGAACCAAAATGCTGAGTAAATATTTGTCGAATGTAATATATGAACGATTTTGGTCGTTCACGATGTCACGTACAAGATAAATGCTGTTCTCTTTCATTTCAAAAGTTGTATTGCAGTTTAAGTATTGCTGACCTTTGAAGAACTACAACGAATAAACGCTTATGGTTAAACTTAAACGGTGATCCTTAAAACATTTAAGTAAAGTATTTTGTCTTAACAATGAGGTATGCTAGAACAATCGGTAGCACACATTGTTTTTGTGAACAAATAATAGTTTTGATATAATACACACTTATTGCTCAGTTCAAACATTGTATTTAAATTGTCTGCTAAGCAAATATCTGTCGAATGTGATATACGTACGATATTGATCGTTCATGATGTAACGTGTACATACAGCGGGGCAATGAATCAAGGTGTATGTCAGTGTTTAAAACGTTAAAAAGTTAAATAATGTTTTCTTTCAGGTGAAAAGCTGAATTCCGGTATAGCGCTGACGTTGGATGCACTTCATCGAATTAACGGTTATGGTTAAACATTAACGGTGGTCCTTAAAAGAAACAAAACATACACACTTCTAGCACGATATGTCTAATTCTAAAGATGAAAAAATGAATCAATTATAAATAATGATGAAACAAATTGATACTAAAGTAGTTTAAATAATATGGACATATACTTTTAAAAGAAAATTAAGGTAAACATAAAACAAAATATTAAAAGTACATATATGCATGTTAATAAATGTATATAATTACATCTTTTTATCAAATAAGCAGTAACTAGTGTATACAATATTTAAATATATTTTTAGCGTACATTCAAGGTACATTCACGCTAATGTATTGTAATATGATTAATAAATAATACTGTTTACATACATCTTTTTAAACAAAATCCGGGATTAATTTGTATACAGGCACTTATTTCAGAAATCAAGTGAAAGGTCAATATAATGCATAAGCGTTGCTAATCATGTGTTTACAGTAAACTGCATTATTCGTATTGCACTTGAATCCTGTTAAGAAACTACGAATAATTTTACATATGGTGAATAATAATGTCAAAAGGTAAACGGTTATGCTTGAAACCGCTTTTTAGAAGTGCTTAGCAAACCAAATAATTTCAAAAAAGTGTGCCATACATTAGAGAAGGAGGGGCTTAGAATAGTATTGGCCAACACTGGAAGTTTCTTTTTAGTCTGCATGTTGAAATATCATTGCGTTTGGCTATGTCTGAATGCTTTCAGTATGTAATAAATCATATCAAACGATACGTGTGAGTGTGTATGTCAGAGTTTATTTACAGGTCATCGCTGATACTTCACGAATACCTTATGTGCTGACCTGCCCCTGTGACCTTTCAGGGGGAAATATTTAATTTTGAGCCAAATTCGGTCAAATTTACCACGGCCCGCCGGGTATTCGCCAAAGAGATAATTTTGATCTCAGTTGACAGTTCACGATGGCCAGTGAGACTTTCATGTGCACTGTTAAAGACAATTAAAAGACAATTCATGTCTGGTTGGCCTTAAAAGGACAAGGATACTCCGCCAAGGGAGTGCTGACGATCTAGCAAAGATATGCCTCCTGCTCCATGCGCGCTGCGCCGCCTTTATGGCCACTCTAGAAGTCACCAGCCGTCGACCCGATTCCCAGAACGATTTCCCCGGTACGTTTAGCTTACTGAGTACCGCCGTCCTGGGACACATTCATAACGACACCCCCTCGAAGTCCTGGTCTGCATCGCTGCACAGGTCCGCCACGTCCGCCCTCTCACTGCCATCTCCGCTGCCCCGCTGTTCCCGTTCCTCTTCCGACGATGTCGGGAAACCCCTATCCACCCACCAGCAATTAGCATCCGGCTTGGCGATTCTTCCAAGTTCTGGGAGTCAGCGGAGTCCGCGGAAGAGGACGTCCGACTCGAGGGATGAAGGTACTCGCTGGATTCGCAGAGCCGCCCGCAGAAGTTCCCCTATCCGACCATCTTCAGACGATGTAGGTAAACCCCTATCCACCCACCGGCAATTAGCATCCGGTTCGGCGATTCTTCCGAGGAGTCTTCAAGAAGATCCTCTGCGGGAGACTCTGGCCCCGGTCGCGACGTGCACGCTCCAGCTCCTGACCGAGATACGTTTAAACATTTCACATTTTCATTTAAGCCGGTCAGCGTGTTGTATAAACGATTAATAGCATGACAGATTTATATCCGTTGATAATAGAAACGCAGACACAATCTTCCCGATAGGACGTTTTTTTTCCATTAATAAAGCAGACGGGAAGACTTTAGAGTATCCGGTCGAGTGCGAAGATTGCGGAGATTAATCTATAAAACAACAGTACTCTCCTGGCTTATGTCATGGCCTATATTAACTATGGGAAATCTCAAGGTCCCTGCACTGAAGACGAATCAGGAAACAGATTGTGTAATCATCAGATGTCGTTGTGCAAATCGGTCGAATGAGAAACAAAACATAAGGAAGCGATAAAGATTGAACCGTTAAAAGCAGAAGTAAATGATGTGACAGATGTGGGTTTATTGGCGTCGACTTATGTTTCAAACCATTGTCCGATTAACCGAAATTGGTTATAGTATTGAGAACAGAAATGTCAGTAAGATTAGTAGCATAATGTAACAGGCGTGCACATGCTAGGTTACAAAGCTCATGTAATAACTGTCAAACCGCATATGTTATTGCTAAATGCATTTAGAAAATGACAGTATTCATTGAACATACTCATTCAAGTTATTTTTTGAAATAAAGTCTTTACATTTTGCGGTAACCTTTACACTTACAATATACAATGTTGAACACATATGACATCACACTAGTAGGATATTTGCATTAAAGCTAAATAATTACGTGTAATTTGTATAATACAAATGAAAATAGTTAACTCATAAATGACGATATACCGATGTGATTCTTAATCTAGTGCTTACAGAAGTGGTTCGCACGTGTTTTAAATATTCGACGCCGCTTGCTTTAAACGACCACCTTCAGTATCATTCCGACTCATACATAACGTAACTATAAATAAAAAATGTGATAGTTTTATTTTCAGTTTATGTTGAATAGCGTCATTATATGTTCACTGGTTTGCCAACATGTTTCATACTGTTTTTTTCTGTCGAGAAACACATGCTCTTTGTTATGTCCATTATACAGTCCGCACAGGCTAATCAGGAACGACACTTTCCGCCTAAACTGGGTTTTTGCTAAAAAGAGATTTTCTTGTAACGAAAAAAAAAAGAAAGTGTCGTCCTTGATAAGCCTGTGCGGACTGCACAGGCTAATCTGGGACGACACTTTAATCACATGCATTAAAGCCCCTTTTCTTAAAGCGCAACTCAAATCATTTCACTATATCTATTCATTTTTTTGCAAATCAAAAGCAGTACCACGGTGACATCAGCAATATTTACTAAGAATGCGCAATTCTTCACGTATCAAGCAGGACATTAAGAGAAGAACTTTATTTCAGACTAATAAGACAAAAGTTGTTGAAATGAATCAGCATTATTTCACTTTGAAAATACATTGTAGTTACAACGTTTTACATAAAAGAAAACATAAAGTGTAGACATAATATATCAGTAGCTTTATTAAAAGTCATAAAAATGCTAAAACATAACAATAAAAACTCTTGTATGTTTACAGCAACAAAGCACAGAACTGGACTTTTTCAACTATGCTCAGCTCGTTTAGCTTGAAAAGAGACACGTGCGCGCGTTAAGACTTCAACGTGAGATCTTCAAACAACTTCAATTCTCTACCGCATTTCAGAATATTTGTACATGAAAAATACTTCCGTTGTCACACCATGTCACTGTTAAATGCATAAGTATTTTGAAGACGTGAATTGGAGTGCCACACATTTTCGGTGAAAAATTATGAAAACCATTTGTTTTCTTAACGTTCGAAAACAACTTGAATGTATTAAAACTGCCATATGACTAGTTGAAGTGCATTTCACTACGCTTCAGTTCGATGTTGGTGGTATTGAACCACTCATTATGGAATACATCACACTTCTTGAATTGCGACATTGATAGAAACGTGTACGCCGTGCCGTTTTAAGACTAAAGCAATACGCGTACAAACTCATTTAAAATGATTTAAGAAGGGTCCTTGTAATGAGTTCATGGCCAATCACGACAAAAGGTATGTATCCTCTCCGGGGATCGATTTCACGTTCTCAGATGGGTAGTCAAACGGTCTACCAACTGAGCTAGCTGGCTGGACAATGCGGACGTTACCAAATGAATGACCAAATTAGTATTGTCGCTAATAAAATAATGGATGTCTCGTTTATCGTCAAGCAAACATTAACGAAAAAAGATCACCTTATGGTTACTTTCGCATCATAATCATTTAATGAATGCCATGGAATAATGAATGAATTCAATCTAGAACGGTGGACCGACTTTGTGTAATTGACACTAAATTTTAAACGGTGTTGCGACATACTCATAATTATATCAAAAATACTTCAAACAAGTAATACGTCATTATAGGATTTTCATGTTTAACTACGTGTTTACAGGTTTATCCTTGATTTGTTTAGACGGAAAGGGAATTCATATCAAAAGTGGTTTTATAATGTTTAGAATTATCTTTTTCGCTGAAATATGAGATGGAAATACAGACAAACATATAATAACTAGGATATTGTACTTTAACTTGAACACATCATTTCGGATTTGTAGGAATTTCCGGATTGTATATGTAAATATATTTGTATTTTCTTTTTTCATTCAATGTAAATTAGCGTACTCTAGCTTTCCAAATACCGAAATTTTGCCAGTTCAAACTTGCATATGTGATTATAATTAGTTTTGACACACATATAAATTAAAAGAAATCATTTACAAATGCATATTTGTGGCGTATTTTATTATACCAAACACGCGAAACATAGAGCATTGTTAAGTCACGTTTAGATGTAATTTGAAACTGATATAAATTTAACATTTTATTACTTATTTCCGACCATACTGCTTTTGGAACTGCTTATTACACAAAAACTGTTTCTTTTTTGTACACGGATGGTGTATAAAAAACCTTTGATAGTTATGCACGATTAGCTTTCAGTAAATGAATTGGACGAGAACATTCCCATAGACTATACAGGAAAATAAACATGAACTGTTGTAATTATCCAGACAGGTTATGCAATACCGGTAATATCCGTCGGTCTTGAGATACCAATTAGTCAAACGGACTGAACATGTACCTGAATGAGATACCATCTTGTTGGTTTTATGTATCAATGTATTAATGATATGTGGTACAAGTTTGTGACTACGTCACATGTTGCGTAATTGCAATTAGAATAAACACAAGGCCGATTACCTTTTATTTTAAATTCATTTTTTCAAATTGTATTAGTATGTATTATTTGCAGACAAATTAAAAAAATATCTATAGTTAGAAATAAAATCACTAAAACTGCAGCAACAATCCGTAAAGAAAAAAATTCCATTTATGCTCTCTGCGTGGTGTTAAATAATAAAGTAACAGTAGGTTTTGACGCGTGGCTATTATTTATGACGCAGTAATATAAGATTCGCGGTATCTTTCCGGTGCTAACTAATAAAATGTATCCATACACATGTGGGCTTTTTTAAGACACAAGCATTCGCTCATTCTATCCTTTACGATACCATATCGGGGTTGAAATGTCAACGGAAAAGATTATAATATGTTAATGTTATTAAAAATACAGAATGTATTATTCGTTGCGTCGAGTGATAACAAAATAGATGCGTATTATTTCTGACGCGATTATACAAAAAACATGTCTCTGAATTATGCACAATGATTATTAGAATGTTTCCAATGCGAAATTAAGGATATTGCTTTGTAGGTAGGGGTATGTTCCAACGCGGATAAAATGTCATGGTCTGTTAGTATGCTTTAGAAACGAAATACTCAAAATGAAATTATGTTCGCTGTCCAACACATTATGACCCGCGTAATGCAAAAATGGACCTCATGCCATAAGCGGCCTGCATAGCTCCAGACCAGAATGCGCGTCCGCGAAGTCTGGTCAGGAGCTAACCTGTTCGCTTACGAGACCACGACATCGTGTGCGTGACTTTACAGCGGCCAGCAAAACTCCTGATAAGACTGTGCAACTGCGCATGCTGGTCTGGAGCTACACTGGCCGCACTCGGCATAACACCCCGTTTCAAATTACGCCGTTCTTATAACGAATGGTATGATTGATGTCGTCTTGTACAGCGTTTAAGACGTTGGTTTTAGCATTATTACAAAAACGAGAATCGACCGTTCTCTACATTCTGAATTTCTGACGAAAATGTCTAGTTGTTAAAATCAAATAGAAGAATATCATTTAAACTGGGTAGAGCTCATGTCTTAAAGATAATCAGGTCAAATCTGTAAGAATTGCAAAAAGCTAGTTCTATAAAAATCTCATCGACAGGTCAAATGTTAACACGTTCCGAGTATGTGATCAATCGTAATTTGTGTCATCATATAGCCAGGCAAAGTTGGCCTAACGCTATGTTTCCAATATTTGGCAATTTGCTCAATAGACATGTATGTATTGCGACAACTGTTCTTGTTATGTAATAAAGTTTCGCATATACATATAAGTAAATGACACATGTATAAATCACTTATGAACTACGATAGTACCTAAGATGTTACAGAAAACGCGATCTGTTGATGTATGATCGTACAATCAGACCCCATCTTTGCATATAGTAGACAGGGAATCGACGTCTTGTTGAGCTAATCAGCTTGAGGCCAAGGGGAAGCTTTTAGCAGAGACAGATTTCGTTTTCTGATAACTATGCATGCCGTTAATCAAAGCTCTTAAAAGTCTTCGAACAGAATCGAATGCCAAATCAATCAATGGTGCGTTTGTTCCCAGCGTCTATTTGGTGAAACAAAACATATTTCAAGGCGATGAATGGCGTTTTGAAATATTAATGGGTTTACCATTGACAAAATATTGCTCCTTGCAAATTATTTAAGAGAGGATCGACGATGACCCCAATAAAAATGGCGACATTTGAATATCGGTCTTAAATCAACTGTCGAAAGACAGTGCAATTTAGAATAATTGTTACATCGTATTCATCATCTGTAGAAAATAAGTTTCAGTTGTGTTGATAACATTGTCATGCAATGTAAACTAAAGTATGCATTTCCAAAAGAAATGTTTCTTCGAAAGTAAACAAATGCGAAATATCATAGCGAATCCTTAAAATGTAACTTGCTACAAAAGTACGATTGTATTTGTGTGAATTAGATGTTACAACCGTGATTTTACATTAAACGAAAACTATCCTTAAGCTGAAGTAACTGACCCGGCTAACGCTGTTACAGTTGTAATTATTGTCGAAGATCTCCTAACATTTAGAAGCGGATGGTGGTAGAAACAATCACAATTTATTTCAATCTTTTTAAGCAGCTTTTCGATTTTCAAGAAAACATTCGACTTCTCCCTAGGGTGATTTTAACGCAAGACGTATCTACGCATGCAGTGATTATTGAACAAATATATAGAATAAATTTAAGTGTAAAACATTGCACTCGTCGAAACACGTTTCTCTAGAAGTGGCGCTTATCCAAGGTCGTTATCAGGGATTAAAACATATAATAAAAACTACCAGGTTATAACGAGACTGCGAGACCTTGCGTGACTTTACAGCGTACACGGTAGATCTTTACCATTATTTGCGACCTCGGAGTATAAAAAGCAGACAGGGGGAAATTGCGTAATATACAAATAACTTTTTTAATACGCATATTCAGATGTTTCAGGGTTGCAAAATATTTCGAATTAATTTATCAAAATAACAATTTTCGTTTCGGTTTTCAGCCTTACAACTTAAAACAAACAGTTGCTTTTCGTGTGGCTCTAAAATCAATTATAAAATGTTTTTATTGTACAACGTACTTCACGTTTCCAATTTGATATATGTCTGTTAGCTCATAACACATGACTAAAAATACCTCTGCTATGAGAGTGTACACGTGTAGGATCAATCTTGTTAGAGTGTATATGCTAGAGAGAGGTATAAAGCTACTGAATTGATCCCACGGTCTTTAAGTTATTAATAAGGAGATAACCACGTTTAACACAAAATTACAATAATTCGTATGTTTCAAGTACAAGATACGACATTCATTCACATACAGGAGTTGAGGATTGAAGTGCTTACAGTTATTTTTTATTTACTTTGTGAATTATTTGAGATATCTGGTTTCTTTTGTTCTGATTGTTTTAACATTTTCACATATCTGCATTGTTCAGTACGCAACAAACTGTGTTTGTATGCACAACAGTTAATCAACTTTTCTGTCTGTCCGTCTGTCTATAACTTTCAAATCATTAGATGCTAATTAATGCAAATAGTAAATGCAAACAAGATTCGATAAACATATAAACAACAAGAATATAAACTAATCAGTTCCACATGGCAGTATAACTGTATATCGTAGTATAATACGCAGACAGGAGGAATTTGCGTATAATACAAATAACGTTTTAATACGCATATTCAGAGTTATTAGTGCTGCAGAATCTATCGTATAAGTATGTGCACATGTATAGGATCTGACATGAGTTGTCATATCATACCATATTATATCAAACGAGTTTAGGAATTGTGTTAGTAAACGAGCCTTTGGCGAGCTTACTAACGAATTTCCTGGACAGGTTTTTATCACATGCTTTTAAACTAAAAAAAATACATCTTAATTGACCAAACAAATGCTGATAGATCAAAAAGTAGTTTACTATCGTGACGTCATTTCATGTTTACGTCGTCATTTCACCAAAATAAAGCCATGTGATTCGTTAGTTATTGATTCTGTAGCCAATGAAAACGCTTACAAATGCTGTATTACACATGTGTAATATAGAAAAATATGTAATGGTTATATTACATGGAAAACAAGGTATAGCATGTGATAAAACGATTTTCGTTGAGATGTTCACCTTTAACACAGAATTTTAAACCGACAGTCGTTTACTCGTGGCTCTTAAATCAGTTATAAAATGTGTTTATAGAACAAGTTTCCGATTTGATTCACATCAGTTAGCTCATAACATATGACTAAACAATACCTCTGCTAGGAGAGTGTACACGTATAGGGTTATTCTTGCTATAGGGTATATGCTAGAGTGAGATATAAAGCACCTGCATAGCATATACATATCGTCGTATGTTTCAAATACAAGATACGACATTCATTTACACAACAGAACTAAGGATTGCAGTGCTTTATGGATGTATGGGCTTCTGTTGTTCTGATTGTTTTCACATTTTCACATATCTGCATTGTTCAGCATGCAACAGGCCGGGTACCGTTTAATATGTCGAAATGGTCTTTCACATATAAACTCTATTACTTCGCAAATCACGGATAAGCCTTATTCCGTGTGTACATTGTCCAATTGAGGAATCACACAATGTGGTAAAATGATTTAAATACAGTTTCAACCATTTATACGACAATATTCTGGCACAAGATAATTCGTACATATGTTTTACATACAAACACTTGACAATCGTGGATAATTAAATCTGTGCACTCGTACCGCTATGAATAATTTATTCTTCAGAGAGCAATAGTGGTAATCCTCAAGGCGTTTGTATTCACATCGTATCCGCTTCAAACACAATTAACATGAGTTTATTATCCAATAAGGCTTAAGAAATCCCATCGCCACTGTAACATATCCTGCAGCAATTTCCAATTTACTGGCAGCCTGTTTCATAGTATGGCACCGCTCTCACGTTATGTGTGCTATCGTTCGTTTGTTTATTTCAAGTGAATAGTCTGTGGTTGATGCATAACGCTGGAAAGAGATTACATACTCTAGTCAGTGTATGTGGTCAATGACATTTTTACACTTTCATTTAATTGACGAATTTAGTCTTTACAATTACGTATGCGAGTACAATGGGTTACAGTATTTTTTTCGAACCAATAATAGTTTTGATAGAAAACACAAGTCTGGTTTAGTTCAAATATTGTATTGACATTGTCCGCTGAGCAAATATTTGTCGAATGTGATATATGAACGATTTTGATCGTTCATGATGTAACGTGTACATACAGCGGGGCAATGAATCAAGTTGTATGTCAGTGTTTAAAACGTACAAGTTAAATTATGATGTCTTTCAGGTGAAAAGCTGTTTTCCGGTATAACGCTGAAAATGGATGCATTTTTTCGATTTAACGGTAATGGTTAAACATTAACGGTGGTCCTTAAAAGAAACAAAACAAACACACTTCTAGCACGATCTGTCAAATGTCTAAAGATAAAAAAGGAATCAATTATAAATTGTGATGAAACAAAAGGATACTAAATAAGATTAAAGAATATGTACACATACTTTTCAATATAAAGAAGTGAAACTCCAGAAGCTGCAGCAGTATTGCAATTCTATCATATACACCTTTGTGGCCCTTTATTTATGACAAGGAACCAATTGCCAAAACGGTACAGTACGGCACAAAACGAAACAACATATACACATAGTAGAATAAACTGGGGTTACCGCCATTAAAGGTATACATAAAACAAAATATTAAAAGTACATATATGCATATTAATAAATGTATATAATTTCATCTTTTTATCGAATAAGCAGTAACTAGTGTAAACAATATCTAAATATATGTTTAGCGTACATTCAAGGTACATTCACGCTTAAGTATTGTAATATGATTAATAAATTATACTTTTTACATACATCTTTTTAAACAAAATCCGGGGTAAATTTGTATACAGTCACTTATTTTAGAAATCAAGTGAAAGGTCAATATAATATATAAGCGTAGCTAATCATGTGTTTACAGTAAACTGAATCACTCGTATTGCCCTTGAATCTTGTTAAGAAACTACGATTTTTTGTACATATAGTAAAATAATGTCGAAAGATAAACGGTTATGCTTGAAACCGCTTTTTAGAAATGCTTAGCAAACCAAATAATTAAACAAATGTGCCATAAATTAGAGAATGAGGGGCTCGGCATAGTATTTGCCAACACTGGAAGTTTCCTTTTAGTCTGCATGTTGAAATATCATTGTTTTTGGCTATGTCTGAATGCTTTCAGTATGTAATAAATCGTATCAACTGATACGTTTAAACATTTCACATTTTCATTTAAGCCGGTCAGCGTGTTTTATAAACGATTAATAGCATGACAGATTTATGTCCGTTGATAATAGAAACGCAGACACCATCTTCCCAATAGTACGTTTTTCCCATAAGTAAAGCAGGCGAGAAGACTTTGGGATATCCGGTCGAGTGCAAAGATTGCGGAGATTAATCTATAAAACAACAGTATTCTCCGGGCTTACGTCATGACCTTAATTAACAATGGGAAATGTAAAGGTCTCCGCACCGAAGAGGAATCAGGAAACAGATTGTGTAATCATCAGATGTCGTTGCGCAAATCGGTCGAATGAGTAACAAAACATAAGGAAACAATAAACATTGAACCGTTAAACGCAGCAGTTGAGAGCTTTAATGATGCGTCTGTTAGTAGTATGTGTGTGACTGATGTGGGTTTATTGTGATCGAATCATGCCTCCAAATATTTTTCAATTACCTGAAATTGGTTAGCGTATTGAGTACTGAAATGTCCGTACGATTAGTAGCATAATCAGTTTCACATTTATTATTTTGAAATCGATTTTGTTACATGTTGCGGCAACCTTTACGCTACGCTTACGCTACACAATTATCAACACATATATCATCATACAAAAAGCATATTTGCATTAACAATAAATCAACGCGAAGTCTTGTCAGAAGCTACCCTGTTCGCTAATGAGACCACGACATTTTGCGTGACTTTATAGCGGCCAGCGTAGCTCCTGACAAGACTGTGAATCAGCGCATGCTAATCTTGGGCTACATTGACCGCACTTGGAATATGACCCCGTTTCGCATAACGCTGTTCTTATAAATAATGGTATGATTGATATCGTCTTTTGTGACGTTTCAGACGTTGGTATCAGCATACTTTCAAAAAAAAAAGAATCGGCCGTTCTCTACAATTTGTAATTTCTGAAAAACATGTCTGGTTGTACAAACTAAATAGAAGAATATCATTTGAATGTCAATCGCAAAACACACCATATCCATTATAAACAACACGATTTACATATATTGAAACAAACGTTCAGTGCTTGCAATAGGCAGATCGCACTTGCCTTTAAAACAACACCCTTCTATACTAATGTGCATCTGCAAGCATCGTTTACAGTATGCACACATTTGAAGAGGTCATGTCTTAAAGATAATCAGGTCAATTATGTCTGAATTGCAAAAAGCTATTTCTATTAAATCGCATCGATATGTCAAATCTTAACAATTTCCGAGTATGTGATCAATCGTAATTTGTGTCATCATCTAGCCAGACAAAGTTGACCTAATGCGATGTTTCCAATTCTCGTCAATTAACTCGTGTATGTATTATGACCACTGTACATTTTATGTATTAACGTTCCGCCNCGGCCGTTCTCTACAATTTGTAATTTCTGAAAAACATGTCTGGTTGTACAAACTAAATAGAAGAATATCATTTGAACGTCAATCGCAAAACACACCATATCCATTATAAACAACACGATTTACATATATTGAAACAAACGTTCAGTGCTTGCAATAGGCAGATCGCTCTTGCCTTTAAAACAACACACTTCTATACTAATGTCCATCTGCAAGCATCGTTTACAGTATGCACACATTTGAAGAGGTCGTGTCTAAAAGATAATCAAGTCAATTATGTCTGAATTGCAAAAAGCTATTTCTATCAAATCGCATCGATATGTCAAATCTTAACAACTTCCGAGTATGTGATCAATCGTAATTTGTGTCATAATTTAGCCAGACAAAGTTGACCTAATGCGATGTTTCCAATTCTCGTCAATTAACTCGTGTATGTATTGTGACCACTGTACTTTTTATGTATTAACGTTCCGCCATTCAGCCATACTAAATCTAACGATAACATAAGGTTAAGGTAAAATGTTCAGTGTGTAGATGTTATTAAGTTCCGTTTTAAACATAGCATCTTCGTGTGAACTGTATTTGTTGTCAAGGAGTCATGTCAAATTAAACGTTAAACATGACTTCTGAAACAAAAAATCAAACTGACATTTACTAGTTGTCAACACATAAATAAATTACGCGTGTACATTACACTCATGAAATACGATATTGCCTAAGATGTTATATAAAACGCACCCTGTTGATGAATGATCGTATAATCAGAACAATCTTCGCATGAAGTAGCCACAGAATCGACATCTTGTTGAGCTAAGCAGCTGAGGACAAGGGGAAGCTTTTAGCAGAGACAGATTTCTTTTTCTTTTAAGTACATGTATGAATGCCGTTATTCAAAGATCTTAAAAGTCTTCGAACGGAATAGAACGCCAAATCAATCAATGGCGCGTTTGTTCTCATCGTCTATTTGATGAAACAAAACATATTTCAACGCGATGAATGGCGTATGGAAATATTTATGGGTTTCACATGGAAATAAGATCGCTCCTCGCAAATTATCTAAGAAAGGATCGACGATGCCCCCAATACAAATGGTGACATTTAAATATCAGTCTTAAATCGACACTCGAAAGACAGTGCATTTCAGAATAATTTTAACATCGTATACATCGTCTGTGTAAAAAAGTTCAATTGTCTTGATAACATTGTCCTGTAACTAAAAAGTTAGTATGCATTTCCCAAAGAAATGCTTCTTAAAACTAAACAAATGCTAAAAATAATAGCAAATCCTTTAAATTTCAATCACTATACAATTAAGATTTTATTTGCGTTAATTACAAAATATCAGCGTGAGTCGACATTTAACAAACATAACCCGTACAAATGAAATAACTGACACGGATCTGTACCGCCAATACAGCTTCAGTTGTAATTAATTTCGAATATCTCATAAAATTTAGCAGCGGGTGATGATAGGAACATGCATATTCCATTTCGATCTTGTATAGAGGCTTTTCGATTTTCTTAGGGTGATTTTCAAGTAAGACGAAAATACGCACGCAGTGTTTATTAAGAGAAAACATAGAATTACCTAAACGTGTAAGAAATTACACTCGTCAAAACAGGTTCCTCTAGTAGTAATGCTTATATAAAACCATTTACCAGGATCAACGATGAAATCGTAAGCATTAAAATTGGATAAGTAACAACAACATCAATCATATGCCAGTCAGAGTAACGACAGCAGCAACAATATGCTACTCAGCGTAACGACAAAAGAAACCATGTGTCTTTCAGCGTAACGACAAGATAAACCATTTCCCACTCGGCGTAATGACAACAGCAACCATATGCCATTCAGCGTAACGACAGCAGTAACAATATGCTACTCGGCGTTACGACAACAGCAACCATATGCCATTCAGCGTAACGACAGAAGCAACCATATTCCATTCAGCTGAACGACAACAACAACAATATATTACTCAACGTAACGACAACATATGCAACAAAGCGTAACAACAACAGCAACAATATGCCAATCAACGTAACCACAACAACCTTATGTCACTCAACGTAACGACAACAACAACCATATGCCATTCAGCGTAACCACAGCAGCAATCATATGCCACTCAGCGTGACTACAACAACAACCATATGTCACTCAGCGTAACGACAACAACAACCATATGCCACTCAGCGTAACGACAGCAGCAACCATATGCCACTCAGCGTAACGACAACAACAACCATATGTCCCTCGGGGTAAATACAAGAGCAACAATATTCCACTCAGCGTAACACAAGGAAGCTTTTATCAGTGACAGATTCTTCTCACCGATAACCAAAACAAACATTATCGCAGAAAGTTTACTACATTTCTTGTACATCTCTCTGCACTATGGAACATTTCAATACACCATCCATGCACGATATAAATTAAACCTTGTAAATGATCACCGAAACAACAAAATGATTTGTTTTGAGTTATTGTTACGTCAATATCATACATCACTACATAAATAACACGGTTTCAGCAATGTGCAAATTTTACCACTCTTACATTGATTTGATGTATCGAAACGTTTTAATGACAAGTATATATCACGGTTCGGTCATATACACGCGTTCGTGGTCTAAGATTTAATTTTTTTATTCGGTTGAATTATTTTGTTGTTTTTATCCTTGTGTATAAAACATGTTGTGCATTCAAAGCGTGTTGTTCGTATGGTTTGTAAATGGAAATACCTATTGCTGCTAATCGAATGCAATGTACAGTACTGTACAATACTTCGCACACGGATGTAAGTTCATTAATACTGACAGATGTAAACTAACAAGCTCAACTGGATTTCTGATAGGAATTATTGTTTCTTCTGCACAAGACAGGTTAGCTTAGTTGTTTGTGTTCCGCTCTGTGTAGATCTATTTTGTCTGACATTCATTCATACGCGTCTGAAATGCCACCAATGGATCAGAAAATTACCATACTTATTGCATTCTGGAAATGCATATTCATGTTATTCCTATATGAACTTCTGTAAAAATATATACCTCTTTTGCATCGACTACATTATATTCATCTTTGCATTGTTTTCATACAGTTGATCAAATCACTAATAGACCTGCGTCGTGCTAAATGGGTCTTACGTCATAAGCGGCCAGCATAGCTTAATAGCAGCCTGCTCATTCGCAAAGATTCGTGAGGATATGCGCTGTCCGCTAATGAGACCGCGAAACCTTGAGTGACTTCATAGCGGACAGAACTAGATCCTGACCATTCTGTGCGACTTCGGAGGCTGGTCTGAAGCTACGCTGGCATAAGATCCATGTTCGCATGACGCGGCTCAATAATGAGTATTAAAATCACTTTAATTTCGATTCTCTTTATTTATTTTTTCTAATCGTGTGTGTGGGTGTTCAATACAATACAAACACAATAACCTCGCACCGCACACATTACATATATCAAAACATATGACTTCCAAATCATTAAATGATAATTAATGCAAATAGTAAATGCAGAACAGAAACATATAAATAGCAAGAATAGAAACTAACCCGTTCTACATTGCAGTATTACTATTCATCATAGTTTAATAAGCAGACAGGAGGAGTTTGCGTTTTAAAACAATTTACCTCTTTAATACGCATATTCATATGTATTAGAGCTGTAGAATATTTCAAATTTATTTATCACATTGTGTGTATTTGATTTCTCTGTCGTATAACATGTTTTGCATGATCTGTATTCTCTCATAATATGGGGATTGTATTCCTCTAAGCGCATTTCGTAATTTTAATGTTGAATTTGAAGAACGTTTTTACGGCGCGTTTTGTCTTTTAAAACAGATGACATTTAACAATCAATGTGGCACACATATGTAATCAGTTCCAAATATATGCCGCGTCAGCTCCTTCGGTCGTCTATATTATTCAGATTTAGCCGTTCAGCAATAATATTATTAACATCTTTATTTACAAACAGTTACAAAGTCATATTAATGCTTGCACTGTTATCAGGTATTTTGACGACTGTTTATACTGAACCAGGCGTGTTGAATTGTGTTCTTGAAACCTATTGGACCTCGGTTGAACACTGTTTGGCACTTGCACCGCAGGATTTTCCAAAACGTCTTCCGGAAATTCGCATTGCACAAAGCGTAGCAGAACGGGTTGATCGTGGAGTTAATGTAGCACAACCAATAACCTGAAAAAAACAGCACGTGATAATATATATTGGTGAAGGGCAACCTATACCAAGAACAACCAATTCATTCATAGCTGTACTGATATAGCAAACAATAGCGAGTTTTCATGTATATTGCATTTGTATTGAGTTTACTTCTACACCGGATTGTCAGGCGCCCGCTTAAAGTGTCACCAGCATTTCATATTAATGAACATACATATTGTATTTGGCGTTCATTTTAACAAGACATATATTTTACAGAACCATTCAAGAAATATTTATAAATGCTTAAATAAACGATTATCTTACTTTTACAAATATTATACGGTGTAAACCTAAAACATGTTATTTAGTGTCTATGTTAAATAAATAATTATAACTACTTTATATTGATTATAATAATGCGCCAAAAATAACCTCGTTCTAGACTTACTTGAATAATGTATTACACATCATTAATTCGGAGTTATATTTGAATTGAAAACCACAGACCGTTGGTGGACTGATATAATGACTCATTTCTAATTAACCTGCGTCACTCAAAATGAAATGAAAATGTCATTACGTTTTTGTTCCTAGTTCTGAAAGCCTCATCACTGCTGAAATAGACATCGAGTGTTCATCTACAGGCCTAACACGCAATAGTTAGAAGTAAGAACGTCCAATAATTGCGATAAGAATCGTGGTTAGGCCGCCTCACGCAAACATTGCCATCAATTTCTTATGTCGAGGAGAGAAAGTTTATTTATTCTTTCCTGTTGAGTGACTATATTACAGCAATCACCGTCTTCAAGAAGTCGGATGGAGTGTTATGTTTATTTATGCTGTATACATTTATTGCTTCACATTACAGTTCTGTTTTATGTTAAAGACTTGTTATAAACCGTCTAAAATGATATCTACAAGTATGTATTAATCCGTATTTTGTTAAATAATTTATTGCAAAACAGAATGCATAGCCTATCTGAAATATTGATACGTAACGTTCGCAAATCGCCATCACATGATCAAATGCAAATGCAAACATGGGGCGATCAGATTGAATCGAATGTCGTTTATGATGCATGATTCAGCCGTTGATTTAGAATTTCTACTTTTATAATGGAATCATATGTAGTTTATATATTTCAGCTAGTCTTTGTTTTACGTATTTGTTTTTGTTTGTACTTTTATCTTTTTTGTTTTAAATGTGTGTACAATAGATTTTTTCACATGGACCTTAGTCTTCCGTATTTATTGTAAATAGAATTTAAAAACAATATATATGATGAGCATTCCCTCAAATTGTATTATACTAGTTTTATTGTGTACTTAACTATGCGTTACATATTGTAAAGGATTGATTTTCCACAAATTTAATATAAACGTCAAATTGAAAAATACATGTGTTTGGATATTGAAGTCATTAGCAAAAATATAATATATTATTAATGTATTAAGGGTATCACACACAACATACTACATTCGTTTTTCCCTGAATATGTGCCTGCTATCATTTCTTTATACAATTATAAGATTAATTACAAATGAAGCTCCATATTAAGTATTTCGTTATCCAAACTTTACTTCATTATCATGGCCATATTACCAAGCCAAGCATATTTTGATTACGTGTAACCATGCTAAAACTTGATTCAATGTTATATATCACATGGACAATGCAAGTATTTTCCAAATTATCAATGCAAAGAATTGAGAATAATCCATAAACGTAACGGTGTTTTTCTTAGCAAGAGTGTTAATATTACGATTATTTGAATATGATGTAGACACTCTTTCTCTAGTATAGTATAATTTGTTTGATAAACTTCATTTTGCAAATCTGTAAACAAAATGAGACAGCTATATGTTCAATACTACCGAGAGCAATACAACTGGGATACATATGTTATATTGTTAAGAGAAAATACACATACAGTGACAACATTCAAGTGTGTTTTACCAAACGCTTTATTTCTTATTATTCGCTTAATTACTTTGGTTTAAATTTCTGTAATTTCAATTGTAATGTAGTTACACTGTACGCAAATAAAAACCTAATACTATTTGCATATATTTCTAATATTTCAATCATTTATACATTAATTATACATCTGACAATTTATTAGGTGCGTCGGTTATGTATTTCTATTTCGAATATTATTACACGAATGACACATTTTGTGTATAATTGGCGAACACCAAAGTATGCTATACTTACTATACGTCTATCAGATCTAAATACTCAACCATGGTGAATCAAAGGTCAATAGTTTGTTATATCTTATGTTTTTCCTAAATATAAACATTTATAGACAAATGAAAATTGTCGAAAAAATATATATATCATTGCCATAAAATACAATGCATATAAACGTATATGTATTAACCGCCATAGCATAGCAACTAACCGCTTAACCCAGGCATATTACAAGGCATGGTCACATCAAATGAATATGCAATGTAATAAAAGGTGTCAGAGTACATTAGCCGTGTTAGCGTTCGTAATAAATATATACATGTTTAACAGTGGCACTAATTGATGTATGTATTGATTTTAACGAAGATATGTCGCTAGGGGCTTGTTTCTTACCACGATAATAAAAGGAATAATGCTGTTGATACGTAACATCATTTCTCTGACTACAACGGACGTAAAGATCATCATTAATTCTTGATGTTGGCTTTGTGCTATGTAACGACTGCAGATACCCCGTTTTACTTGTGTTTGTTGTAAGGAACCATAATGAGGCTTACGATTCGTGTTTTATCCGTTAACAAGTTTCAGATATTCAAACGAATAAAATGGTAAGTGCTGGCACGAGAAAACAATTAAACGGCTTAGGTGCTTGGTTAAATAGACGTCCTGAATTGCTACATGTCTTTATATGTAATTCTGCAAAACAATAAAATAAAAATTTAAAACGTTTAATGTTTACTTGCCAGTTCAAAGCAAAACTAAGGTTTTCGATGACCTTAAAATATATTGAGATTTGTATTATATATGTTTTAATTCAAACCGACACATGAACGTTACTGTTTTTTTTAATTTGCGATCAATTTTGGAAGAACATATTTAATGTGTAGGTTTATTCTAACTCGTATTTAACTGACCATGCAATGTAAATATATTTGTATACGCGTTTTGATGTGATAGTGTTTGCATCTTAACCTATGTCGATGAAAGTATAAATCTTAAAATAATACACTTACCGCATGCATATACTGTTGGATGTATACACGCCAGGCAAAATGACCCAACAACGGCGAATATGTTATACGGTGTCCACGTGATGATAAAGGCTAGGAGTATAGCGCTGAGAGTTTTGGCAGCCTTTCTGTCTTGTCGCCTCTCGTTCCGTTTTCGACGCACACGTTGGCTCTCGATTTTATGTGCTACCTGACAAGCAATATGGGCCTCGGACGCATTTTTGGCAGCGTTGGATGATTTTGTGCGCCGGCCTAGCGCCGGGGTCCCGCATCTATGAGGAAGTGAGCCTTCCGAATGGTGTGGCAATTCTTGCATTTCGTTTGAATCTGGTTGTTTGTCTTCATTAGTATATTGACTTAAATCTTGATTAGAAAATAGCATAACCATTTCATTATCGACATCATCACACTGTTTTAGTGATACATTGTTTTCTGGGTACGTGGCTCCGTTCATCCGTGCGTCGTCATACACCAAACGTATTGATGGTTTCATAAAAGTGTCATCGTTCAACTCATCACGCAAGTTAATTAAGATTGTGTAAGTAATGTCGTCATTTAAAAGAAGTTTATTGGACGGGTCATTATTTGTTTCCAATTCCTCTTTGTTTGCGACAGAAGAGGAATGATTGGAATCAGAACTCCGAGGAAACGATGTATCCGATTTGATGTTTCTTTTGACACTATTAATTAAAGGAGTCTCACCCGTTAGCGCAGTTATATTTATACAATTTCTTAAAGCAGCAACATTTGGTGATGCTGTATAATCACTTGTACTATCATCCTCCGTTTGTTCAAAATCCCTATCTAATAGTTTACCACAGCACAGAAGTATATATCTCGATCTCGACTGGTCCCTTTCGAAATCACAATCTAATTCCAAAGACATATCGCCATTGGCGCTAAATGTCGAGCGCCTTACATCCGACGAGTAAGATGCCTTACTACGTTTTGAATTGCGGTACTTCGACGATGCTTGTAGCATTGGTATCCTCTTTTGACGTTTTTCGGTCTCCTCATATATTTTAAAATACAGAATTGTCATGATAGAAACGGGTATATAGAAAGCAATTACAGCGGTGATGATTGTCAAAATTGCATTAGATGTTAGGAACTGTATGTAGCACTCTCTCTCGGGCACTGTTCGGACTCCTTCAATGTAAGGCCATGCAAATATCCAAGGGGTCCACAATACAACAGAAAACGTCCATATACATCCGATCATTATTCCGACTTTTTTTGGGGTCCGCCTTGCCCGATAGGTCAAAGGCCTGGTCACAGAATAATATCTGTCAAAACAAATGACTAGGAGATTGGCAGCAGATGCGGTACTCATGGTGTAATCTAATGATAGCCAAAGGTCACATAGAAAAGGCCCCAAAGGCCAATAGCCCATTACAAGATACAATGTATATAGAGGCATGGAAACGAGGCCGATTGTAAAATCAGCGACAGCAAGACTTAAAAGGAAACAATTACTAATTGTCTGTAATTGTTTATCAATCTTAAACGCAATTATAACTAATAAATTACCAATCATCGTCACTACACTTATAAATCCAACAAGAATAGAAACACCGATCATATGAATTAAGACAAGTGGTTCATGTATCGTTGATGATTCAGTTGTGTTTTGAACATTGTAAAGTTCGGTTGAATAATCCAAATACGCATTAAATGAAGTAGTACTTTGGCTGTTATTTACAAACGATTTATTATAAGGGTCCATTATTCAATTTATATTGTTCCTTTCTTGAACAATAAATCCTCAAGTACTCATCACAGTAACGCACAACGTGGTAAAACAATAATACAGTTTCAACCATTTATACGACACTATTCTGGCACAAGATAATTCGTAAAAATGTTTAACATACCAACACTAGACAATCGCGGATAATAAATCAGTGCACTTTGAATAATTTATTCTTCGGAGAGCATTAGTGGTAATCCTCAATGCGTTTTATTCACATCGATTCCGCTTTCAATACAATTAACATGAGTTTATTATTCAATAAGGCTTAAGAAATTCCATCGTATCAGTCCTATCCGATGTATCGACTGTATTCCTCAAAAGCAGTAGCCACTATAACATGTCCCTACAGCATTTTCCAATTTACTGGCAGCCTGTTTTATATTATGGCTCCGCTCTCAGGGCGTATTCGCCACCGTTCGTTCGTTCATTACCAGTGAATGGTGGGTAGTTGGTGAATACCGCTGGAAAGAGATAACATACAATAATCGGTGTATTTGGTTGAACGACATTTTTACACTTTTATATAAGTGGCGTTTGTGTCTTAACAATGAGGAATGCGAGAATAATGGTAAACGTGTTTTCGACCAAATAATACTTTTGATAGAATAACACAAGTTTTGTTTAGTTAAAACATTGTATTTACATTGTACACTGAGCAAATGTTTGTCGAGTGTAATATACGTACGATTTTGATCGCTCACGATGTCACGTACAAGTTAAATGCTGTTCTCTTTCATGAAAAAGTTTTATTGCAGTATACTATTGCTGACGTTGGAAGAACTACAACGAATAAACGCTAATGGTTAAAATTAAACGGTGATCCTCAAAACAAAAACGATAACATTCATTAATCAGTGTATGTGATCAAATGACATTTTTACACTTTCATTAAAGTGATGCTTTTGTCTGCATAATTAGGTATGCGAGTATATTGAGTAGTATCGGTAGCACGCATTGCTTTGTTTAAGCAAATAATAGTTGTGATATAAAACACGCGTCTTGTTCAGTTCAAACATTGTATTCAGTATGTCGGCTAAGCAAGTATCTGTCGAATATGATATGCGTACGATACATATCGTACATGATGTAACGTGTACATACAGCGGGCAATGAATTAAGATGTATGTCAGTGTCTAAAACGTACAAATTAAATGTTGTTGTCTGTCAGGTAAAAAGCTGTATTGCAGTATAACGCTGACATTGGATGGACTCCTTCGAATTAACGGTAATTGTTAATATTAACGGTGATCCTCAAAATAAAATCAAAACATACAAGATTGTACGCAGTTCTAGCACGATCGGGCACGAATTGTTTAAGATAAAGAACGCAATCAAGTATAAATTATGAAATAATATTGATACTAAAGTAGTTTAAATAATATTTCGAAAGTAAATTTAAAGTAATAAATAAAAAAAAGAATGCATGGTCATAAATGTATATAATTTCATCTGGTCATCAAATAAGCGGTTACTAGTATATACAATATTTAAATATATATTAAGCATACATTGAAGGTGCATTCCCGCTAAAGAATTGTACTATGATTAATAGATTATACTTTTTTTCAGTCATCGTTTTAAACAAACTCCGGGAAAATTGTGTATACAGGCTCTTATTTCTGACATCAAGCGAAAAATCAACATATAGGCGTCGAGTATCATTTGTTTAAAGCAATTTTTATTACACGTATTGCAATTGAATCTCGTTAATAAACTACGAATTGTTTTACAAATAGTGAATAATAATGTCGAAAAGTAAACTGTTATGCTTGATACCGCGTTTTATAAATGCTTAGCGAAGTAAATAATTAAAACAAAAGTTTACCATACATTGAGAAGGAGGGGCTTAGAATTTATTGGCCAACAATTAAAGTTTCCCTAAGTCTGCATGTTGAAATATCATTGCTGGTGGCTATGTCTGAATGCTTACAGTATGTAATACATCATATCAAACGATACGTCTGAACATGTCAAAGTTTCATTTAAGCCGGTCAGCGTTTTGTACAAACGATTAATAGCATGAAAGATTTATGTCCGTTGATAACAGAAACGAAGACACCATCCATTACCGATTAGACGTTTTTCCCATTAGTAAAGCAGGCGGAAAGACTTTGGGATATCCGGTCGAGTGCGAAGATTGCGAAGATTAATCTATAAAACAACAGTACTCTCGGGCTAACGGCATGGCCTAATTAACAATGGAAATGTCAAGGTCCCTGAACTGAAGACGAATCAGGAAACAGATTGTGTTATCATCAGATGTCGTTGTGCAAATCGGTCGAGTGAGAAACAAAACATAAGGAAACAATAAAGATTGAATCGTTAAAAGCAAGAGTTGAGAGCATTTATGATGAGTCTGTTAGTAGTGTGTGTGTGTGTAACAGATGTGGGTTTATTGTTATCGAATTATGCCTCTAAACATTTATCAATTACCTGAAATTGGTAAGCGTATTGAGTACTGAAATGTCAGTAAGATTAATAGCATACTCTGTTTCAAACATATTTTTTTTTAAATCGATTATCTTACACAGAGTATGCCTTGAATCATACTGACATTTTAGTACTCAATCATGGAGGAATTATTCCATCTGGTATTGAGTACAAGATAATAACTTTTAGTTAAAAAAATGTAATAATGAGATATAAGACTAAGGGTTACAATTGCAACAACCGTGTTGCTCGCTTCAAGGTCACAATTTACACTTAAAAGTTTTTCATATTCGTTATACGGATATAGTGAAAGTAAATGTTAATATCCGGGCAAATTTGCATAATGGGATTTTATACAAAAATGCCGAAAATGATCGGCATATCAAGAAATGTCACGTGCAAAATCAAGTCGCTCGCTTTAATGTTAAGCGCACAGTGGATATTTGGTGTGTGAGCATATTCCTCATTTTGCTATAATTCACGAACATGTCCGTGTTATGTCAATAACTTTGCCACGTACAACGGATTTCAAAATAAATTGGCACAAATAATTACAATACCAATACAATGTGTCGCAAGAAACAACCATGTTGGTCACTGCAAGGTAAATGTTACAGTAAACAATCATAGTTTTCACCTATTCCTAATATGGATATGATGAAAGTACATGTTCGTGCCCGGCCCATAACTTTGACATTCATTATGTGATTAAAAATGAATTTGCACAAATGATCATCATATCGGAAGAGCCATGTTGCTTGCCTAAATGTCAAGGTACAATTGGACACTCGAAGGCTGTGCACAATCGTTATATATGAAAATAGTGATAGCAGATGTTTATGTCCCAGTCCGTCCTATTTCTGAATAGTGCGTTTACAAAACAAATCATCATTTCAAGACGACATGGTGCTTGCTTAAAGGTTAATGCCACGATTGTGAAATAGGCTTTATGTGTAGAAACAATTAAAAAGGACTGGTTCACACATACTGTGTAAACTGTTTACAGTATGTCTTTCATATAACACTCGTCTCTGTGTCCAGTGACATATAGCAGGGGCATCCGTTTCCTACGATAACATCTCTAGTAATGTTACAGTGTTTAAAGAAAATTGCTTAGACAAACACTGTATTTTACATAAAATAATATTATTATAATTACATGTAGTTAAAAAGTATTATTCACGAAAAACCTACAATAAATAACTGAAATAATTACTATGAAAAATTATTCAATGGTTAAAGCATTTACTGGATAGTGGGTAATCAAAACAAAGATTTTGTTTAAGTCTAAGCATAATAATCACTATGCTGACGGTGTTTATATAAATAATTAGACAGTATTTAGGCATTTAACGAAAATCTTAATGGTGTGTTCACATGTTAACAGATATTCGTTGCAAAACAAATACCCAAACCGACAAAGGATCGTGTGTTATCACATGTAATGTAACCTGTTTGCTATGCTGTTATTTGCGTAGGATATAAGCCATATTAATTTATGTGTTTCCTTCAGCTACGGTTTATCCCTCGTCATTAAATCATATTTGCAATATAGACGTGTTTATATTAATAAATGTAAGGACAAAGTCACGCCCGTCAAACAAGCGTAAAATTGAAGCCAAACATAACATAAGAAACAATTAATAAAATAAAATCGATAATAACAAACACATTTAATTGATAAGACTTAAATTAATCTTACCCTACATGAAGTCCATTTATTATTGAATCCGAAAGAGTCAATGTTGTATAAATGTCCTGGAAAATGGTTTCTATGTAATCAATTACGGTTTCTCGAAGCAGAACAATTCTTTCCGCCCGAACTGTTAGAGTTTTGTTACATATATAATCATTGGGATTGTTCAATGATTATTTCGGAATAATGACATAAATGTCGATGGAAACGAGAATCTGCCGGATCATTTGACAGTGATGTACATGTATTAAACATGATTGTTTAACCTTAGTGTACACAAATTGCTGAAGTATTCATAACAAATATTTAATCGGAGAAAATACGTTAATACAATTTCCGATTTGTAAAACTGTCATACGCTAGTGTTCAACTATATGCATACAAAGGGGGAGTGTTGATATCAAATTTAATCTTCATATAATTCAACTTTTTATTAACAAGTTGATAAAAATACGAAAACTTATATATGATACATGGCATTGATCCGGCTTATGCATTGAAGATTAAGAGAGACTTATTTATCGTTTTGCAACATAACACATTTCAAAACACGTCATAGCTTCGGAAACAATGTATGTGTTATATTCAAACAAGTAAAAACAAAATTTCATTACTAAGAAACATGTTTTTAAGTATCTGTTTATGGGTAATCATCAATCAAAACTGATTCCTGTGAGGGAAATAAGCCAATGTGCCGTGGCTGCATACTGNAAAAAAAAAAAAACAATAATAAAAAAAAAAACGGGCAAACAAAAGAATAAGCTTTTGAAACGCTATACAAAAATACGCTCTTCATTGCAGAAGCATGAACGGTCTTGTGGTAGGAAATTGGCTTAAGGGGTAGTCACAAAAAGGTATCGTAATTCATTAACAATTTCAGTCCTTTGCAATCTCACGACCGGATAATACTATTGCATAACCTTGCTCGATAATTAGTGCAGTTCATGTTTGTTTTCATGTAGAGCTGATAGGAATGTACGGCTGAACGCGTGAATTTAAAATTAATATACATTTGAAAAACTAACATTTGATAAACTATTTAGAAAGTAGAAAAGAAAATTTAAAAGAACTTGCACATTGACGTTTAGATGAATAACTTTACAGGCTTATGCTTCATAATCAATTTAACTATTCCAAATATTATGGTATTGTACGTAAATGTATACATGGTCAAGAATACCAGAATCGGTGGACAAAGTCCCTTTAAAAATACGCATGTATGGAAACATAGTTTATTAATTACTGAATGTTAGTGAATCGACAAATGGTAATGCAACACAAGACTCGATAAAGATATGCTGACGCTTTTACAGCTAAAAGTTAGGAAGTTCGTTCTTACTTCCATATAACGATGAGTAACAAGGTCATTAATTGTGATTGATGACCACAGACACTCGATAAAGCACATCCAATTTCTGACCACCACAGTAACAAGTCCGGGCTATGTGCAAACGGGCTACGTATCAACTCATACCAACTATGCGGCACTTTGTAAAATGTGCAGACATATATAAAATATATGATATAACGTTTGTAGTCAGTGTAAGCTACAATTTGAGTCGAACGCACGGATCTGGGATATACGCACACATTATTTTTTCAACGCTTACAAATTATATTTTTTATTTTTAATAAAGTAATGATGAAACACCATAAACGATATCAGAAGAGCATTTCTTGTTTTCATCAGTATTAATATACTGTTTAGGACAAAACAAAACACTATACAAATGTAAAAAATATCGAGGTTTGAAACGGTTTTCGCTAGCTTAACTACGCACATGATTTATCACACAACACACATATGTTGCCGTGTGAATCAGAAAGAAGCCCCAATTGTTGACCCAAAATTACACATTGCCTACTTATTTCGATTGTACGTGTTTCATTTTTATAATAATATTATACAGCAGTTTAAGTAAGATTTTTGTTTTTAATATTGTATATCGCAAAGTAAAGACGACATTGCTTTTGTTTTCAATTTTCTATTTATATTTCAGACCGCGGCTGAATACATATCTCTTTATAAATTAATGAACGATTATACGGTGTGTACGTGGCTTGTGTTATTTGACAAGAATTGTCTTTAAAAAAAAGGTGTTGAAAAAAATACTGAGATCTCAGTTTCCTTTCAAAATTGCATAATGACCAAATGATCCGTTACTTTACACTCAGACTCCAGATTGTTCGGTCACCAAAAGGAAACAACCGAATACTGCCAAATACACCGAATATACATTGGTAAACTGCCTCTTGTTTTCATAAAACAAAATTAATATAAGTAATTCACGAAATTACACTTGTAAATGGACTTGTCAAAAATATTGAAAAAAAAAAAATAAAAAATAAAAAAATACCTATAGATGTTCTATATTTACCAATATGTTAAACTTAGCAGTAGCAATGCAAATAGTGTGTGTGCTACGTAGAAGAAAATTAAACTAATGTGGACCAAATTGGTCGTATAACAAGATATTATGTAGAGAATGTTGAGTAGCCGATAAGAGGTAAACTTATGAATAATTCGCAATAAAACACATCCGCAATTCGATTAATAATTGACATGCACTGTCAGCTTATATATTTCAATTCACCAATTACTGATTATTATCTAAAGTAAGTCGGGAAGCGAACTCAACGGACATTACAACGTGGTGATATAAAACGACAACGTGAATTGGAGCCTAGTAATTGGAGCCTAGTAATTGGAGCCTAGTAATTGGAGCCTAGTAATTGGAGCCTAGTAATTGCTATTCAATGAGCGCAATGTAGGCTGAATAAAATAGTTGTTTCAGTATGTAATTTAAAATAACATTCTTTCCACGACACGCAATTAGTAGCAGTGTTCATTATAACCTTTGTTTTAACAGCTTATGTTAATTATTATGTAAAATTTAATCCCTAAATGCATTCAACAGTTTATGGTGGACATCAAACAGTTTTTAGGTTTCATATTCCCTGAAATTAAAAGCATTGCACAATTATATTGGGCACTGAAATCACGCGCTGCATAATAATCTCAAAAGCGATCTTTGTTAGGTACGGCCGAAATATAGCTAACGTTAACTATTGCATATGCAAAGTCACTTTGCCGAACTTCAAGTATTGTTTCCACCAATGTGCCAGTATAATGATTCCTATTTCAATCTAAAAATATGTTATTTCATTGATATTAGTTTCTGCGGTTGGCATGTTGTTTAAGTGTGTGTATCCATAGTATTGCATCTATTTGTTACGTTGATAGTTCTGCTTTTTGGATCAAATAAAATGACGACGGACGAAATGAGTATTTGAAAGATACGGCATCAACTTTTGTTTGACAAACCAAAGTATTGTTTAATAATAAAAGAGAAACTGTTGTTTTCTCTTCACTATTAAAAACGCGTATTCTTTTCTAGTCATTTCATTCACTTTACAAAATGAATTCTAAATGTAATAAGTTAAAACAACATATCCCGATTCAGTTGCATCAGATGTTGCTTATTCATTTTTAAATATTTATAACTTTAAAGAAAAACATACCAGGTGATACATGGGTTATTTTATCTAGTCGCCGTTTGATATTGTTTAAGAATATAGCAGAATACATCAAATGCATATATAAATTCGGAGATGTCAGCGCTTAATAAAGAGCAACAATGTGTGATTGATAAAAACATCGCTGACATAACATCAAAGATTAAACTTCAGTAAGTGCCTTGCTACATATGGTCTATACACGTTACCGTTAGCTATTTATTGCATGGCCAATACACACATTTAAACACAACGCATGGTAAAGTCAGTGTAATTTGTAATATGGATACTATGTTTAAAATCACAATGAAAAATATAGCTATTGGCTTGGCGTCTTTGATTAAATGGGTTTTTCTGCTCGAGAACTGTTCTTGCAAAATGCTTTAGTGTAGATACGGCTGTCATGTAAACGTGTATCGATACGATTTTTTAACACTGGAAGTTAATGTTGAAGCAATATTTGTGATCATTTTTTTTAAACATAAAAAAAATGTATGAATAAAAAAAGAAGTAGTGCCAACACATCAACAAAATTACAGATTTATACAAATTAAAAGGATTTTCTTTTCTACAGCCGACTATTCATTCATTTGCAAAAGACATGTAACTTGTAAGGAAATACCCATCAGTCGGCGCCAATTCGTTAATACGACATTAAATGTTTGGTTCTGCAGCAAATACAAGTAAACATGTTGGTATCGATGTAAACTTGTTCGTTGTGAATTCATTTTTAAACATTTCTTGATTTATGGGTTCATTATTTATTTATTTTTTCCGTTCTATATATGTTATTATCCTCGTAAATAAGTGTGTGAGTGTCGAGGGCATTCCACTCCACACCGTACATAGTTTGCAAAAATGTATGCATATTATAACAAATTTTAAACATTTTATCTTCAATGGCTTTAACATTAAATTACAAACAATATATGTGTGGGTCGAGGGCACCCCACTCCACACCATACATAGTTCGCAAGCAATGTTTGCATAGTATAACACATTGTTAAACATTCAATCATCAACATATTTTACATCACAGTACAAACAATATTTGATCAGCAAAGAAATTGACAATACGTGACTTCTAACGTCCAATAACACAGCTACTGCAAAAGAGATAACAGTAGTTCCCTATCTTTACTTTGACGTAAATCGTTAAAATAGTAAATTTCATTTAGTACAAGGTAATGCAAGGATAGGTAACATTTAGCTGTTTTAAGAGTTGGTCTAGTTTCGTTCATTTTGCAATTGTAAATAAACATTTTGATCAAAACAAATATTAAATTTGAGTGTCCATTTGTATTTGCATGATCATTAAAAGTTAGTTAATTAATTTTACATAGCATTCCTCCTTTATATCCATGTGGTGGTTTACGATTGTGAAAATAACAGGATCACAAAAAATTCGTATGTACTCGCTTGGAAACTTTTAAATTCACAAACTGGAAATTACTTTACCTCGTCATTTAAATAATGAGCTAAAGACTTAAATATATAATAGCCTACTATGTTTGCATAGATAGTTTAATTAACTATAAACATGTTCAGGTGTTTGGGAAAAAAGGAAGCAACTCTGAAGGAAAACGAAATAATTACTCATTTCAAAATATGATAAGATTACTTTGTAAATGTTAGGATCGCCATCGGATACTAAATAAACCGAACATTGGCGTACATATTTAATGAATATGACGACAAAGAGCAATGTGTAACATACCTTTTTACTGCGCTTGTCCTCACTCAATTTAAAAAAAAAAACACAATCATGTAGTCAACGTTATATTATGGTTTGCCTGGTGTATCACGACACAGCGCGTTATTGCACTTCGTGATGTGAAACAATAGCAACGAGTTACATGACCGCTCGATCCTGCCTCCAATACTGTCTTCATAAGCATAGGCGCTGAACATTAATATACTGAGTGTGCTCGGTACATGGGGGTCTGCAAGCAATATGGTTGTTGTAACTATGTAGTTAATACATTTCTTGTATACATTTTTGTTTTCAGAACGATACATGCGTTTGATATTTACCTCCTTCGGGGCGTTTATTTTTTAACGTATTTTGCCGTGTATTTCATTTGCAAAATAAAATGATCAATGTCGAAAACTTGAAGTGACTCAATTTTGTTATAGGTTTCCAAATACCATTTTTGCGTCAACGTCTTAAGGAGCTATTGCATGTGTTTTTCTTTTCGTTTTTTCCTTTTCTTTTTTGTGTGGGGGCAATATATTTGGGTATACCGGGTAAATAACCACATAATGCTGTATTTTGCATAGACAAATGGGAATCAGATGCTTGTTGGTATGTAGGTAAAACTCGTGTGCATGCAACAACCTTGAATATCGACGCTTTTATATTGAAATAAATTGTAATCCTTTTTCAAATATGGCAATAACACTTTGTCTAAGAAAGGCGACCTTACCGTGTCCGTTTGATGGATCAAGCACGGCATTACCAACATACCCCAATAAAATGCCAACTTTTGAATAAACACAAAGTCTTAACGAACCAATTACTGTAGTGACGGCACGATGTATTGCGACAAGACGATTATATCCAGGACATGTGTCTGCAGTTCACTTTAGGCCAGCTGGGTAAACATTGTCTGGCAAAGAGTTTCTGTTGTTTGCTCACGTTATTTATCATGCGGCTAATGTGATAAAAGTGTTGTTGGATAGCTTCCTCTTATTAAAAGCCCACTTACATATACTCATTTTGGAAAATACCAAACATTTTATAAGTATATCAATGTGTTTAAATGGGTTTCTTATGAGAGAAGCTATTTTTTGTTGACTAATGTATCATGATTTGGAAGTTGAAAAAGACTTCTCGCGTTTTTGGATTCAGATAAGGGATATAAGGTACACGTAGCATGTGACAAAGATAGTATAACCATTAAAGCAAAATATTGTCTTTGTATCGTATGAACAAATCTGCACATATTAATGTTTTTGCTCAACAGTGTACATGTCTTCTGTACATGAAGGAGTGTTCTTCTGTACATCAGAAAATAATTTACAATTTAATAAAACTACACTTTTTTTGTTACTACTTTATCTGAACTATTACTCTAGTTTGGTATTCATCCGCGGTGTATCTGTTTAAAAAAAATAGTAAACACATCGTATATACTCGCTTTTAAATGCAAAAAAAGTACTCGATTTGACAAGTACTCCGTCTCATATAGCTCTATATAATTTAGCGTTTAAAATAAAATATTTTTTACTTGAATTTTCTTCCGTTCAAATAAAACAAATTGTTTAGTAAATTTATATGTTTAAGGATGTAATGGCCAATATTGCAACAAAATGCACATTAACACGTTTACAAATTGTAATCTTGAACAGAATGATGCCAGCTTTATTTGTAATGTGTACGTTTATTCCTATGTGTAAATCTATATTATGTGGACATAATGAATGTCCAGAAAAAAATCGCATTATTGAAATTCTATTTATCATCCGCTATTCTATTATTCTAAGACAGTAACAAAAGACAAATACAATAAAGGACAAGTTATACTCCATAACACTTAAAATATAAATGGTTTGTATTATAGTGTTATCTTGTTATCTCAAATTTACATGTTAGCCTCGCTCTGTGAAATGGGGGTTAAATGCATGTGCGTAAAGTGTCGTCGCATATTAGCCTGTGCAGCCCGCATTGGCTAATCAGGACCGACACTTTCCGCCTTAACTGGATTATAAATAAACGAAACAATATCATACAAGCGGAAAGTGTCGTCCTTGATAAGCCTGTGCGAACTGCACAGGCAAATCTGGGTCCACAGTTTACGCACATGCATTAAAACCCCTTATCACAGAGCGAGGCTCACATGTGGTTGCCCAGCAGAGTAACTGGTGGATCAATTCGGGTCCTCAGGATGATGAGTACGATAATAAAACTATGAGGTGTTTCTTTTTATTGGCAACTGAATCTAACATTGTGCTATTTCAAATTGAGCCTTGCTCAGGGCTTAATCCTTGTGCGTTAAGTGTAGTCCCAGATTAGCACATGCACATGCAGTTAGCGCCGTTTTCTCGGAGCGCGCTCATTTACAATTTCTTTAGACTAGACGGCTTAATGCAGTGGTCAGTTTACCTGGATTCACACTCAATCAACACAACTATGCTCTTATAAAAATAGGTGTGCATATACCTACTATCCTAGTGATGTTATATATCGTGGCCTCAGTTCTTGCCAAGAGATAACATTATTGAATTATTAAACTTTGTTTTAGGTAATGTTTTTTTCCTTGTTTTTTTTTGTATATCGATATAGTACACAACATTCGTACCAAGCGAACAGTTTATTCGCACCAAGAGCTTTCGAACATAAATATATTTACTTAGTCGTCTAACCAATGACCATGTTTTCAAGGAAATAAACGCTATTTCATAAGAACTAATGTCATTAAAGAATGGATTGTATTATTTCCGGTGGGCAGCGGCTTTAAACACGATTTCAAAACACATGGTTTTACCTAGTCGTGAAAGGAAATTTTCAGATTTTGAAAAAGGCCAACGGGGAATACTAACTTAAAATTAAACAACAGTTAAACCTTTATCACGAGCCTCATTTTGTTTGAAAGTTAGCTGCACAAACACCTATGATCTTATGCAATTAAACAATAATACGTCATAATTTGTTCATGGTTGATTTTTTTTTCATATTGAGCCAATATCCTTCAGTTTTTCGAAAAATTCATTTTTCAGCATTTTAAAAAGCAGGTTTATATAGACACACCATAACATATTATGTTGACTTCATGTGTTAATTCCGTAGTAACCACAACCAAGGAGTTTATGTACAAGTATTCAAAATGTACACAAGTGCAACAACGCATGATTGTCGGGCAGATACTAAAGACGTCTTATATTTAGATCCATATTGATGAGAATAAATATGTATTTTCCGTTGAAGTTTAATAACAGCAATGCGTCACAGTGCAATCCCTGCAAAGCGGAATCTATGATTGGCTATGTGGACTTTGCGATACACTGTTCGTCTGCGAAAATATAACAAGCCCAAGAAATTGGATACAAAGGCATGATTTCACACGAGCTAATTTGAGCACGAATAGCTTCTTTTTCGTTATGCTTTATTTAAAAACAACGGACTAATACCTCCAAGCAAAGAAACGTATAATATATTTTGATATTTCTGTGTACTTCTTAATAAATAACACACAAATCTATGTAATAAGAATCATGTTCGCCAAATACGCAATAATCGTGTGAAGATTGTGCCATCATTCTATCTATAGTTCTTGATTTCCGTGAATTGAGCTTCATTGATACTGAGTTCTAGGAAGTGCTGCTGAGTTAGAGTTGTGTAAAATACCATACATATAGGATCTGACATGAGTTGTCATATCATTCCATATTTTATTAAACGAGTTCAGGAATTTTGTTAAAAAGCGAGCCTTTGGCAAGCTTACTAACGACTTTCCTGGACGAGATCTGTCAGATCTTTTTTATCTTAATTGACAAAACAAATGCTGATAGATCTAAAAGTTGTTTACTATCTTGACCTCATTTTATGTTGACGGCGTCATTTCACCAAAATAAAGCCATGCGATTGGTTAGTTATTGATTTTGTAGCCAATGAAAACGCCTAAACATGTTGTATTACACATGTCTAATATAAAAAATATATAATGTTTGTATAACATTAAAAACAAGGTATAGCATGTGATAAAATAATAATACCTAGCGCCGATATTCGCAAAGCTCCCAAAACACAGATTACTAAGTGAACTCATTTGTTGCAAACTGTTTAAAACTGAGAGATTACCCATTATTCTTTTTTTTTAAAGTCAATCAAACGAACGTTGTTTCACAATTTAATAAACGCTAGATTCAATGTAGCATTTTACAATTTAGAATTAAACCTGTTATGTTGCAAATCACTTTAGTAATTTCTGTTGATATTTCTATAATTTTCCCCTTCAAGCATTTCACAATACTGTAACAGTGTCGAGTGATTAAAAGTTCGTAGCTATTAAGTCAGCCCACACATAAATTGTAACTATATGAAGGCGTAAGAATGTCGAAGTAATTGTCGAAAGTAATTAGTAAAGAAGAACACTGACAACGTTCTTAGGAATGCATTCCATGTTATTCCATGTTGTCTACATGTTATTCATTTCACATTTACACGAATATTATATTTTATACGAGTTGATATTTTCTGTTTATTACAGGGGAAATGTGCGATTTTAATATATGAAAGTCAAATTTTCATATTTGTTTAGCAGTACCTATTAGGGAACAAATATGAACCAGGAATGCTAAAATAAAGTATATTAACATGTATGTGCAGCTCAAATATTTATAATAGGGCACGTGTTACAGAAGGTTTCAGACAAATATAAACAAAGTGCAAGTTTAGCTGTACCAGAAGGACAATCAAACAACCAACGCACGGTCCTTTAATGATGACAATTGGCAAATTGCCATTCAGACACATCACAAAAGCAATAGATACAGCTAAAGAAAAGAAATACGAATCTAGTCACAAACCGTGTTCATATTCACGAACAAAGTATCGTTATAACGTTGCCGCCGGCGTTGAGGCTGTGCACATGTACATGGATTTGGTCGCCATAAACAGTGTCACGTATTCCGTTTATAATTGATATTAGTGAACTTGATTATATTGAACATAGCACCAATGACAATTTTAAATAGCCCATTATTGTGTTCAGTAATGTTGAGCATAAAAATCAAAACCAATTACTTAAAAACGCAATATTTGTTGTATGTTGTTTCGTTTTTTGTCGTACTGTACTGTTTTGTAATTGGTCACTTGCCATAAATAAAGGACCACGGACGTGTGTATAACAGGAATGCAATACTGCTGGAGCAACTGGAGTTTCACTTCTTTATAATGTACACAAACGTTATGTTAGATGAATACTAAAGCATGGAGCGCATTATTAGACAGACCTTGAATGAACTATATGAACGCACGCTCATGCCGAGCATATTTATGGTTATAAATACAAACAAAAAATAAAACAATCTGCAGTGAGCGTGTGCTGATAGGTTATCTTAAAATGATGTATGTAACATATGCGACTCGTACAGGATAATACATTATTCGAGTCAATAACATACTGATAAATTGCGAATAATTGTTTATAATGAATTACAATCTGTCTTCCTGCGACTAGGTTAATTGTCATTGTATTACATATTCCATACAGGTACAATGCAAAGCTATTACTTGTACATCCGTTGACATAATTACCCGATCACAAATAGATACAATTACGGATTCAGCGCGTATTATTTCCGTGTAAATGTTCGCTTAGCATGTTTAAGGGTTTGCATAAGTAATACAAATGATAATCGTGTACAATACAGATGATATTTTCATACTTGTTTTATGCCAATAGTAATATGATAAAGTAAATCGAAACTTCGACATTACAAAGTTGTTAATTGTATTTTCATGTCATTCTTAAATGTGTAATCTACAGACAAAAGAAATTAAGAAGCACCTAATACATGTATGTATAGAAATAGTAAAACTCCAGAGACGTTGTCATGAGAGAAATTCATGTACGCTGTATTTTATTTAAGGAATATGATTATAAAATATAAAAATCCAAAACGAACTTTTACAGAAAAACATGATTAAATCTGGGATCTCCTCCTTAGAATGGTCAATAAAAGCATAAGGGGGTTTAAAGCGGTGAAAGGGATCCAAAGCCTCACACTAGGTCCACAATTTATCAGCAACAAAACACACATGCGAAAAAAAACATTAACCTCAGCATCGAAAATCAAAGTAAAAAAGGAATTACATAGAATAAAAAATTGAATTAATTACCATTTAATTATTAACTGGTTTAAAATACCAAATCAACAGAATCACCATTTTAAAGGCAATATGTTTCTTTTTAACAAGATTTCAGAACGTATCATCTTATTATACAAATTCCAGATCTCGGGAAGAAGAAATACAGGATACAGGGTGTTATAAGTCCCATAAAGTAAGGTACATATACATCATACAAATATTCGATGTAATCCACATGGAAAGTTTACTTAATAAATTATATCAATGGGGAAATCTTTCATAAATAGAGAGACCCTCGCAAGAGAAGTATATGAACTAACTATATGGAAATTCCTTAATCATTTTACAGATCAAACGACATAGTGACACAAAGTATTGTACAATCACCAAACACAAATGAACATGTCAGCATCGACTTACTTACTTTTACTTATATACATGTTGGTTTCTGTTTGTCGTAGTACTAGTAAAAGTGCTTGTTACACGAATAACTTGTTGTTTACCAAACCTAAATATGCCTTATATTGACATATAAAAATGTACTAGTCAATAGTATCAAGTCGTTATGCGTTATATCCTTTTCATGAAATCAGTTTTTTTAAGAACGATTTAAACATCCATGTTTTGCATATTTATATTTACACAACCGTATTACAACGTCAATATAAAATGATGATATGTTATGGTAAATGAATGTGCGAAAACAAATCACAATTCAAACGTGCTTTTGTGCAGGATACGGTTTCAAATAATATCACTATTGAACCATAAAACACCAGGCAGATAAAGTAAAGTGGTCATTGGTTGATCGTGATATATTAGAAACATAATTGTAAAAAGTCTTGTATATTTTCGTTATTCAAACAGTTTTGACATGCGTTAAGATTGTATACGCTCCAATCTTTATAACAGAACACGCGTTTATTTTTCCATTCGCAAAATAAGCAAAGCTGTTTAAACTTGACAATTACTCTGGGCTTCAACGACATTTTCTAAATCATCGAAGACATGATGTAACGAACAATCATTACAGAAGTGATCATATGCGCAAATGATGGATAACGATCGAGTGAAGACATAGGATTGACTGCAAGGCATATTCGTATAACAACGTACATGTATTTCAATCATCCTTGGTACATTTCTTTAGGTATGACTTTAGAGTTTCTCTCCTGTAGATGTGTCTGCTTTTTCATTGATGCCATATTGTCTATATATAAGTGTCAACTCGACAGAATTGATCGTTGCATTATTGGCTGTGAATAGCTCGTTGTCGTGAACATGTATGTGTACATATGACAAACGTAACACACAGCTTTATGTAACACACCGTCTAATAATAGAACACCTCATAAATGTATCGGTTTCAATTACGAGTGGTGTCAGTGACTGGAATTTCTTCTAGTCTGGAAAACAAATGTTATGTTTTTTTCTCATTTAAGTTTTCATAAGTGCAAAGATGAGCCTTATCCCCCACTGTTGATCAGAAGGCATACATCATTTGAGCTATCTATTGTATTAGGTTTGTCGGTACGTTTTTGTACGAAACGACATGATTTGTATACACATTTTGTTATTAAGTGATACAATGTGCGATGTATGCATTATATTTGAGTTGTTTGGGAATAACCCGCCCAGTCTATTTTGGGGATTTAGGAATCTAGTATATTGCGATAGTGACCCGGTACATGTTTCCCTGTCATAGTTGAAGGTTTGCCTTGTTATAATAAGATATTGTTTAGGAAGTTGTGACAATATGTCGACAGAAAGGATCTGTTTGTCAAAGTAACGTATACGTGGGTGTTTGTATTTGTTAACAACAATACTGTACAATAAACTACACTATACAATCAGTGCGATTGTAGTGCTGCATTTTAGTGGTAAGTCTGATTGTTTAATTAATTGCATGTGTATTCATTGCGCAGACTTAGCAGACTTATATTGAATAGGCGAAATTAGACATTATGTCCAGTTCACTAATGAACGCAAATGAGTTTCATGTCTGTCATGATAGGCAATATTTGATTCACGTTTAGCGAATATGCAGATATTCTGATATTTCAACACAAGTTATATTAACCAATGTAATGGTAAAGTATGTTTATTCGTAGTGACATGAGTAATTGAGTAATGAGTAGTCCTACCATTGAGTAATTAATAGTAATTAAATTGAATGCGTTTTAATTTCCTTTTATTACTGTTTAATTTGAGTTGCAATGCTATGAGGTTAAATTTTATTTACACTTATATATATATGTATCATGAATATTGCTGGGCCCAGTGTGAGGTTGAGCGCTTTATAACCGGTTTAAGCCCCCAGTGCTTAGCATTGACCGTTCCAAGGCGGTGACCCCAGCTTTATTATAATGCATGTGTATGTGCGTATGTTGTTTCGTTTTGTGACGTACTGTACTGTTTAATCAATTGGTCACTTGCCATAAATAAAGGATCACGAAGGTGTGTATGATATAAATGCAATACTGCTGGAGCATCTGGAGTTTCACTTCTTTATATGGAAGTAAGGGTGCTTTAACACTAATAATCAAATTGTTTAACTCACACAGATGAATATTACAAAATATTGTATATATACGCGGCGGCATATCTTGTAATATCGTATGAATTTAAGTTATGCAATGAGTATTCTTGTAAATTGACACAAATTGATAAATTATTCGAACGCATAGAAAACATGGTTAAAATAACCGCATTGAACATTCGTTTATAAGGTTTACAATAATTTGTGAAAACAGATCAAATAAGGTAGTAAAACAACAGATATTCGTGACAGATTTATAACAAAACTATACTGCTTACATTTATAACTTATTGTCAACATATTTATTATATTAAACGTCACTTAAAAAACATTTTATGGCATTGTTTTTTCTTTATAAACATAGTAAATATCATCAGGAAGTTTATTATAAATGCTAAAGATACATAGAAAAAAGTTAAATCAACTACAATAATATTGCAATTGTATTATATATTAATATTTTATATTCAATCCTCATACAATGGTACTTATAATTTTGATAATTAATTTTTAACTAAACTTTATATCGCGAGTTTAATTGTTTTGTTAAAAGTATAAAACAATGGTATCTCAACCTGTGCAAATGCGTCCACGAAGTATACGCATTACGTAACCGCCTGATTAATCAATGCAATGATTGAGTTCACACAAATATGGCGAATTGCAGATATTTTGATCTAAATGTATTGATACAATTTAATACATATTCTAACACGGAACGTGCCAAATTTCATATAAACAAAGAAGAAAATCGTCTATGGGTTATTCTGCAATAATAATGGGCGGCGCTCATACACTGAAAGCACGTTCTGTAACTAAACAAAACATACCGATACATTTTCCACCAGCGTAATAATCCGGTTTTTTATTAATGAAAGTCACGTTCTCAGGTCCCATTAATTCCAGCACAATAAATATAAAAATCAATCAATCAATCCAAACATGAAAAACACTTTCTGTTCACAAACAATGAAACACGAACAACGGATAAAGATGAGACGTTGCGTAAACACTATTTGTAATTTGTGATGTACAGTATCGTTAATTTATTCCAATTTATTGTAACATATACAGTGATGTTATCGTTGCGTTAATTAAAAGTGTACAATGTAAACATGTAAGTTTACACAAGTTGTTGTTGTTCTTATTAAGCAAACGGGAGAAATAAAACGTTTTTTTCCATCCAGTTTGGCTGTTATTGAGGGCGGAGTTCTGATCGACAGAACAGCCGAAAGTAATTTTTAGGGGCGGAACTTCACATATAATAGTACACAAGAAATCTTTAGTGAAAAAAACGTGTTAGAATCGAAATAATTCGTGTACGTTACAGTTTGTTGTCGAATAACCTACGGCCGGAAGTTTAGATGCGTAGGGATTGAAACACGAGTGCGAAGCACGAGTGATTTTGAAACCACAAATTATTTCTCAAATAACACAGTGATAGACACTTAAGTTAATCATGTTCTCGTTTGTTTGTTTATTTTGGCTTTACGGCAACTCATCAGATAAAGGTGTTCTTGTGCCGTTTACAAATTATGATTTTGAATCGAAAAAAAAAAACAATGTTAACTTAATTTTGTTACACGTCTTCATCTCTTAAAAAATAATTAATATATATGGTGGCACCGTTTGATAAACCTCTTTTAATTACATAACTTTGAAACATATATCACGAATATATCGCTAAATTCAGTGACAGCATGACTAACAGTAAAATATTAATCGCAAGGTATGTACTAAGGTGCTTGTTCTCTTTCAAGACGTTCCTGTGTCAACCGGGAGATTCCCATGCTGCAGCGTGTTATATATGAGTATGTATGACATAAAACTAAAGGATGTTTCAGTATCAATAGGAGTATTTATTTTGGGAATTGCACGTTTGTAATCGGGAGTTAAAGAGGTTCTTTTGCGATGGCATCCGCTTGTTTTTTTCTACGCATGGCAAATATGGCTCGGAATCCAACAACAGATCTCTGTTTTTGTTTGTAAAATATCATGCATTTTAACATCAGTTTTTTTGTATTCAAAATATTATTCAATTTTCGATTTGTAACAGGCAACAGTTAAGACAGCTAAGTGATGAAAATGATTAATTTTTCTCCAGTGTGTTTACAAATAGAAAGAAGAGTTATGAAAATGGTTATTGCTTCGACGGATCATAGCGATGCTTTGTCCAGAAGCCTTACTTAAGCTTATCAATCATTCGAAAATAAAGCACACCCGACAATAAAACACTTGAATACGCCTCATTATATAATTTTAAGAAGTATTTGTGAAAAGACGTTTTATGTATTTTTTCCTATAATTCTACCTTGCTCAAACAGAGCCAGATCAATAAAACATATCTAGTAACGATGACTATTCCCTTTTTATAAAATGGTTGCACACTTTATTATTTCTCTAGGCCTTTTTCTCTATGGTTTTACAAAACGTTAAAGTAGGTTCCTGTGTGACAAAACAATTAACACAACAACTATTTGCAAATGATACAAACATTTATGATGACATACTTAAACATAGTAATACGAGTTGAAATCTTTTCCCATTTCCTTTTAAATCACATTTGACTGTTTTATCAAGTTTTTTAATCACGCCAACGTGTGTTTCAGATGCGGTTACAATTTCAAATGCGTCACGATATATCCCAATAAGTCCGCCCGCGCTCATATTGTAATCAGTATTAGAATGTCAATTATCGGAAGTGATTGTCAATGAACAAACCTGATATGTTTTACATTAAGACCAAGAAATGTCACGAGAGCACTTCGTTATGTCACATTTTATACATGGTCCTTTAACGGTTTTATTAGGTGAAATATGTGTTATATTTGGACGTGATGATTTATACAAAACCAATTTCAAAATTAAACACTGCCGTTTTAAACATAACTTCATGCATTTCGTAGTTTTCTATCAAGGTATTTGGTTATTATATTATATTACTTTTCTCAGTTATTTTGCTTGTTCAATGTGCTTTAAAAAGCACCTAAACATAATACGTTTATATGCACGGCATTCATATAAGCATTAACCAACATGCATTAATATTGCAGCCAAACATGAAGTGCAAACATACATAAAAATACTGAAATAATACAGATGTAATTTAACGTTTGATCTTTCAAAAACAAATAAAACGTTTTCTTAAAGTATCGATTAATGCGACAGTGGCTAATGGCACGCTGTTTAAATTTACAATTTATCACGGTTTAATAGTAATACAGATTAAAACATGCGCTTGTGATTTATACCTCGAAAGAAGGAAAGTTAGAGTTCTGTTTATCCATCTGCAATCATTGGGTTGTTAAATAGAAATACAATTGGAATCGTTTCTCTATTTATTTTTATTGTTACTGCACGGTTATGACTTGTGTGATTTATTGTTATTAAAACTTGATTGGTTTTATGAATAACTCTTGGCCAAGTGTTAGCTTTCGTGCTCCACAAAACGAGTTTGAAGATCCCAAATCTTTGCATTTAATGTTCCATTGCATACGTCCCAGTTTTATACTTTGTGTAATGGTGGCGTTTTTGTTTTGTGCTGTGTCTAGTGCGTGTGTACTGTGTCAGAGAATCGTCCCCAAATGCCTAAAATAACCTCGTGCTATAAGGCTTCTCCTGCTGATGCCACTGTCTCACTTTGTCTAAATTTGAATGATTTTATTCGACTTTAAACATGTTTTATTGTATTATGATTGACGCTTATTGCAGTGTTGACAACAAGAATTACAAATTGGTAAAATTGGGTCCCATGGGGGCGGATGTGTCAGCATTTGATGTCGAGTGTCGATTGATGAAGATACCAGTATTTTTGTCAAATACAAGAAAAGTCGAACGGTCTGTCCTCCGACATAACATATTGTGTATGTCTAAAAGTATATTTCGGAAGCCATTTTGAAGCCATATTTTATGGTTCAAGCAGAGAGTTCACTAAATAATTAAAAACGTGTTCAGTAAGTGTTTCACATTACGAACACTACATATCGGCTCTTTATGTTATATTTTATTCATGTAATTAAGGACTTGTCTCTTTTAATTAATGGCAGGTGTCCATTTGTTTCAACTTTTGGCGACCATCCTTACTTTAAAACATATATACTCCCCTAATATGTTTATTTTTTATTTTTTACATTTATTAAACGCATGTTCGAGTAACCAGTTCGTTGTACATTTTCGAGCCGCACAGCGTGTCTTTTATGATGCCAGGTGTGTTAAATTAACTTATCACACTCTGTTGATAGGTTTTATTTTTAGTCTAGAAATGATATCACAGTATTTCTCGTTGCTTGTGTTAGTGAAATATGAGATATCAGACAACACCTGTTAATAAATCAAAATGCTCCATGATGGCATCGCTTCTCAGAAGTTATATGTAAAACACTATTTTAAGCAAACACTATGTGCGTATTATTCCTGATTAGTGCAATATTTGGCATTTACATTAAGAAACGAGGCAACTTTCCAATCACTTGACCATACACGTAAAACCAAATTATCCTCGAAATCTCAACAGATCTACGCAAACTTCGATGTTTTAAAATCAAAAGATCAACATGTTCATCTCCACTCGGTGAATTGCAAACGCAAGACATTTTTGCATAGAAATCTTATAATAAATTCACATCATTTCGGTGAAGATTAATTCAAATTGGCACTCACAAAAAACGAATAACAGCAGCTTTTATTCTGTATCCGGTGGAACAAATGATATCACTAAACAAGTGATAACGTGTATACTGTCGTGTGAAGTACAAACTAGTCTTTACAACAAACGTGCTAGTTTTTATTTCGACATTGTTCATCTTCCTTTTTTTGTATCATAATATTCCTAAAAGGTCTGCGTATGGCATATAATTTATATTTCACAATTATTTCTATAAGAGAGGGCATGTTCATAACTTAATGACTTCCTCAAACTTCATTTATTGTATTTATAAATGTTTATAAGATGAGTACTTAATTCGAAAACTTCAAAAAAGATTCACTACGTTGTTGTTTTTTTTAATATATACAATCGTTTGTTTTCAAAATATAATATTTCCTTGACCGTGTGACTGGTAAATCGAAGTACTCAGAGCTTATATTGTAGTGGCGTTTAAAATTGATTACGTAAATACAAGTATACCGAATTAGCTTCTAAAACGTTGTTTAAAAGCTGATTATATTGATACTACTATACGTTTTTTATCATAAGTTCAAAATGTATATGTTTGAGCTAGGTAATGTGTTTGCAGTAACCTCTTAAATACCTATCATATAACAATTATTGTTATAATCATCATTTCTTTGTCTACTGGTTATACATAATATTACCGTTTCTAAACACACAAACTATATAGACTTCATCGTCCGCTAACAGATTATAATTATTTATTCGTTGTCGTTGATAAGTCCAACATTGTGTCCTATATATACGGACGGATCTGAACCCAGCTGTATATGTTTTGTCAAGTGTTACGACACACTTAAATTGTTCAAAACCACTCGACGGCTTACTGAGAAGAACATTGAGAGCGAAACGTTATGCCGAGTCAACAGTGGTGATTTCTGACATAAAACAAAACTAGTGATGAATGTATAAGATTACGTAGAATTTGCATATACATCATAACTATGTTATCGATCTGTTAACAGCTTGCATTACGGCTTGACAACTTTAAACATATTCAAACAATTCTACATTATGCAATTCGATTGATTTACTTGATAAACAATGTTTATTTATTCAGCTGTCGTTTAATCATATTGGAATCATCATATGTGGGCGTCAAAAGAGTAAGACGGAATTACTAAGTGTTCTATTTGTCTGCGTAACGATCTAAAAGGATCAGCGAATCTTTTCTGGTTAAAACACTGTATATGTAGTTTCGATTTTACTTATTATTAGACAAGTGCTTTCTGGCTGAAAAATACTAAAATATGATTAAATAAATAATTGGTGACTCAAAGAAGAAGCATGTTCGTTTAAAGTACAAATGCTGTATCTATGGTGTTTGTAGACCTGTATGACATATTCAACGGTTTCTAAAGTAAGGTTAAACGAAAATTGGTTACATTAGCATTTAATACGAATTTAGCGTCGCTCTATGTTTTGTTTATGCACGCACTAAACGTTACATATTTACACATCAATATCCGAACTTCAAAAAAAAAGTTCTCAAAAAGAGAACATCATTTTATAGCTTTTTTGTGTATGCGGGTATCATACAATGGCTTAAAACACGAGTGTTTTACTGGTTCAATATTACAGTTCCTCATATACGCTGTAGTTATAAGTCAATCCAGTAATCAACTTCATAGCTGTATCTACCTTATGTCATTACAATATACACAGACAAAACCGTTCTAAACATGTGACCTTAACAGACCCATAGACTATTATGTAATTGGAATACAGGTTTTCATCTGTTTACTGGTTGATAAACTACATGTTATAATGTGTATACTACATTCAGACTAGCGTTATATTTGCATCGTTTATGACAATGAATACTACTCAAAACAGTTTTATTTCATTGAACGATGTACATAATGCAAATTAATAGAGATTTAAGGGTGTTGGGGTTAATATACACACGATTTACATTAAAATGAATAGCAACTTCGTACAGTGAGCAATACGAATTATGACTTCATGGCCATATTGTGAAGTATTATATTTAACCAAAGTAACTCCAGCGCGGGGTGTATACATATGATATATATCTACTGCATCAAACAAACGTATACTCAATGAAATCGGAGTTGAAACAAACAAGTTTACACAAACAATCCATTTCTTTGCACGTTTTTCTTGGTTCATATATCGCGTACTTATTTGATTTCAAATATAATCCGAAGTATACATATACAACGAATTTCTCTACAGGTACTGTTATTGCAGATATATTAAGTCAACGTGTACAGTCCGTATCTTGCAGTTATTCGGAGTCAGCATTTCAGTCAGTGTGTTTGATTTGATTATAATCTGGTTTTGCTCCAATGAGATACCTTAATTGACAAATTACACGAACCGACAGATGAATTCACAGCTCCCAAGGGACGACAATTGGGTTACTCATTGATATTAAATCGAATTATTTGCATCATGACTGCCATCAACAATTCGCAGATCCATGAGAATACAGCGTTTGAAGAGATACGGCAATTAGACCGTCAAATTACTCGCTGTACAATCATTTGTTGCATCACTGTTGTGATTGATATAAGTGCAAGATGATCATCGTAAATTTTCGAACGAATGTATGAATGTAAGCGGACTCAATTTGTTAATAAGTCTACACACATAATACAATGATTTCATTATTTTAAATGTACAAGCAGCGAAACAAAAATTGAATATTAAAAGAAATTAAAGAAGAGAAATACAATTTTAAAATGTTGCATTAACAAACACTCCGTGAAATGTCTGACAGCTAGACAAACATGAAAAAGCATTGGAATGCATGTTAATCACTTGGGTGCTGTCAGACACAATTGCTGGCATACTATGGTAAAAGTAAACATGCAACAAGCATGTCGGTACAATTGGAATCGTTTCTCTATTTATTTGTATTGTTACTGCACGGTTATGACTTGTGAGATGTGTTGCTATTTACACTCAATTTGTTTATGAATAACCTTTGGCCAAGTGTAAGCTTTCGTGCTCCACAAAACGAGTTTGAAGACCCCAAATCTTTGCATTAAATGTTCCATTGCATATGTCCCAGTTTTATACTTTGTGTAATTGTGGCGTTTTTTGTGCTGTGTCAAGTGCGTTTGTACTGTGTCAGAGAATCGTCCCCAAATGCCCAAAATAACCTCGTGCTATAAGGCTTCTCCTGCGGATGAAACTGTTTCACTTTGTCTAAATTTGAATGTTTTTATTCGACTTTAAACATGTTTTATTGTATTAAGATTGACGCTTATTGCAGTGTTGACAACTAGAATTACAAATTGGTTAATTTGGGTCCCATGGGGCGGATGTGTCAGCATTTAATGTCGAGTGTCGATTGATGAAGATACCAGTAGTTTTGTCAAATACAAGAAACGTCGAGCGGTCTGTCCTCCGACATAACATATTGTGTGTGACTAAAAGTATATTTCCGAAGCCATTTTTGTAGCAATATTTTATGGTGCAAGCAGAGAGTTCACTAAATAATTACAAACGTGTTCAGTTAGTGTTTCACATTACGAACAAAACATATCGGCTCTTTATGTTATATTTGTTTCATATAACTAAAAACATGTCTCCTTTGATTAATGTCAGGTGTCCATTTGTTTCAACTTTTGGCGACCATCCCTATTTTAAAACATATATACTCCCCTAATATGTTTCTTTATTTTTACATGTACTTAACGCATGTTCGAGTTACCCGTTCGTTGTACATTTTCGAGTCGAACAGCGTGCCTTAAATTTTGTCAGGTGTGTTAAATTAACTTATCACACGCTTTTAGGTTTTGTGTTAAGTTTAGAAAAATATCACAATATTTCTCGTTGCTTGTGATAGTGAAATATGAGATATCAGACAGCACATTTTAAATCATAAAATGCTACATGATGGCATCGCTTCTCAGAAGTGATATATAAAACATATTTTTAAGCAAACAATATGTGCGTATTATTCCTGATATTTGGCATTAAGTTATTTTGCATTGAGACACAAGGCAACATTCCAATCACTTTACGATAAAAGCCAAAGGTTATAGTTGAAATTTTAACTGATCTTACACAAATTTAGATGTGTTAAAATCAAAAGATGAACATGTTCATCTCTACTCTGTGAAATGCAAACCCAATCCATTTATGCATAGAAATTTTATAATTAATTCACACCATTTCGGTGTACACTGATCCAAAGTTGCACTCACAAAAAACGAAAAACAGCAGCTTCCATTCTGTATCTGGTGGAACAAATGATATCACTAAACAACGTATATAATGTCGTGTGAAGTACAAACTAGTCTTTACAACAAACGTGATAGTTTTGATTTCGACATTGTTAATCTTCCTTTTTGTATCATAATATTCCTAAACGGTCTTCGTATGGCACATATATATGTATATCCCAATCATTTCTATATAAGAAATAATGACTTCCACAAACGTAAACTTTATTTTATTTATATATTATTAAAACATGGGTACTTAAGGCACAAACTACTAACACTATTTACTCTTTTTTTTTCATTGAACGTGTGACTGGTAAATCGAAGTACTCAGAGCTAATATTGTAGTGACGTTTAAAAATGATTACGTAAATGCAAGTATACCAAATTAACTTCTAAAACGTTGCTTAAAAGCTGATTCTATTTACTATTGATACTTCTATTAGTTTTGCATCATATGTCAAAAATGTATCTATTTGAGCTAGGTAATGTGTTTGCAGTAACAGCTTAAATACCTATACATTACTATTATTATTGATATTATCACCATACCGGTACTATGTACGATTAACGCTAACCATATATAAATATATCGATATACGCTGAATTGCGATTGTTTTTCATAATAAATAATATTACGGTTTTTAAGCACACAAACTATATGGACTAAATCGTCCGCTAGCAGATTTTAATTATTTATTCGATGTCGTTGATAAGCCAAACAATGTGTCCTATATGTACGGACGCATCTGAACCCACCTGTCTATGTTTTGTCTAGTGTTACGACACTAAAACTGTACAACACCACCTGATAGCTTACTGAGAAAAACATTGAGAGCAAAACGTTAAGCGGAGTCAACAGTGTTGATTTCTGACATAAAAAATACTAGTGATGAATGTAAAACAATACGATGTAGTATTTGCATATACATCCTAAGTATGTTATTGGGCTTGCTACACCCTGCATTACGGTTTGTCAACTTTAAACATATTTACAAACACTTTGATTGCATGAGTATACATTATGCGATCAAATCGCATCACTTGATCAACAATGTTTATTTATTGAACTGTAGTTTAATGATATTTGAATCATGATATGTGGGCGTAAAAAAGATAATGACGGAATCGCTTAACGTAATCTGAACTTAAAACGTGCGTAACAAACTTAAAAGGCCAACTGATTTTTTCTGGTTAAAATAACTGTATATGTAGTTTTGAATTTACTTTTTATAAGACATTATTTTTCCTTTACTGGCGGGAAATTAATGTACTTAATTATAATTAAATAAATAAATAATTTGTGACGCAAAGAAAGAGTATGTTGTTTGAATTTGAAATGCTTATTTTCCTGTGTATACGGTGTTTGAAGACTAGTATTACATATTCAACGGTTTCTGAAGTAAGGTAACACGAATAATCGTAGCATTAGCTTTAATAAGAATTCAGCGTCTCTTTAGTTCTTGTTGATGCACGCACTATATATAAAATATTTAAATAATTTAGCATACAATGACCACATCAATTTCAATACTTTGTCCATACATACTACAACAAATTCATACAAGTTTTAAAAAGTGAAAATTATTTTATAGAATATTATGTATTCGATTATTATAAAAACGTCTAACAACACGTGTTCTTTACTGCTAAAATATTAAATAGTCCTCATACATTTATAAGTTAATCCAGTGATCAATTTCATAGCTTTATGTACCACATATCAATACAATGTGCACATACAGAAGCGTTTTAAACAGACTATTAAGTAATGGAAATACAGGTTTGTATAGGTTTACTGTTTGATAAAACTACAATAAGAAGAGCGTCACATTTGCATCGTCTATGACAATTCATACAGAATATTCAAACAGATTTATTCCATTGAACGATGTCAACAATGAAAATGAATAGAGATTAAAGGTTGTTGAGGTCAATATACACATGATTTACATTACAATAATAGCCATTACGGACAGTGAGCAATACGAATTATGACTTCATGTCCATAATGTGCAGTATTATATGCAACCAAAGCAACTTCAGCCCGGGTTGTATGCATATGATATATATCAACTGCCCCAAACATACGTATACTCAAGGGAATCGGAGTTAAAAACTTACAAGTTTACACAAACTATCCATTTCTGGGCACGTTTTTCTTGGTTAATATATATCGCGTACCTATTTGATTTCAGATATAATCCGAATTATACATGTAACACGAATTTCTCTACTGGTATTGTTAATGCAGTTTCCTTTAGTCAACATGTACAGTCCGTCTCTTGCAGTTATTTGGATTCAGCATTTTAGTTGATTGTGTTTGATTTGATTATAATCTGGTGATGCTCAAGTGAGATACCTTAATTGACAAATTACACGAACCGACAGATGAATTCACAGCTCCCAAGGGACGATTATCGAGTTACTCATTGATATTAAATTGAATTATTTACATAATGACTGCCATCAACAATTCGCAGATCCATAAGCATACAACGTATTTAGAGATAGGGGAATTAGACGTCAAATTACTCGCTGTAAAATCATTGGTTGCATCACTGTAGTGATTGATATAAGTGCAAAAATGATCATCGTAAATGTACGAACGAATGTATGAATGTAAGCGGACTAATAAGTCCACGCACATAACAAAATGATTTCATTCATTTTTTATAAGTCCACACACATAATACAATGATTTCACAAATTTTAGATGAACAAGCATCGAAACACAATCAAATATTGAAAGGAATTAAATAAGACAAATACAATTTTAAAATGTTGCATGAACAAAAACACCGTGGCAAACTATTGTTAAAGTAAACATGCAACAAGCATGTCGGTATGACAGATTAACTATATGTATGACAAAAAGTCCTTCGAACACAATGATTTGTCTGATAACCTCTTTGAAAGTTTCATAGTTTCTGATTTGCTTACAGAAACGAGAAAAATTCTTAAAAATAGCGGCCCGAACCAAACATGGTTAAAGCTATGATTAATAGCTGTTGATTTGTCACTGATTACAAGGATATCGTATCATTTTAAAATGATATTTGTATTATAGTTTTTTGTTGAAAAACACATACTGTAATTTAAAATGCACCAGCAATAGCTATACCTTATTATACCATGCGGTGCTTTATCTATGACGAGTAATCAATTTCTGAACAGTGTGACCCAACACAATTACTCATGATGCGACACACAAGTACACAACAAAGACACACGCATGAACAGGGATATCAGTTAAACTGATGGATGCTCCCCTATGATGCGCGTTGTCAATGTATGTGAAAATTGTGTGGAAACAATTCATTATTCAAGGGGCACTAATTCTCTAGAATATCACTGAAACCGAACTTTATTACATAATTAACATCAGTGATTTTTTTCGTTAAGTTGGGAAAATTATTGGAACCTGTCCAATGGGGAAAACGTAGCGAGTAAAATCCTCAAATTGGGAAAATTCTAGTCGTGAATCCTTTAATTGGAAAATTCGAGTCGTGAAATAGGTTATTTTGGGTCTTGGTACATATTTGCAAATACCCATAAACATGATGGTTAACAGGCATAAATAAACAAAAACATAACCAGTTTGTACTTAAGTTAATACTAAGAACAAAATCATCAACTGCAGCACGAAAAACAGTTAAGCCAGGCAGAGATGGATCTACTTTCTGGGATTGGTTTGACGCAGATTGGCAATCACCAACTGTAGCAGCACACGTGTGAATTCCATTCTGCAGGACACGTTCAGAATCAATGCTTCAAGTTTGGACTGACACTTGGTCCACTTCAATATACTGAGAAATCCATCAGCCTTTATGGTGAAGCAAAACATTGTTAAGCGGACGCATGTGTGTTACTGATGACCAAGTTTTTGTTTCTTCCCTTAGTATTTACTAGTGTATATCATTTCAGCAAAAACAGCAATACCGTTAAAAAATGAGAATAACAATGGAGAATTAAACAAGCTCTGTCACCATAGGACGACATATGCCCCCGAAAAACGCTTTTTCCATATTTTTCTTTCATATCTTTTTCCACATTTTTCGAAACCTAAACCCGAAGGTAAACCTAGACTTAAAGTGTGACGGAAAGACAGACAGACGGATTAGACAGACGGTCAGTGCAATCACTAGATGCCCACCTTCGGGGGCATAAAAAAACACCGGACACAGAAACGGCTCTATCGATTGCATGCGCTGTGTTATACAACTCAAATTAATCGAGCAGGCGGTTACAGGTAACTAATTGATTCGATGTGTTTACTCGCCAAGAGTTCGGTTTTGGAACAAAACGGCCGCAACTTTCCTTCGTGTTGCGATTGTTTTCGGATGCCAATTGGGAATCTTGGAATTGTTGCTCGATTGGCAAAGTACCGTTTACCGCTTCTTTATATAGATGGAAAAATCGCTGCATACGTCGACCCTGTATGGGTACTGCATATGAAGTTGTATCCATTTTGGATCATTAGTTCCTGCGATTTCACACTTGAAAAGTTAAAATCATTGACCAATAACAATTACTTATCAGAGGGAAATGACTGCCTGACAAATTATAAGAGCGAAACAGTCTGAAAATATACGCCTGTCCACGCAATAATTCATCGAAATGTTCGAAATAAAACGCGACAATGAATTATTTTTCCAATGGGAATAAATCCCTGAATAATCAATGGAGCAGGGCGACCTGCAAAAAGGACAAGTCCTCCCTAAACGAAAAGTCAATAAAAAAAAATCCGATCAAATTCGGATCATTCTTTTCTGAGATCGAACGCGGAAACGAAACATTTTATAATCCAGGGGAAACAACTCTCTGGTGGTGAATCGGAACGACCTGACACGGATGCGAATGTCTTTTTTTTATAGGGAAGCTGAATTACAGGTTTAATCGAATTCGGATCATTAGTGTCTAGATATCGACCGGAAACGAACATTAAACTATGAATTATCAAAGGACAATAATTTTCTGAAAAGTCATTTTACCGGATCGAACTGACAACGATACGTATGGCTATGCTTTTGGAATGTTGCATAACAAGTTTCATTAAATCGTTAGTGTCTGAGTTCTCGCGCTGAAACGATAAAAGTAAAGGAATAGAAAACGTAAGGAAGTCGATAAATAAAATAACTCTTTGTATAACTTTTATCATATTTATAACTATTTGTGTTAATACTTTGTAAAACAAAAACGAGAAATCGTTAATTATTTTGTTAGAAAACGTTAAAGCATGTGTAATAGACTTAAACAATTGCCCGTAATGCTTTACAACTATTTTCAAAAAATTCGGCCCCGTCCATAATAATTACAGGATAAAACACTCACTGACTTCCCTCTTAAACATTAAAAAACAATCCGTATTTCGTGTTACCATGGAGCACTACTCATGCAGGTGTCACATATAGTTTTGTACTTTGTCTAGTAGACCAGACTCATTGCCTTTAAATTGTCTTGGTTACTGAGACTAGCTATACGTACTGATTCAATATATAGGCATGATTCAGCATTTGACCACTCTTACGATTTAAGCATTATAAATCAGAAGCACGCAGCTACAACTTACATGTACATTTTATATTTTACTGTATATATAAGAATAAATTTATGATAGACATATAATAATCGTACATAATAAAAAACGGATAACATATTATTATTTATCTAGGTTCAAATGCTTTTTTATATTCGCGAGAAGATTATAAAAAATAAACTGTGTCAAATGTAAATGTATGAATACGAGTACACCATATTTTATCCTTAACGAACCCGTTGTAAATTATCTTTGACTGCTCCACAAGATGTGTGTCAGCATGTCACAATACCGCAATAATGATAGTTATTTCACGAACTGCTCTGTCTGTCAGCCCACACACAATGATAACTCGGAAATAATGTTCAAAGAAAGAAAGACAACGAAAACGTATTTACATCCCTTATGTTCTTTAAAACTTCTTTTTTTTTCTAATGAACACAAACAATTCAATGTATGATATGCATTAGGATCTGATCAAACTTTGCAGGTGATGAGTTTATTAGAATAAAGTGCATTACAAAAATAAAGGTTTAATACCTTTTATTAAAAATTAGTGGCCTTTTCATCGCGATTCGATACAGTACTGTTAAATATTAAAACATATATAAAAAGTATATTTGCATAAAATTCACACTCACACAAACACAACTATACTGATCTCGTGTTTCTAAATTCGAAACAGCAGTTTATATAAAGAGTCGATTTAATGAACACTGTCACATAATTCGGATGCAAATTAAAACATGTCTACATGTGTATGTACGCAGCTCTATAATACGTTTGTAATGCAAAATACCTGTCCGCGAAAAAAAAGTCAATACCTGCTAAAAATCCATTAGCCCTCATAACAAAAACGACCTTTATTTAAAAAAATATTATTTGTAAGAGATACATTAAGCTATGTGTATGTTCGAAAGCGCTTGGTACGAATGAAAGTTATACTTTATGTACGCTATTGTACTTACATAATTTTCTCCAGAGGTATTGTACGTTATCAGTGGTATAAGAACTATGCAAATGTGAACTCGCCAAATTCACATTATGCGACAAATTTCATTGTTGATTTTTATCTTTCGGTAAAACGTTTATCCGAAAAACCATATCTGCAAAATTGACATTCAGATGTGTTTGGACTGGGGTTTTGAGCAAATTAAATCGGTTTGTTTTTCTTTTACCAACGTTACATGGTGGACATACCCTTGTACGTTTCTACATTCAATGTTTGCTGTGTTTAAAACGATTAAAAACCTAACATTATATCATGCAAATCACGAGATATTTCAAGAACCCTTTTTTTATTTTTTACCAAAAATTGTATATTTGAATCTGAAAACTACGTCCGTTTAATACAGAATCAAAATAGTATCTATTGCATATAACAATAACGTTCCCATAAGATCAAATGACATCTCTAAACAAGTGTTGACGTGTATACATGACTATTTAATAGCACCTCAGGGGCCGTTTCAAAGTCTGTTTTAGACATGTAATAAAGTTCGTTTAATATCGACTTATCGTGAACATTTCCGTTACCCCGAACGATTTAAGAGTATGTGCGTTAAACTAAAAATTAATTGGGTCAAAATCAAACAATATATTTGTTCTAGTATTCGCCTCTCATTTACAAATGCCTCTGTGGTATTAAGGAAAGGCATGGGCTTTCGCTTCGAAACGTGCCTTGTCCTATTCCTGCGTGAAACAATCTTTTTTTGTTTCAAAGGTTTGTTTTTGCTATTAAACTTATTCTAGACTATAACATCATAATAATAAACATATCATGTACTCACGTGTTGACGGCAACTCATGGTGTAGCACGTTATTTAATCCATAACAGAATTGTAAAAATAGTGCGAGTTTTTAAATGTTGCACAACACGGTACGCTAAGCCAAATGCTCTAGTAAAATCAATCAAGGCATACTTTCAATGAATTTCCTCACTGGCGACTGACCAATTAAATGGTAACATATTTTGCCATATGCGGGCCCAATGAAGGCTACACACATTCGCAAACACGATCCTTGTCGTATAATCGTACGCAGTAAACGAACCATTAACTACATCACAGCATTAACATACTTGCCCGTATAGCATCATTGTCATTTAACCACATGGGCACTATCCTCTAACCTTGTTTCGATGGAAGAGTGCCAGACATGGGGTGACTTGAAACTAGACCGTTTAGATGACTCGATTACGGTAGCTATATTTAAAATTACTCCCACGCAGTGTAGTGCACACAATAATAACGGACCACCGTCTCCACGCTCGTAAATTGCTTTACATCTAGTATCTCACCATTTGTTTCTAACTGGTTATCTACGCCTTGTTGGAATAAATATATATTTATATAATAATGTATGTAATTGTTCTATATACCATAGCCTCATGTAGTAACTTAAGATTATACTATTGCGTATACTTTACAAAAAAATACTAAGCAGTCCATAACTGATTTTTGAACATGTAAACCCGAATTATATTTTATTCTGATGGTTGTGTACCGTTCTCTATGTTTTCTTGCCGAATTGATGCTTTAATTATTTTCTATCAAAAAGTTTGGTATATTTTTTAATTATATATCAGTAGACAACAACTAAGTATAACTGAAATGTAATACAGTTTAATAAAAAGTACTAAAATAGGTTCGAAAACTGATATTTTTTGTCGTTTATTTACGTATGTTCTTTTTTATTATTGATGTTGCCTTTCTAAATTGTGCATGTTGGTAGTTGTTGTAGTGTTGTTGTTTTGTGTTTCTTATATTTGTATAGCCCTTCTTGACATTTACATACACTTCCCATGTTCGTCATCGATCCTAAATGAGCCGAATTAGAGTTTCATAGATGGAAATCCATACTAAACCAGATCGATATGATTCTCTTCAGTATTTGTTAAGATGATTTGGCATATAAGTTTTAAACAACATTGCCTGTCTAGACATAAATGTATAATCATACCAATAAACATTAGCATGTATGATAATGCATATACATTTTTGAAAAGTGCAATGCAAGACGCACGAATACGCGCAAACAAAAATATATATAAAAAATATCAAGTGAAAATACTCAAATAATTGATATCATTATCGAAACATGATAAAATATCGCCACAGCATCCCTGCTAAGTCTTATCTTTATAAGTAAATGTAATATGGGTCAACACGAACCACAATATTGGTATTAAATATAATTACTACCGCCTTTGTCGTTTAAAATAAACGACCATTGCAAAAGTTACGCTTTTAATAAATGTGGTTCATGTAAAATAAAATGATACAAATAAGTAGTTTTCTGTGTCAGACTGACGCATATTGCTTAAGGCATTCATTTAAAACGTGTGTACCACATTCATAACATACACAGCGTTAATAAGGCATGTAGCACTGTCTAACAACGCGGACTTTGGTTGTATTTGCTAATGATAATCAACAGAAAAACAATGTGTTTTTGCACATTTATACCACATATATGACGCAAAAAGTTAACAGCTGCTTACATGTAAAATTAAACGAATGTTATGCATACTTCTATTATAATTATTAGCTTAAACTCCTTGTCCACTGACATTATACATGATTATTTGGAAATCGTGTTCATGGTTATCTAACCGACCAAACTAAATCATTAAATCAAACTTATAATACCGATTTGCTGATTATTATTGGTAGAGTTATATTGTTCACGTTCTGGGGACAAAAACATAACATTAATGATGTCAAACATAAATCAAATTAAAGTCCCTGTCCATAACAATAATTCGATGTATGTTGTTATGGAAAACGTTATTTCACTTTACAATATTCCTTTTACAAAACAAATATCTTCGAATTTATTTTCGAAAGCCCTCGTGCGAATATCCTTTGTCCTTCACCGTATGTTTGTCGGGACATGTGTAGCGGAAATATGTCTGACGATATTGAGCACACTTGAGTATAATATTAAAGACATTTTCAGTATCAAAAACATTTGAAAGTTTAAGACTCACAACGATACAAGTGTACCAGTTTACATATAAATCTTACTTGTTACGTAACAGAAGACGAGGAGATCGTTTTAGTTGCATGGTGTATTTTAGCTATACTACACTAAATGTTTATTTGCTCCACGCAAAAGCTTTTTTCCTAAGTGAACGCCGAAACCCAAAAACCTACTTTCTGCAATACTATGGCATAACCCATTCTTTCCAGTCTACTGTTAAACTAAGACTCGTCTACTAGTTAAAACCATAGCGCTCGACCCGAATCGATCTTTCTCGAGCTTGTCGCACATCCGAGTAAGTAACTGTTTACATTTTCCTCCCTCTTTCCCACTAAATTACTTGTCGAGTTTCAAGACATCCCTTAGAAACTTTCATCCCGCTGTCCTCGGGGAAAACTGTGTAATACAAATGATCGCAGCCTTGACATTCAAATGCCAAACCTTTAAGCTTTAAATTGTGTAGTTAAACATTTTGGCGTTTGTTGTTAAATAAAGTTTATAGATGTGAATAGATCGTTTTTTTCCACTATGCATTTGTTCTGCCCACTTGAATGTTATCAGTTTCCGTGTCATGATATAACAATCCATGATAAATGGGTATTAAACATGTGCTACAAATATTTATAATAGCATTCGCGTTTGCACTAAATGATGCAAAAAGATAAAATTTGGAAAAACAACGTAAATGTAACAAGTCTTCTATTATTTGTATTAAATATTTTGAACAGAAACATATTTGACATTTAAACCAAAAGAAGGTCGTATACTTATATTCTTCGCAAAAAAAAACCATTAGCAATGTAATTATATTGATGAGAATAAATGTCGGTATGACATAACTTTCTTCAAACACTACTTTATTGTTTCATAAGTCGGTAATTATGTATTACATATACAATAAGTTCTTGATAACGTTATCAAACATACCACACGTAAAAGTAATGTTTCATTTTTCATGTCAAGCACGATTATTATATGTTTTATTAAATGTTTATCAATAAGGAGGAATGTAGTGTATAGCTGTTGCTTGAATTTTCTTATTTCATCGTGCCTCAAGAAGCTATCATGCTGTTGCCCTGGTTATACAAAACCAGTGAGTAATGTGATTGCGATTAAATTGATTGCAATTAAATTGAATTGATGACGCTTTTACATTTGACGGTTTGACTTACAAAGCTACCTAGGTAAAGTTTATCTGCACATGGAAGTTTATGATTATTTCTTTACAAAGTGGTTTGTAGGTTTGGTGCGCCTTTCAACCGCTGTAACCCGAACCAACAACACAAATGGAAATAATTGTCTTGTAAATGACCGATGTATGTAAAATTTTCATTAATTCAAAACAAGACTTTACAAGTTTGTTATTTCAGGAACGTTATAGTTGTTTTGGAAAACATAATTTGGTCAAGTCGCATGATTAAGAGGCGCCATGTGTCTAGTCCTCAATTGCATTTCTATTCACCTCAAACGTTTCCCTGATTTTATACTGGATATATTGATCCCAATTTACAATTAGACATTATGTCCTGTTCACAGTTTAAACACGGCATACGTCATATTTTTCTTGAAATACACAAGGATCGTGGCAAGAAATACAAATGTTTATTTGACAAAATATGTTTAGAAAATGTATCTCTAAACAAAATCGTAAACATATAAAATAGTGATATTCATTACGTTAAAGGCGTGTATTTATTTATTTTCCAGTAATGATAAGTATCTTTATTCTGATAATTATTTTCAGAAAAAAACCCGATTTGATTCGGCCTTCCCTTTTACTGAGAATGGGACATCAAGACACAAGGACTATGACGAAAATTTCTTTCACATTACAGTTTGTGTTTTCGAAATGTGTTTACAATGGTGNTTGGGGGGGGGGGGTATGGTGAAATCGCTGTAATATCTGGAGAATTATTTCTTGTGTGATATTGTATGTGAGTAAGAAAATCACAGAATTTCACAAAATGCATGAAATTAATTAATTGGTGTTGGTAACTAACGTCTTAATCTATTTAAAGTCTTCATTAATCTTATTCCTAGATTTCCTTCAGGTCATTTATTCATTGTTCAGCTATTTTAATCAGTAAACAAATAAAACATTGAAAAGTCAAGTACATGTTTATACTGGAATGATGCAGGTTCATATATCTTCTCTATGCATTTGGTCTTTATAGGTCAAGATTAACGGTCCATTGATTCAGTATAACTGTCCATTCATGGCTGGATGACCTTGACAGTCCTGCAAATGTTACACTAGAGTCTAGACATTGTAGTTTTGTATAATTTCCATTCTTACATTGGGAAATTAAGTTTTGCAGAGTAGAAATATTTTCGGAAAGTTCTACTAGTTATGCAATTAAATAGACCTTAAAAAGGTATATTTATTCAAACTTCACGCACAGGGCGTACAATTTAAAAGTAACCCTTGCATAATATGCTGTTTTATTCAAATAATTGTTCCGGAATTGAGTTCAGGGAGAAATGAAGTATTCTTAGAACATGTCTGTTCTTGCTGACATAGAATTGAAATTAAATAAATTAAATGTGATATTCAATTGTCCATTCAATTTAACCAATTAAAGTTTCATTGTATAAAAATTTATTTCATGATATTGCTTTTGAAATGCTCTTTCGAAAGACATATTGGAAGAATTTCGGTGGATTACCGTATAACTGCAATAATTTTATAAGCGCACCCAGCGATAGGTACTACCGTAATTGTTCAAATAAAATAAGGAATTTATTTCGGTTGATTACCGTAAAACTGCACTAAGTTTATAAGCGCACTCAGCGCTTGGTATTACCGTAATTGTTAAAAAAAATATCAATGTATTACCTTAATGATAGAGTGATAAATTTACATGTGACTTAGTGCAACAACTTTACAGTACATATCCTTACAGGATTGTGGCCGGATTTAAATTTAAATAAATAATACAGCAACACTTGAATTATAAAATAAAAGTGACTTGACATAATTAATTGAATTGTTATATACAATTGAATTAATTCAATTTTTAGGTTAAATGGTGATTTAAAAATGTCATTTTGAAAGATAGTTGATTGAAATTTAATTAAATTGTAATTGAAATCAATTTAACACATATTTATTGTCATGACTTCAGAAGCCAATAAATCAGATACAGCCTCTGGTGGCATATCTGAAAATGAGTATAAGTTACTTGAAGCTTTACACCTTCTGGGTATCAAACCAAATGTTGATAATCCAGAAGGGATGATGCGGCTTGTACAGGCCTTTGGAGTACAAACAGAACCTGTACATATAGGCCCACAGGCAAATACCGAAAGGCCTGGAAGTTTCCAATTCCCAAGAAGATCAACATTCTATGGGGAAGACGTAAAAGCTAGTGAAGTAAACTATGATTCATTCAAATATGAAATTGAAGCTTTACGTCAAAGCAAAGTCTTTTACAATAGGCAGATATTGTTAGGCATAAGGAGAGTCTTCAAAGGAAGTGCTGCGGATGTTTTGCGAAGACTAGGACCTGATGTGTCTCTAGATGAGATTTTGTTTAAACTTGAAAATACTTTTGGAAGTATAGAATCCCGAGAAAGTATAATGCGAAAGTTCTATTCGAGTCAGCAGCAAGAAAATGAACCAGTGGTCAAGTATGCCATGAAGCTGGAAGAAATATTTGACCAAGCAGTGCAGTTGAAAGCTGTACGACGCACTGAAACGGATATACTTAAAAAAGTATTACATGCTGGTTTGACCAGAGATTTGAAACATATGTCAATGTATCAATGCGACAAAATTGACAATTACGACGAGTTTAAGAGAGAACTTCGTAAAATTGAGATTGAGTTGAAAGAGCCGTTGAAAGAACAAACGTCGTGTAAGGCGGCTATCAAAATAACCCCAGACGTAAACAATGACTTGTCAGAAATGAAAACATTGCTTCAGCAATTGAACGAAAGAATAGGGAATTTAGAAAAAGAAAAGGGCAATCCACGATACACAAATCACAGCAGATACCCATTAGTAAGCCGTGGTGCTTACAGGGGTAGAATAAGTACTGCTAATCGTGGTAGGGGCACATACATGCCATCAAGACCTACTGCTGGTACCTCATTTCAAGGTACATGTTACATGTGTAACCAAAAAGGTCATACCATAAGGACTTCTCCTATGAATAGTGATAGTGAGGTTATTTGTTACAAATGTAACCAGAAAGGCCACAGGTAACTAAATTGCCCAAAATTTTAAGTGCTCAGGTTGACGGGTCGGACTCGAGCACGAAGGATACAGACCCACATTTTTTTGGTGACACAAATGAAGCAGAAATTTCAATTAATAATATTAGTACCTTTGCTTTACTTGACACAGGCAGCTGTGTGAGTGTTGTTTCAAAACAATTTTACAACGCACATGTATCTTCAATCACAGTACAACCAGTGACAAATATAATAAACATTGAATGTGCAGATGGAAATAGTTTACCTTATGAAGGGTATATTGAAGTTGAAATTCAAATTAAAAATGGCTTACCTAAAGCTGAGAATTAAAATTGTCTGTTGCTTGTTGTGCCTGACACCAAGTACTCTAAGAAAACGCCAGTTATTCTGGGAACTAATGTTTTGCAGGAAATTTTGTCAGATTGCCAGGATCAATATGGTGATCAATTTTTACAGAAAACAAAAATGTACACTCCATGGTACTTAAGTTTAAGAAAAATGGTACTGAGAGAAAGAGAATTGAAAAGAAATCCAAGAATTGCTATTGTCAGAAATGCTTTACTGCACAAAATACTTTTAAAACCAAATCAGTGTATCAACATGAAGGGATATTTAGACAAACAAGTGAACCATCCAGATACAACAGCTATTGTACAGGAATCAACCCTGAGTAATTTGCCATCATACATAGATGTTACACCAGCTATTGTGCAATTTAAGAAAAATGGCTATTCAGAAGTGAATGTTACTCTTTCAAATACTGTCACTATATCTCCGAGAGCTGTTCTATGTGAACTTCAACCTGTCACTATTGCTGAAGAGGTATTTGAAAATATTGAACAATCTCAAAGACAGAAAGTTTTTTATCAGTTGAAAATACATGAGCATAACATACTTGATCAAGAACAAAAGGAGAAATTAAAAGAATTATAAGAATTATTACATAAAGAGATATTTTCTGTATCTGATACTGACATTGGCCAATGTAATTCTATAAAACACAGGATTGACTAAATCAATGAAACACCTTTCAAAAAACGTCATAGGAGAATACCACCTGGTATGATAGAGGAGGTTCGTCAACATATCGAACAACTCTTAGCGAGTGATGTCATACGGCCTTCTAAATCTCCTTGGACTAGTAATGTTGTACTAGTAAAGAAAACAACTGGTAAACTGAGATTATGTGTTGACTATAGAATGTTAAACCAAAGGACAGTGAAGGATTTATATGCACTACCTAAAACTGAAAAAAAAATTGACTGTTTAAATGGGGCAAAATATTTTTCAACTATAGACTTAAAATAAGGATATCATCAAGTAGAAGTAGAAGAAGTACAAAAAGAAAGAACAGGATTTACAGTGGGTTCTATAGGATTCTTTGAGTTTAATAAAAAGCCGTTCGGACTCACGAACGCCCCAGCGACATAACAACGCCTATTGGAAGAATGTTTGCAAGGACTCAATATGCGAATATGTGTCGTTTTCCTTGATGATTTGATCATTTTTAGCGACACGTTTGAACAACATTTAGAACGACTAAATATGGTTTTAAACAGACTGAAATCTTGCAATTTGAAATTGGCTCCTGAAAATTGTTTTTTCTTTCAACCGAAAATAACTTTTATTGGACATGTTGTTAGTAGCAATGGAATCAAAACAGATCCAGCTAAATCAAAATAGTTAGAAATTGGCCTGTACCTGAGAATTCAGATGAATTGAGATCCTTTTTAGCCTTTGCAGGATATTATCGACGCTTTGTCAAAGATTTTAGTAAAATATCAAGACCATTGAATGAACTTTTGCCACCTACAGTAAACAAAAATAAACATAAAAATTCTAAAGAATAGAAATGGACTGAAGTTGAACAAGTACATTTGAAAAATTAAAAGAAAAACTTTGCTCACCACCTGTTCCTGCCTACCCAGACTTTGAGAGCCCTTTTGAGTTACACACAGATGCTTCTAATTAAGCATTAGGCGCTGTGTTATATCAGCAGCAAGGCGAACAAAAGTGAGTCATAGCTTACGCCAGTCGTGCTCTTACTAAGTCTGAGCGGAACTATAGCGCATTCAAACTAGAGTTTCTAGCTTTGAAGTGGTCTGTAACTGAGAAGTTCTCAGAATACTTAGCCATGAAAACATTTTCTGTTGTAACAGACAACAATCCACTTACTTACATCTTAACTATAGCTAAGTAAGATGCAACAGGACAGAGATGGGTTGCAGCATTAGGGCAATACAACTTCAGTATAACTTACAGACCAGGAACCAGTAATGCAGATGCAGACGGTATGAGTCGCTACCCATACGAGAAATGTGAACAACAAAATGTCATTAACATAGATGACCAAACAGTCAAATCTATATGCAATAGCGACTCAGATACTGTGAGATCAATAATAGAAACACTGCCAGTGGCTAGTATGCATAGTATTGAGGCAACAGAAGGATTAGGTCATGGATTAGCACAGAAAAAGTTTGGAGAAATTCGACAGAAACAAAGACAAGATCTCCTAATTGATAGGTGGAGAAAAGCTGTAATTGACCAGAAAATACCAACAAAGTTTAATTCTAAACAAGACCTTATTATGAGGAAGCAATTTAAACATTTAAAGATAAAGAGAGGCATTCTTTTTAGAAACATACAGGAAGAAGAAAGATTAATTGAACAGTTAGTCATACCTGACTGTTACAGAGAAGAAATATTAAAAGGATTACACAACAGTGTAGGCCATCCGGGAAAGGAGAGAACAACCAAATTAATGAAAGAGAGATTCTATTGGCCAGGTGTTGTAGCCGATATAGAACAGTGGATTAATGGTTGCGAACGGTGTTAGAGAAGAAAGAACAATGAGAGAGCTCCATTAGTTAGCATTAATACAACCTATCCACTCGAGTTGGTGTGTTATTATTATTTAACACTTGAACCAGCTAAAGGTTGCATTGACACTATATTGGTCATAACAGACCATTACACAAAGTACGCTTTAGCAGTACCAACCAGAAACCAGACAGCCAAAACAACAGCTGAGGCATTCTACAACAATTTTATAATTCATTATGGGATACCGACACGCCTACATTAAGATCAAGGGGCTTATTTCGAAGGTGAAATCATCAAAGAGCTATGTAATTTAACAAATATAAAAAAGAGCCATACAACTCCATATCATCCCCAAGGCAATGCCGGCCCTGAACGATTTAATAGGACACTTTTAGATATGTTAGGAACATTAGAAAAAGAACAGAAAACAGATTGGAAACACTATATCAACTCATTAGTTTATGCGTATAATTGTATTCCTCATGACTCAACTGGATTTTCACCACATGAATTGATGTTTGGTAGAAAACAAAACTGCCCATTGATGCAGTGTTTGAGAAGTCAAGAGAGGAATTTGGCAACAAATCTGCATATGAATACATGGAGGATTTAAGATCTAGGATAAAAACAACACAACAAATTGTAGAAAAATATGCAACAAAGGCAAAGGATAAACAAAAGAAACAATATGACAAAAAGGCTAGAGCTGTGATGATATCAGTGGGTGATCATGTTTTAGTACGAAAGGTGGCATTTGATGGGAAGCATAAAATTGCTGATAGATTTGAAGAACAAGAATACTTAGTGATTGATCAACCGCAAAAAGATATTCCAGTGTACAGAGTCAAAGAAATGGGTTCAGGTAGAGAAAAAGTTCTCCACAGAAACTTGCTGATTCTGATTAGAAGTCAGAATGAAGTTTTTGATAGTGGAGGAACAGAACATATTGGACTTGAGAAAAGTTCAAAGGTGTCAGAAGTGAATTCTGATAAAGAAGAAACAGATGAGAAAGTTGTATGTGACGTCACTGAATAAGATGGTGAAGATGGATTGGACTTTGTAGCTACTACAAAACAGACTGGGGACGCCTGGAATCCATGCATAGAAGTGAATGAAGCAGATGTAGATCAACACATTGAAGAGAGTCAAGAAGAAGAACATGAAGATAGTCTGGGAGACTTAGAAGAAATTGTTTCTGCTGAGCGGACAGAAGAAACCATTGACAAACCTGAAGAAAGAACTGATGAAGCAGGTGAAGAAGCAGCTGATATGACTGGTCAAGGAGCTGAGATACTCCATGGCAACAGTATAGAAGCAGCTGAAGAACCCATAGGACATGACACTGAACAAGACATTCAGCATACAGACACAGGTCAGGATGTCAGAATAGAAGATGGTGCAGAGAGGACACGGAGAAGTCAGTCTGTTTCAACAGAAACAACTAGAGAACCTCCCGTCCCAGTACCTAGAAGACCTACCAGAGAAAGACATCCACCGACTCGNGGCACAATATTTTAGCATATGAGCATAAATAACAACTATCAATATTTTCAAGCGACAATGGGCGCCGAAAGCAAAACTTGATTCCGAATTTCCGAATCATGGAGGATTAACACATTTCAAATGCAATTTCCAATGGCAATAAGTAAGTTTTTAATCCTTATTGTCTTTCTGCATTGTATTAAAAACAACAATAGTGTATCCGGTGTGGCTGGAATATTATACAGGTAAATGTTGCATAATTTCGCGAACTGTCAAATTGTGCTTCTGTATAAAGCAGAGTATCGTTCCTAAATATATTGTCAGATTATAAGTTTAAGCTTTATCAGTAATATGACCTACATATTACAATATTATAAATGGTATTATCAATTATATGATATTTATATTCATAATAATATTATAATAATTATTATTAATCATATGCCATAATATGTGTATTTGTATATTTTACAGATTGGAACCTTGCCGTTTGATGCTCTTGAGTTATCGGTGAATCAAATATCATAATTATATTGAATCGAGAAACTAGAACAGTCTTTTTGTTATCTTCCTCCTGCGTGGTTGTGTAACGAAACAACCACAAAGTTATAGTAATGGACTAACTTGAATACTGTTAGTATAAATCAAAAAACGTTATTTTGTTTATATTGTTTTCATCATTATATTTCCATGATTTAATACATTTGATTAGAATGAAACACTAATGTAACGGAACAATGGACCGCCGATGAAATAAACATTGTTGTCCATGGGTATAGTGGGAAACAGCATCATGTGTTATATCAGATAAATAATAGCACTTAGTGCTGTATTGTTCATGAACGTATAAGTACATGAATATTCGTGTATTCTGCACACATTTACACGTGTCAAGAAAAGTTGCTGACACTATTAGGCAATACTGTTTAAGATAAATATTGCGATGTTTGTTGTTTTTTAAATGTAGTTAAAAATGGAAAATCTCATACGCTCGCTCAGATCGAATTTCCATTGACCATTACAATTCTTAAGTTCAAAGAAAATTATTTATTATCTTGCTTTGAATAGTACAATAAACATTAAACAAATACATTATAGAACTATCGTTCACTTATATTCTCTAAAGCTTTTCTGGTAGTTTCATTTGCGTCAAAAAACAACAAAAGCCTCATGGTCATGCGTTTATGATTAAACAAGCAGAAAAGACCAAATATCGAAAACATGTTTAAACCCAAATTATGCCCATTTTTTTTTGGAATTAACAGTTCTGAAACTATATGCTAATCTTAAAGATGCAATTTAACATGTCTGTATAAGTAGCCTTTGAATAAAACATATGTAGTGGTTAAAAACAACAATATGTTTAATAATTATTGGACATTGATTTAATATTAATCCGTTAACTAATGTACTCTTCGCAGACATTTGCAACCAATGTACGCAATATTATAAATACCTGTTTTGTGACAAATCATTATCATTCACGACTTTGGGCGGTTCCGGTTGAGTTTAAGTGTAGCTCTAGACTACATGTGTGAATATATTTTTATATTACATTTCCTAAAGGTATTTTTTTAAATTGAAATACCAGTTAGGGCCTGAAATATTGCTTTTTTTATTTCTGACTACAAAAAATATGCAGACGCCACAAGGTATGTCAAACATTTGCATTTAACCTGGTCATGAGCTTATATAAAGACATTACCCTTGCTTTAAATCAACATAAAATAATCGTGATCAGTGTAATCCGCGTCCAGCAAATGTAAACCTATGTTATTATTCTTAATTTGTATGAAGCTTATTTAGAATTTATATGCCATTGTTCTGCAAATCAAGACCAACTGAACAGGGTATTTAACAGATTCTGCTAAGTCAAAATTTAGTGGACGATTAACGGACTGAATGCAGTTTCTTAGAAGCATTTGAAAAAAAAAACAATTTGGTCAATGGTAAATGCGTTTTGTATTGTGAATAATACATACACATGATTGTGTTTGATTTTTGTAAATCGGTTTCGTCCCTTGTTACTAATTTCCTACATTAACGTTTCACCATCTAGAACTAAAACTCCGGTGATCGCCAACACATTTGCGATACCCCAGCAAATATAATACAATGCATTTAACGAAAAAGAAGATATTTGAGTTGTACTTAAACGATCAAAATAACATTTTATTTTATAAATGTTGATATTGGCCAAATAAGTGAAGACACACCTTTTTGTAACAGTTTTATCTGATTAAGCGGCCATTTCTGTGTACCCACTTAAACATTTTGTATTAAATTTAAACGTTCGAATTTGATAACGGACAAACAAACGGTTGAGCGTTTAAGACATATATTGGTAAGTCTATTTAACTCGTATAACGTAACCCTGTGTTTATTTCTTCTCTTTCTGACAATTGAATACCTTGGGAAATTAGGGCAGTGAGTTAAAAATACCCATAGGAAATCAAACACACTAGGGTATCTGAATCACCCAAAGTTTAGCTTTAATATAAACGGAATTTTACCTATGTTAGTATTGATATCAAATAATGAAAATACTGAATGAAAACACATTGAAGTTTTTTCAACTCGTGATATCGTATGTTCTGAATTATTACAGCTGTTAACATAATATACAAGTCCAATCTTATGTATGTATGCCGGTGCAATTTCAGTCGACTTTCAAGAGAGACCCATTAAGTTAACTTGCACGCTAAATGTAGCCGTGCTTTACCAAGTATGCTCTTTAAAGCTAGTTTATGTGATCGCGATTTCAGTTTGCCTTTTCGTTAGTTAAAATATGAATGAAAACAAGCAGTTTAATGAAATTGTTCCTCCTTACATTTAATATATCAAACGGTTGGGTTTGACGTTACTTTGGATTCATTTATTTAGAAGCCGATAACGCATGGAAAGTGTGTTTTTTTTATCGACGCGTAAACATCGTCTGTACTTTCTCATACTGTAAGACAGAAACAAACATTGACTTTTTGGGGCGATTGCCTTCTGCAATTCATACCATAGGTAACATAATATACGTATACCGAAGAATCAGTTTCAGAATAAAGTCCTTTACTGCAATTACCCTAACTTTGCATCCAGATTCTACAGACAAAATAGCTCCGATCGCATGGTATAAGTATTAATACGCACAAACATTATCACGTGACCAATTGAACATGTGTCATGGGGACAAAGTGCTCGTCGCTGTATACACCTTCTATGAAGACTGCGTGTAACTCGGCTGCTCATGCCATAGTGAAAAGACGTTGCCATGGATGCAACGCGCGCTGTAAGCTGATGATGTCAAGCTGTTCCAATCCAAGGGTGTTTGTCGCACAACGAGTGTGTAAACACCGTGAAGGCGGGCAAAACTGGACTGAACTGGATTTATTGATGAGCATTTCAGTAGGGGAAATTTTTATGCTAAAGGAAAAAAGAAACCCACGAACGATTATTTTTTGTATATACTTTCTTTCTTCTAAAATTGAAAAAAGTTATATTTGCTGATTGGGTAAACCCGTTTTTTTTTTTGGAATCGGGTCCGTTTGGTTCGGGATAGGGTCCGTTTTACGCCCTTTTTTTAATATACGAAAACTCCTTAAAGTCTTATCATTTTTATGACCTCAATTTGACGGTTTTTGGGTCGAATATTGGTCACATTCCACTAAAATAGTATACTTTTTGCCCATATTGCAGAAAAAAAAACACCCCACCCACTCCTCTCCGCAAATATGTTTTGCTGTTGCAGGATTGTGTTGGTACCTCTGATGAATCATTAGAATATATTTAATGAACATCTTATTAAAATAAAGCAATTTCAAGTTTTCAATGTGAAGTGCATGGTTATAAAAAATCCAGCAAAATCGCCCCACCAGAATTTTCAGTACTTTCATTTATATTTGAACGCAGCATAGGACATGTTGTAATCTAAGTAATTATCTCACTGGTAAGGTCATCCGCCTTACCTCCCCTTTTAACGAAGTGATCCCGCTAACGATACCAACATATCCCAGTCAATTTCGAGTTCGATGACATTTCGAACGTTAGCATTAAACTGTTTTCTTGTTTTCGCCTTTTTTCAATATTTGTGCAAAACGCCTACACCAACAGGATGACTATATGTGTTCCCACCCTGCGCACATGATCAAATCAATTTAGTTGATCATCACCTCAGAATATTGTGGAAATTCGAACTTAAAATCGATAATAGAAAGCTATTGATACTTACATATACAAATTGTCTGACACAAAATAAAAGAAAACAATCTAAAGTATAGACTACGTATACAGAGCACAAAAACACACTCGCAACAAATGCATTCCAAATGAACAAAATACACATGAACAGGAGCATAGTCGCAAAAAACAAACATCATACATTAAACACAATGTTTGTGTTGTCTGAGTAAGGAAATTATCTCCTTTTAGTGTCACCAAACAAGCTTAGGTATTTAAAAGTTATGGAAGGATGTTAGTTGTTACTAAATCTCCTCTTTTGTTTTATGCATTCCTCCTTTATTTACTGAAACGCTCTTTTTCATTGCATTCCTCTTTTATTAAGTTTTGCACTCCTCTTTTTTCTATCTCGTTCCCTTGACTAAGTATGTCGTACCCACGACATAGCTTACTTGCTCCCACGAGTTAGTAAGTCGTTCTCTCGAGATAGAAAACAAGAAGTGCAATTTAAAAAAGAGGAGTGTATGTCACCTCTATGCCACCTTAGAATCCCGATTGTTATTTTCACTTATTTATGAAACCATATCATACGCAATTTATGTCAAACGAAAAACAGAAAACAAAACACGAAATATCACGAATATTCCCAATACGACCCTCTACTGTCATACAGAGTTATACAATCTTTTCTTTAGTACTTTCTGGTGTGCATATTCAATTAAATATGTATTACGTAATGGGACACTAAGGTAAATCAAGATAAATTTTTCCGCAGTTTACGCATATGCTCAGTCGTATAAATGTTTCCCATGTGAATCCCTTGTGCATTTACTTGAGTAACAATTGTTCTTAGCAAGTAATGTATATTAAGTTCCCTGCAGTTATTCGGCGTCTGTTTTAGCTGCTTGCGTTTGATTGACTCGTTAATCAATTGACGCTCCAATGATATTCCGTAATTGACACATAACACGAGCCGAATGATGATTTAACAGTTCCCATAGGAGATTAACCGCCTAGAGGTTGGCGGTTCACTGATCACAGTTAAATTGAATTATCTTCATCATGACTGCGATCTGCAATGTGCAGAAACGCTCAAATGTATACATTGTATGACGCTATTGGTATAGTCATGATACTCTGGATAGTATTAAACCACTGAGTAATACAATTACATTTCAATATATTCATAATGTTTGATGATTCTTTATAAGGCTGTTGGCGGATGACCATGCTTATGGAAAATCTGAAAAAAAACGTATCGGGAAAAACTTCTTAATTTTGATGGCTGGCAAACATTCACTTGTAAAATGTTCAGTGCAGGCCAAACATCACTTTGCCACTTTGTAGACACATTTATACTCGACTGAACTCCAAACCAACCAAAAGTGACACAACTACAAGAAACATATGATGATATTGACGTAGTTGAAAGTTTAGCTTCAAGACAAAAAGGATATATTATTCGAATTACTGTCCTAATATAACCATTAAGTAGATCGTTTCGTAAATAAAAGAAAACTACTGCATAATTCTTGTGGTAAGGCCAGTGTCTTTCAAAGATGAAACATAAGCAAATACAAAATTGATATGCAACTTCCAAAGACTTTAAGGGTAATGCTTACATGGTGAGTGATTTAATTTATACTTTTGATATTTGCTAAATTGATATGACACATAATAGAAGTAGCAAAGAACCTAACGTGTTTATCTAGCTCTCTAGTTTAGTCAACGCAAAAATTATGAACATAATTTTAAATTTAATACAAGTTTGCTTATATCCACTGGCATGTTAAGGTCTTATGCTCAAAACTAACAAATGCTAATTACATGTATTGGATTAAGTAATCCCCTAGATAAATTAAAGTGTTACATAATTTGATTATTTCGACTTTACGCCATATGTCCATTTTTAGCAGCATTTTGTTGTGATCCTCGCTATCTAGTTAAAGTATTATTAGACGCATCTAACAGTTTATGCTTTGTTTATAGGTGTATATCACAACCGTTGTTTATGTTTGGTGTTCTCACTTCATATACAATTCTATTTGTTTATGCAGCATCAACATACTAGAACAATATCCCGGAAAGAGTAAAAAGATGCAAAAGAAATGACTCGATGTACGATGTGAATCTAAATTTAGTTTCAGTGCAGATTCGTACATCATGACACAAAGACACAATTTTGTTTTACGGATCATTTTAATTTCCTGCAACGATATCTTTCAAACGGCACACGAACACTAACTCCGATCCTAATAAAAGACAGTTTCGCTCGGCTTAGAGGACCGGGACAGTCATGCAAAATATCGAATATAATATATATTTTTTATAAACTTAATAGCAAGATGAGTTGCATATAATTGGTCCGTTACCACATTTTAACTAACTCTTTTGACCTGTTAATTTTTTTCAGCTCAATTCAACAGTGAAACATGCGCCTAATATCACTTTAAGGTAGTATATTTGTAAACAAACAGTTCTTATAACCCTAAATTGTGTTATGATTTACGTCAGCTTCACAGTATCAAGGATTGTAAAATCGCCTACATTATTTTTGTATGTGACCTTCTAGAGATGGGTCTTTGAGAAGTTAACTCTTGGATTTTCGAAACTAAGGAAGTAAATATTGTTACATAATGGAGAAAAATCTACAAAACAAAACCATAATGTCAATTTTTAAACGCATATACCTTTCAAATTATCAATATGGTGATGCAATTGCTAATAATATTTAAAATATGTTCTAGTTCTTTTAGAGAACTCTAAAACTGATGCTCTGCGTTGGTGAACTTAGTAATGCTTTTTCCAAATTTGATCTTTCTAAACTTACATATCTATTTATATGCTTAATCGTCAAATATATGTAATAAACTTTTAAAGATAACACGTTATTAATTAAATTAATGTGATTGCAAATAACACGATGATTCGATTTCATTTTTTGTCCTTACACAGAAAGAGGGTCTCAGAATTTCGCATATGCACAATGTTACATAGAGAACCTCTTGTGTCATTTATGTACTTTTTGGGAGTCATATAATGTAATAATGTTATAACAAACTTTCGGCAAGTATGCAAGTTGATTTGTTCATGTTAAATTCACGAAATAAAAATTGTTATTTTCAATTTCCATGAAAGAAGCTCACACCACTTGTTTTCGGCAAGTCCCGGAAATCGAGATGCGTTGGATCGATTTGCATAGATAAGCTGATTGTGTGATGTTTGTGTACAAATACATTCTTATCAGCTTCAAGTGTCTGTTTCTTTGAATGTCAACGATACTGTTATGCCGTACTTTCGGTTTTTATCAGCGGATCCGCTATTTATACTTTTTCGGATTTGACGTCAATGACAATTGACGACCCTAATTTAAACATATCTTCCAATAAACTCACTACGAACTGTATGATTTATTTAATGAACGAGATGAATAAGTAAACAATACTATACTCATTAATAAACTCATTAGTTAAGAAACAAAAAATCGCTATCCTCTTATAATGAATAAACATACGTGAACGCATGAATGAATGAAAACACATAGATTATATGTTTATAATTTATATTAATAAAAAAACATGTGCACATGAAAATATAAAATCTATTTAAAAAGAAAGAACTTTGCTTTTTGTCTAGTGTTTATTCCTTTAATACGCACCAAGGCCAGAGCCTGTCATGAAGAGCCTATCATTATAGTAGAAGTTAGCCTCATATCCATCTATATTTATGATCACTTTGTACATTGTAAATTACGAACAGAGTCGGACATGTTTGCGTGTTATGTACTATATATAAATGTTGTTTGTTTCGGTTCAAGTAGATATGCATTTAAGTTAAAACAAATTACTGTATACCATATATATCCTATGTATTATACTTTTAAACAATCGTCTAAGATTCTTATATATTTTGTGAATTTTCGAATATTCATATATAGTTTAGGTATTTTACAATGTTCGTCTCTCGCTTCTTTTTTTGACTGGTTTTGTAATATATTCACTGTATTTGTTTTTTGTGCAAACGTAAATAAATTAAACTACATGTATAGATATATTTGATCTATATACTATGACTAATTGTTAAGACGAGCACAGGCTGTTGGTTAGTAATTCACATTTTGGTATGACCGGTTATTATGCAATGTTGAAGATTTTATGAACATTGAAAGGTTTTATTTAGGTGGATCGTAAATTAGCAACATGTTTTGAAATATCTTTTTTTCTGAGATTGTCCTATTGTTCTAGCGTTGATTTTAAAACTCAACAGAAGTGTTCATACATTCAATTTGGAATCAAATACTACTTAAATGTTAACTAAGATAAGCAAATACATGAACGTTTTTGTCTTAGTGTAAAGCGATGTATATTCCTTCATAACATAATATCCTTATAATAATGCCTGATAGAGTTACGTTTAGGCTAACCATAACATTAAATTTAAACATAAACATTAAATGAAGATATGTAATATACAAAGCTGTATTTTTACTATGAGTATACGTCATTATTGGTATTGTTCGGCCAGACCTAGAGTGTTCTTTTTTTTGTGAATCTGTGACAAAAAGGTGGACAAGTGTCACTCCAACAATCTGTTAGCACGCCCCTCTAACGAATTATCGTTAGGCTAAAATGGAGTTTGGTAAGACAATTCTAGTTATTATCCCCATTTCTTTGCATTGACCGTTTTAACGCCGTGCACCAAGTTTTAATTGAGATTAATGTCGTGTTGTGCGTATATTTTTTGTTATATAAGCTTTTTTGTATTTGCCTTAAATAAACGACCACAGGGTGTTTACAAGAATTTCACTTCTGATAATATTTATAGCGTTTCTTTATTGCTTTATATTTAATCGACTTTGTGTTAACATTTATAGAACAAATGTGATGTACGAAACAAGTGCTATTTGTATGTTTTTAAATTACCTGGAACATGTTAATTGTGATTTCAAACTTTTAAACTATTTAACAAGGTATTTTTCCAATGCCCATTCTTCAAATGTAATTGGTGTTCTTGTCCTATTCCTTTATTTGGTTAATGTTGTTTTTCAGTTTCTCCTAGTTTGGTAGTTGCATTATCCAATATACATATATATATTCACATTTGCAAATAAACACAACAATACATGTTTCAAAAAGTCAAATGTTGTGACGAAACCGACTATACACAATACAGAGATAGTAGAAAGTAGACGGTAATCAAGATGTCTGCGTGCATATTAAATGAAGCAAATATAGGCAAACATAACGAGAAAACATGAATACATATTTCCATATATATATCTCTATAATGCATCTTGTATGGTGATGTGTACGTCCATCGTCTGTATGTCAGACTCGTAACAAACAAGTAATTTACAGACCACATCAAAACAAGGATGATAATCTTTCATGTACAGAAATAACAATTATTGTTGTCACAAATCCCGTTGCGCTTGTCAGATTACATTTATGAGAAATAATGAACTTACTGCAGAGTTTGTCAAGTACTGCCATCAAACTATTATCTATAACGGTGCTGAGAACTTACATGATGTTTTAATCAACTGACCTGAAAACAAGCTTATACAATACAACGGTTTAATTTGATACCATTAAAGTGTGTACATGACCAATACCCTCGACCCATACACACCTATTGACGAGGAAAATAAAATATATGGAACGGAAAAGGAAAATAAAAAACAAGGCAATGTAGAGAGATTAAGTTTGAAGTCCGTAAATTAATGTCCTCGACTTCGATTTGTTCAGTAATCAGCAAAAACAAAGTTATAATTAATACAAGCTTCCTCGTATAAAACTGCTCACGACGAAAAATAGATTCGCTGGTATCAAGTAAACCATTGACTGACTAAAGACAATGGTTCTTTGCGTTTTATGGGCATACACCTGTCAGTAAAGAAATGCCCCTAACCTGCATTAAAAAACCCTGCATATTAACGTATGATTTACATATTACAGAGAGAACAAGTCGAATATATAATTTTAAGAAAGGAAACAAAAGGTTAATCAGAGTGGCCAAATAAATTGTATAATTAATTTGGCCAAGCTATGCAATTGAATTTAAAGCGTCTTACACGTGAATCAGTAAAATAAGTTGCATCAGGGTGGCTAAATCAATCATCTTGGCATAGGGGAAATAATTAATTAGATGCATGAAACACTGGTGACAGATTTTTTAGTTTTATAACATTCGGAATCCCGCGTTGTTTTATAAATACTCCGATTTATTGACAGAATTAATCCTTTTTTAAATATAGACTTTTAAAATAATAAATTTTAAAGTGTCTTAGCCTTGGGCCTTAGTCATATTCCTCTGCGTGAGACGCAGACAGCTAACTAGACGCATTATTTTGAGATCGTAAGACAAACGCATGCGTTTTATGAAAACGTGCTCAGTAGACATTGGGACCTTGAACCGACGCGCGGTAAAAGTGGGCCTTCGTATGATGCGTTCAACGTACGCGAATCGTGCGTCGTACGGAAATCTGAAAACTAACGTGCGCTGTTTGTTTATTCTTACGTGTACACGTCTGAAGTGCGGTAGATTAGATCGTCATTTTCCCGACGAATTAAAAAAAATTGCATTCATCCGCCGATTAGTATAAGACATGTTGCACGTGTAAAGGTAAGTCAGTCTCCATATAACTTTCGTACCAGCTTCCCTAATAAGGTGTTTTACTGGCAAAGCAATGGTGTCCACCCAGTGTATGGGTGCACTGAATATACCTTTTTACGCGGGCTTAGACAGAGCACTGCCGCTAAAATACCATCATCGCCCTTTTACGGTATCTGGTTTATTGTGTTCCATAGAATGAATGGAAATGTATATATACCATTTTATACATAAACATTTGAATCAAAAGAAGAAGTGTTATAAGAATTATAAACTTGAGTCGACCGCAATCATTTTTTGTGGTTACCAAACAGTGTTATTAATACGTAGATCAATGCAAGTCAGTCGCACGGTGCCCGCAAGAACGTCGTTCGTCCTCCGGCAAGGACACTTCTCGTCTCTTTCGTTTGGCAAGTTCTTGTTTAATAAACGATGTATTTTGACGTTGGTGCTCTTATGGCGGATGTTCGAATCACGACCGATATATCAACTTACTCTTATGTCATTTTGAGCGGTTGCGGCGATCATGCAATCACGGACAGGATGCACGGTCGCCATTCGTCCGACGCATGTTTCAGACACAACTGTTGACGCAAGCTCAACGTTAGGTCGACACATCACATGTTTGGGTTTGAACACAGTGTGTCAATGAACCTTCATTTTGTTTAATTGTGTGTTCATAAAATTAGCAAAAGAAATAACAGTTTCCATAATAATGTTCTATTACTTGTTCATTATTAATAATTATTGTTTGTACATTTTATCCAGGTTTTTATAAATACAAGTTATACAGCTTTTCAAAATATTCTATAATTTTGTATCATGCAAATATCAAAGACCCCTATTTAAATGTGGTTATTTGTATTGGGGCCTTATTTGTTCCTTTGTTAAGTAATTGGCAAGGAGTGATATAATTTCCATGCTAAACCCATACATATTTCCAAACGTTCATTGAAATATGTCTCATGTCAATGCAGACTATGAGAACAAACGCGTCCTTGATAGATTTGTTATTCGAATTTGTGACAAGACTTTTAGAGCTTCGAAAAACGACATTCACACATATCAGGAAATGAACTCTGTACCCGCTATGAATATTGTCTTATTCTAAGGATGATTATCCCAACATGACGTCAATACTCTGGTTACATCATGCGAAGATGGATCTGATTGCAAGATCATATAACTTTATACAGTGCGTCGTCTTATTAAACGTCTAGCTGTTCCGTATTGCACTATTGGTGGTATTAACATGTGGTAGTGCGCTCGAGTGATGCAATCTAGTGAAACCCAGTGTGACCATTGTATCCGCCTCTGTTGCAAACATTGGCCTAATAAAGGGATGGCAAATGAATGTTCCTCATCTCCGGTCAACAGGAAGTAGTGTATTCATGCGCACGCTGTGACACATAATTGAGTGTTACCTTTCCAATACACTGCATAAGGGTGACGCATTATTGAGACGCATCGTGAATGTTATCGTGTATATTACATATCATCAAACTTTGTATGTTCTTTAAAACATATTACAGAACCGGCTTTCCGTATTTTGTATTTCCATTCACTTGATTACACAATTTATGACGTTTCTCGTGTGACGTCATTTCTTTGACGAAACATATCTAGTTAAAGCAAGACTGTGTGGATTTTAGGGACAAGAATTTGGACGTGGCGGTTTTTTAACAGTAAAATATTTAATATTTTTAAAGCATTGAACGAATTCAAAACGTGTTTCGGATTGTGTGTTTGTCGTGCATATTTGTTAATTTCGATAAGAATAAAATAACTCGCTCCGACAGGATTACTATTTCGTTAATCGTGTTTTAAGTCAGAATGGTAAACATTCGATACAAACGCCATCAAGAAACAGTGTGGTTTAAAATACATTTCGATAAAGGGATGGACGAACAGAACATGTAGGGCATATAATTGTAACTTTATTATTATAAGAATTGGATTAAAGCTGTCATTGAGGTAAATAAAATTGAGTCTTTGTTTTGGTTGCATATTTTTTTTTGTAATTTCTAATGAATAAAAATAAATCAGTTTTTTTGCTGTTGCACTTTTTTTTTCAATTTCCAACATTAATAAAAATATTACATTCTCGATTCATTTTTTATTTCTTCTCATAATTTCAATAGAAAAGTATTAAAAGGACCAGTTAAATGGGGAACTATTTTTTACGTGACATAATCGGTGGTTATTTGGTCGTATGGAATGTTGTGTACATGAAGGAGCTGACCAAAATAATTATTTTGTTATCTTAATTAATCATTTGTCTTTGATAAAATGTGTTAGCGGCATACTTTTAAATAAAGCAGGATAAATAGAATACATGGTTGATGCCGAGATGGAGAAAGTTTATCCGGTTCGGCCCGAAACATAAAATAGGGCTCGCTAAAGCTCGCCCTATTTTCTTTCTCTAAGCCTCACCGGATAAACTTTCTCCATCTCGGTACCAACCATGTATTCTATATATTCTTAATAGATATCATGTTTATTGTGAAAAAAGACATGAATTCGTTTAACAAAATAAAAGGTCACACTAAGATGTTACCTACCAAGGCAAGCAAAATACAAGTAAGCACAAACAAGTGTCTGCCACAGTTAACTTTTTCAAGAAGACATTGCATTAAAGACTACGTATGCACAAACAGACAAGCATATATGTCTGCAAAGGTCCACCCAAGTGTTAAGCTTCTATGGCATTGGACGACTTATTACCGTTACGCCCGCCTTTAAACTCTGAATCGATAATTGTATTTATGTGTCCAAAGCATGTTAGTTAAGTAATGTACTTCGAGTGCATTCGCTAAAATATGCTTCAAAAAGATATACAATTAATTATTATAGAGCTGAATTCTTCTTTATAGTACATGTTTGATATCGCGTCGGAAATACAGTCAGAAACAAACTAAAAATCAATCACGGTTTATTCCGCGTTGAAACATTTTACTACATGTATTCCGCGTTGAAACATTTTACTACATGTAATCAGTCTGTTTATTTCCGAGTCAGTTTATCACCGCTTTGGAATGATGAGAGAAATATGTTTCTCGCGCGTCGGAACTAACGATGAATTCATTTTGTTGAGGCGACACATCTATTCCGATGCTATAGACTCAAAATCATACTTTGAGTTTATTGTTTGTATGAGCGTGACAAGCTAAACATACTTTGGAACCATTAGTGTATTCCGCATCGAACTGATGCCATAAATGCAATGTTTTATTCATTCGACAAATGTCCATCTGTATTCCCTCGTTAAGGCATGCGGTTATTTTGTTCAAGCTTAAATCCGGATCATTCATTTCTTTATAAGGGCGCCAAAATCGATCTGTTAAAGCACTCGATAAATTAAGTATCAATGACACGTTTTGTAAAGCAAGTTATACAAATGAATCTGTATTTACGATAAAACGTTGTATCAATGATTTACTGAACAGTGATTATTTTAGTTTTATATCTGAATTATTATACTCTTTAAACGGCAGGGTTTTACAAAGTGATCTTAGATTTTGTTTAAATTGGTTTCTGAATAACCTCGGAAAGGACCTCAAAGTATGTTCAAATAAACAAACCTATCTTTTTAACAAATAATAAATGAATGGAATTATCTACTTTATTTATAATGAATACATATATATTTCTTTCTAAATATATCTAAATAAAAGTTTTAATATTTTCAAAAATTAGGCTACACCCAGTATTTATTGCAGAATAACCCATCCTCAATTTTATTAGAAAGCTGTCAGACTATCGTGTTTAAACTGCGTCTAGTTTACATGCATCATTTGACATAAGAATAGTCCTAAATGTTTAAACTTTATCATTTATTCATTGTAGTCTTTTTCACTGTGGTCAACGTTAACATGTCTGCAATACAAAAACGTTTAACTTTAAAGATGATGTTTACCATGGATGTTTTAAATATTGTCGTTCACCTGTATGTATTCCCTCGCTCCACGTACACTTTACATCACGAACAATAAATATTGTACGTATACCATAATTATGCGACTGATATTTGTTTAACGGATAATGTTAATACAATGTTTGAAGTAAACTGGATTGTTGTATTATGTCAAAATGTATTATTATTTTAGCACACGATTTCATGTTACCGATTGTTAACGATAGCTCATTTTAAAGATCAAATACATCACTTATATAATATTGTAAAGCTGTCATTTGACCACTTACAATAATTATTGTATGTTATCACTTTTAAACGGAATTAATAAACCGCTGACCTTAAACTTGTACAAACAAACAGTAGCACGGAGGCATAATATAAAACAGGTTATCAGATCATTTGAAATTGCTTCAGGTCCATGGAGGTTATAGTTGCATTAGAATACCGCAGTGAAATCGGATCAACTCCAATCGTACAATTAACTCGAGTTTTTTTTGTCTAAAGACGATATGATGTAAATTAAAAGGCTCTTAGGTACTATATTTCTTTTATAACTGATTACTTAATCATAGTGTAACGATAGTAAACTTGCTATTTTCCACGATGCTACAATGTATGAATGTTTTACGCTATGTTGTTTGACAGCAAACAAATGGTTAAATCTGTGTTTACATTGTTCCATATTGTGCATTAATGATAGCACATGCATAGTTACACTACAAGAAATGAGATATATACACAGTATGATTGACACTACTAAGCGTTCTTTCGGTAGTAACAGCCACAGTGCTACAGAATCAAATGCGTATTGAATTATTTTTTAAACGTCAACTATTTCAAAACGCAACCATATCGTCAAATATTGCTTAACCACTGAATGTCACTCACATTACTGTTGTTTCAATTCTTGTAGGATGTATGTGTATAGAGAATGTGACTGGTAGTTTATTAGTTATAATTTAAGATTTCCAAAACATCGCAGATTATAATGGTTTCCTATTAAGTCTTGAAGTCGCTGATTTCACAATCGGCCTTGTTTCCATGTCTCCATTTACATTGTATCGTTTAATTGGCTATTTACCCTTGGGGCCTTTTCTGTGTGAAATTTGGCTATCATTAGATTACACCATGACTACCGCGTCTGCGGCCAATCTTCTAGTCATTTGTTTTGACAGATAGTATTCAGTGACAAGGCATGTGACCTACATGTCAAGGCGGACCAAAACAAAAAATCGGAATAACGGACGTGTTCTGTTGTTTTATGCACCCCTTGCCTATTTGCATGGCCTTATATTGAAGGAGGTCGAACAGTGCCCAAGCAATATTGTAACATCCAGTACTTTACATCAAATGCAATTTTGACAATCATCCCCGCGGTAATTGCTTTATATATCCCGATCTCTATCATAACGGTTTTTTACTTTCATATCGACATTTATCACAAAGGCATTTTTTTATTTAAACCGTCATTATCGGGCGTTTTCAGTGAACCAGTCGAAATCATAATATATACTTCTACGCAGTAGAAAAGTATTAGATATAGATTTTGAGCATTCAGAAGATTACAGTACACCTGATTATACAACGTCCACAAATATTGGTTCGATAAAAAGTGTACACATAAAGACACAACTATGCTAACATCAGATTTGCCAATAATCAAAAAAGCTCAATCAAGAATCAGATCTGATTATCATTTCTCGCAGTTCTAATTCTCATTAGTCATTGTATGTTGAAACAAAGAGAAATTAGGAACAAATAATGGTCCTTCTAATCAACCTCTTTAAAGTGAAGATGTGACTTGATCTTAATTAACTCACCCAATGAAATCGACAAAGCAACGATTCCATCACTATTTATGTTGAATGATGACGCACGAATGAGCAAATATGCAAACTTCAAACGGTATCCACATTGATGTTATTTGTTTGAAGACTTGCAGTTAAACACATAACATATTTACCTTTTCCATCTCGTTATACTTGTACAGGGATTATGCACGATTTCTATGTCAACAAGTAAGTCTTGCAATCTTAAACCAACATATGAATATGGCATAGGAATTGCTAAATAACATAAATTAACAATCTGTATATGGTACTAGAAATCAAATATTGTTTACTCCAGTGAATGGCTGGTGAAATCCGATGCCGACACTTTGACTCGTATTTGTTAGATACCAAAATTGTGTCGTATGAACGTATGAACGAATCTGCACTAAAACTTAATTTAGATTCGCATTGTAAATGCATGATATAGATGCTGGCGTATTCGACAGAACAGACATTTTTGATTTCAGATTTAAATATCTGGCTTATTTCGCATTTTTCGACACTCTGGCTTATTTCGCATTTTTCGACACATGTTCTTCGTAACTTTTATTTTAATTCATATTGAAATATATGTATAATTCGTTTTTAANTATTGGTTCGATAAAAAGTGTACACATAAAGACACAACTATGCTAACATCAGATTTGCCAATAATCAAAAAAGCTCAATCAAGAATCAGATCTGATTATCATTTCTCGCAGTTCTAATTCTCATTAGTCATTGTATGTTGAAACAAAGAGAAATTAGGAACAAATAATGGTCCTTCTAATCAACCTCTTTAAAGTGAAGATGTGACTTGATCTTAATTAACTCACCCAATGAAATCGACAAAGCAACGATTCCATCACTATTTATGTTGAATGATGACGCACGAATGAGCAAATATGCAAACTTCAAACGGTATCCACATTGATGTTATTTGTTTGAAGACTTGCAGTTAAACACATAACATATTTACCTTTTTCCATCTCGTTATACTTGTACAGGGATTATGCACGATTTCTATGTCAACAAGTAAGTATGGCAATCTTAAACCAACATATGAATATGGCCTAGGAATTGCTTAATAACATAAATTAACAATCTGTATATGGTACTATAAATCAAATATTGTTTACTCCAGTAAATGGCTGGTGCAATCCGATGCCGACACTTTGACTCGTATTTGTTAGATACCTAAATTGTGTCGTATGATCGTATGAACGAATCAGCACTAAAACATAATTTAGATTCGCATTGTACATGCATGATATAGATGCTGGCGAATTCGACAGAACAGACATTTTCGATTTCAGATTTAAATATCTGGCTTTTTTCGCATTTTTCAACACTCTGGCTTATTTCGCATTTTCCGACACATGTTCTTCGTAACTTTTTTCTTAATTCATATTGAAATATATGTATAATTCGTTTTTAACACATTTTATATACATTCATAAATATTTGACAATATTGTGCATACTCCCTTAAAAGATAAAACACCGTCAAATCGTTGCTCATCAAAAAGTTACGGCATGCATCAATTTCGGGTGTCAATATAAACAAGCAAGTAAGCCGTTTAATTGTTATCTCGTTCAAACAGAAATCATCTTGTTTGTTTGATTAAATAAACCTTGTTAACAGATGCTACACACAGTAAGTGTAGCATTATCAGTCGTTTCATAGCATTATGCCAACATAATGAGTGAATGATGATGCTTACGTAATTATTAGTAAGATAAAAGTTGCTACTTATTAACTGCATTGTTTTTTGGGATAATCTTGGTAATAAATGGGCCACATAGTGCTGGAAACATCATTAACATCATTGACATCAATAAAATCCATAAGTGCCGCTGTGCATTTCATTACATCACATGTTTAGTTAATGGGTTCCTGAGCTATGGAAACATTAGTTATGTTGATAGTTGAAGCACTATCGACATACATATAGTGTATTCAAAACAAACGCTTTATGCCATAATTTACAAATTATCGGTAATTGATGTGGACTGTAATATAATAAAAGTTATATTTACGTAATTTGAATTAAATATAACAAAACATAATTAAATATAATTCACATTCTGCTTATAATTTAGATGTATTTCATGGTACTGTTGAACTATTGGTAGTGTGTCAGGAACTGCGTTAGGTTGTTTTTAAATGCTATACAAAACAAATAAATTAAATAAATATTGAAACCAATTAATTACCGTGTTCAAATATATAGTCAATATATACATTGAACTTAACCGTTTACATTTAAACAGTTAATACATGCATTAGTGTTCGTGCAAGATTGTTTTTGAAAAAAAATAAAATGATACACATATGTTCTTTGTAAAGACGGTTATATTTGTTTATATTGAGAATGAAATCGACGTAATTTGTTAAAATTTTACAACAAAAAAATCTAATAATATTGTATCTGTATGGTATTATAAATCATTTTCATAATGTTCTTATGACATAACAGTTATTTAAATATGATACAGAATAAGTAATTGAACACGTGTAGTCCAACAGTCTACCAATTGAGCTAGCTGAGAGGATAATGCGGACGTTACCAAATGCATGACCAAATTAGTTTTGGCATTAATAACATAATGGATGTCTCGTTTATCTTTACTCGAAAATTAACCAATACGATCCACGGATGTTTAAGGGACGAGGATTGGAAAATGGGTTCACCTTATGGTTATTTTCGCATTCACTCTAGACTCATATATCCAGGATATTTCAAACTAGTAATGCGCAATTATGGTATTGTAATGTTTTACTACTTGTTTACAGGTTTATTCCGGATTATTTCGAAAGAAAGGCAATTCATATCAAAAGTTGTTTAATGTATGTGTTATGCAATACCGGTAATATCCGCAGGTCATGAGATGCTAATTAGTGAAACGGACTGACCATGTATCTCAATGAGATACCACCGTGTTGATTTTATGTATCAATTTATTAATGATAGGTGTTATAAGTTTGTGACTACGTCACATGTTTCGTAATTTCAAATAAAAGCAAAACAAGGCCGATGCCCCTTTATTAAAAATTCATTTTTCATATAATATAAAAATGTATTATTCGCAGACAAATTTTTAAAACATATCTATTGTTAGAAAAAACAACCACCAAACTGCAGCAACAATCCGTACATAAAATATTCATTTATCGTTCATCTGCAATCATCGTGTACAGTATACACATATTCGGAGAGGTCATGTCTTAAAGATAATCAGGTCAATTCTGTCGGAATTGTAAAAAGCTAGTTTTATCAAATCTCATCGATAGGTCAAATATTAACAACTTCCGAGTATGTGATCGATCGAAATCGGTGTCAGTTTACAGCCAGGAAAAGTTGACCTCACACTATGTGTCAAATACACGTCAATTGACGCTTATGTGTATTTTGACTATTTTTATTATTATGGAATAAACTTAAGTGTCGCTTTTCATTAATCTAACGAGACAATTAGGGAGTATTGTAAAATATTTAGTGCGCAGTGGTTATAAAGTTCCGTTTAGAACGTAACATCTTCGCTTGAGCTTTATTTGTTTTACAGACGTTGTGTCAAATGACACATTTGACATAGAGTTTGTAAAAAGGAAGGTCACACTGACATGTATTGCATGTCAACACATAAGTAAATGCCGCATGTATAAAACACTTATGCAATACGATAGTTCCTAAGATGTTACATAAAACGCGCTCTGATGATGTATGCTCGTCCAATCAGATCCAATCTTCACATGAAGTAGCCACAGAATCGACGTCTTATTGAGCTTATCAGCTGGGGGATCAGGGGAAGCTTTTAGCAGAGACAGATTTCTTCTTCTGATAACTATGCATGCCATTATTAAAAGCTCTTAAAAGACCTCGAACAGAATCGAATAAACAATCAATCAATGGCTTGTTTGTTTCCATTGGCTGTTTGGTGAAACAAAACATAATTCAAAGCGATGAATGGCGTTTGGAAATACTTATGGGTTTTACATGGACATAAGATCGCTCCTCTCAAATTATTTAAGAAAGGATCGACGATTCCCCCAATACAAATGGCGACATTTAAATATCGGTCTTAAATCGACACTCGAAAGACTGCATTTCAGAATAATTTTAACATAATAAACATTGTCTGTGTAAAAAGGTTCAATTGTCTTGATAACATTGTCAAGTTACTAAAAGGTTAGTATGCATTTCCCAAAGAAATGTTTGCTTAAAGCTAAACAAATGCGAAATATAATAGCAAATACTTTAAATTTCAATCACTATAAAATTAAGATTTCATTTGCGTGAATTACAAGTTACCAGCGTGAGTCGACATTTAACAAAAATTATCCGTACAAATGAAGTAACTGACTCGAATCTGTACCTCCGATACAGCTTCAGATGTAATTAATTAAAAATATCTCATAAAATTTAGCAGCGGGTGATGATAGGAACATGCATATTCCATTTCGATCTTGTATAGAGGCTTTTCGATTTTCCTTGGGTGATTTTAAAGTAAGACGATAATACGCACGCAGTGTTTTTTAAGAGAAACATAGAATAAACTAAACGTGTAAGAAATTACACTCGCCGAAACAGGTTCCTCTAGAAGTATTGCTGATATAACGCCATTTACTAGGATCAACGATGAAATCGTAAGCACATATATTGGATAAGTAACGACAACATCAATCATATGCCAGTCAGCGTAACGACAGCAGCAACAATATGCTATTCAGCGTAACGACAACATAAACCATGTGCCATTCAGTGTAACGACAAGATCAACCATTTTCCACTCAGCGTAACGACTACAGCAACCATATGCCATTTAGCGTAATGACAACAGCAACCATATGTCATTCAGCTTAACGACAACAACAACTATACACCACATAACGTAACGACAACAACAACAATATGCCAAAAAGCGTAACAACAACAATATGCCAATCAACGTACCGACAACAACAATATGTCACTCAACGTAACGACAACAACAACCATATGCCATTCAGCGTAACAACAACAACAACCATGTACCACTCAGCGTATCGACAACAACAACCATATGCTACTCAGCGTAACGACAACAACAACCATATGCTACTCAACGTAACGACAACAACAACCATATACCACTCAGCGAAACGACAACATCAACCATATGCCACTCAGCATAACGACAACAACAACCATATGCTACTCAGCGTAACGACAACAACAACCATATGCCACTCAGCGTAACGACAGCAGCAACCATATGCAACTCAACGTAAAGACAACAACAACCGTATGCCCCTCGGGGTAAATACAAGAGCAACACTATTAAACTCTCAAAATTTACCACTCTGACGTATATTTGATGTATCGAAACGTTTTAATGACAAGTATGTATCATCGTTCGGTCATATAAACGCGTTCGTGGTCTAAGATTTAATTTTTTATTCGGTTGAATTATTTTGTTTTTTTTATCCTTGTATATAAAACATGTTGTGCATTCTCAGCGTTTTGTTCATATGGTTTTTAAATGAAAATACCTGTTTCTGCTAATCGAATGCAATGTACAGTACTGTACAATACTTCGCAAACTCTGATGTAAGTTCATTAATACTGACAGATGTAAACTAACAAGCTGAACTGGATTTGTAACAGGAGTTATTGTTTCTTCTGTACAATATAAAGAAGTGAAAGACAGGTAAGCTTCGTTGTTTGTGTTCCGCTCTGTATACTTCTGTTTCGTCTGACATTGGTTTATACGCGTCTGCAATACAACCAAAGGACGTGCAAATTACCATACTTATTGCATTCTGGAAATACATATTAATGTTATTCCTATATGAACTTCTGTAAAATATATACCTAGCTCTTAAGCATCGACTACCTTACATTTATCTTTGCATTGTTATCATACAGTTGATCAAATCATTAATAGACCTGCGTTGTGTGAAAGTGGTCTTATGCCATTAGCGGGCAGCATAGCTCTATATAAGCCTGCATATTCGCAAAGATTGGTCAGGATCTGCGCTGTCCGCTAATGAGACCGCGAAACCTTGAGTGACTTTAGAGTAGATCCTGACCATTCTTTGCGACTTCGGAGGCTGGTCTGGAGCTACGCTGGCATAAGATCCATTTTCGCATGAAGCGGCTCAATAATGAGTATTGAAAACACTTTAATTTGTATTATCTTTATTTATTTTTTCTAGTCGTGTGTGTGGGCGTTCATTAAAATACAAAGAACACAATAACTTCGCACACATAACATATATCAAAACATATAACTTCCTAATCATTAAATGATAATTAATGCAAATAGTAAATGTAGAAAAAAAAACATACAAAAAACAATAATAGAAACTAACCCGTTCTACATTGCAGTATTAATATTCATCATAGTATAATAAGCAGACATGATGAGTTTGCGTATTAATACAATTTACTTCTTTAAAACGCATACTCAGATGTATTAGGGCTGCAGAATATTTCGTATAAATATGTCAACATAACGATTTTTGCTGCAATGTTCGCCTTTAAATGAGGATTTTAAAGCAACAGATGTTTTTCTTGTGGCTCTAAAGTAAATTATAAAAAGTTTTTATTGTAAAAGTTTCCGATTTGATTCACGTCAGTTAGCTCATAACAGATGACTAAACAATACATCTGCTATGAGATTGTACACGTATATGATTAATCTTGCTAGAGTGTATATGCTTTCAGGTTGAGGTATTTCTTTGGTTGTTTTGGAAGGAATTTAATGGTTTTTTTACTTTATTCAGTTGTAACATTAACCAAGGTGAATATTGATAATGAGTTCTACATCAACCCACGTAAACGTCAAGCTTGTACGCTTAATTGAGTACTGCCTAATTGCATATTATATTTATATTAATAAACTGTATACTTGTACGCAATTTTCGTTCGATATAATACTGGTAAGAACTAACGACTTATTGAAATGCACAATAAATCGCAATACAATCAAAGTGGTTCGAATATATTTATCACATTGTGTGTATTTGATTTCTCTGTCGTAAATCATGTTTCCATGATCTGTATTCTCTCTAATATGGGGATTGTATGTCTCTTAGCGCATTTCTTTGTTCATTTAATGTTCGATTTGAAAAACGGTTTTACTGCGCGTTTTGTCCTTTAAAACAGATGACATTTAACAATCAATGTGACACACATATGTTAGCAGTTCCAAATATATGCCGCTTCACCTCCTTTGGTCGTCTATATTATTCAGATTTAGCCGTTCAGCAATTATATTATTAACATCTTTATTAACAAACAGTTACAAAGTCCTATAAAAGCTCGCACTGCTTATCAGGAATGTTGACGAGTGTTTATACTGAACCAGGCGTGTTGAATTGTGTTCTTGGAACCTTTCGGACCTCGGTTGAACACTGTTTGGCACTTGCACCGCAGGATTTTCCAAAACGTCTTCCTGAAATTCGCATTGCACAAAGCGTAGCAGAACGGGTTGATCGTGGAGTTAATGTAGCACAACCAATAACCTGAAAAAAACAGCACGTGAATATATATATATTGGTGAAGGGCCACCCTTACTAAGAACAAACCATTTATGAATAGATGTACTGATATAGCAAACACTAGCGATTTTTTTATGTATTTTGCATTTTTATTGATCTTACTTCTACTCCGGATTGTTAGGCGCCCGCTAAAAGTGTCACCAACATTTAATATTAATGAGCATAAATATTGTATGCTCTGACTTTTAAAGATATTATACGGTATAACGCTTTAACATGTTATTTAGTGTCTATGTCAAAGTATTAATTATAACTACTTCATATTGATTATAATAATGCGACAAAAATATTCTCGTTCTAGACTTACTTTAATAACGTATTACACATCATTAATTCGGAGTTATATTTGAATTGAAAACCATAGATCGTTGGTGGACGGATATGTCAAAATGACTCATATCCAGTTAATCTGAGACACTCAAAAGGAAATGAAAATGTCATTACGTTTTTTGCTCCTAGTTTTCAAAGCCTCATCATGGCTGAAATAGACATCGAGTGTTCATCTACAGGCCTAACACGCAATAGTTAGAAGTAAGAACGTCTAATAATTGCGATAAGAATCGTGGTTAGGCCGCCTCACGCAAACATTGCCATCAATTTCTTATGTCGAGGTGAGAACGTTTATTTATTCTTTCCTGTTGAGTGACTATATTACAGCATTCGCCGTCTTCAAGAAGTCGCATGGAGTGTTATTTTTTATGTATACTGTATACATTTATTGCTTCACATTACAGTTCTGTTCTATGTTAAATACTTGTTATAAACCGTCTTACATGATATATATGTATTTATCCGTATTTTTTTTAGCAATAAATTATTCATAGATGTCTGAAAACTCGATACGTATCATTCGCAAATCGCCATCAAATGCAAATGCAAACATAGGGCGATCAGATTAAATCGAAGGTCGTTTATTAAGCCGTTGATTCAGAATTTCTATTTTTATAATGGAATCATACGTAGTTTATATATTTATATTTATGTAGTTTTATATATTTTCAGCTAGTCTTTGTTTTACTTATTTGTTTTTGTTTGAACATTTATATTTTTTGTTTTAAATTTGTGTACAATATATTTCTCGACATGGACCTTAGCCTTCCGGATTTATTGTAAATACAATTTAAAAACAATATATATCATGAGCATTACCTCAAATTGTATTATACTAGTTTTATTGTGTACTTAAAAATGCGTTTCATATTGTAAAGGATTGATTTTCCACAAATTTATTGTAAAGGATTGATTTTCCACAAATTTAATATAAACGTCAAAGTGAAAAATACATGTGTTTGGATATTGAAGTCATTAAAAAAATATAATATATTATTAAATTATTGAGGGTATCACACACAACATACTACATTCGTTTTTCCCTGAATATGTGCCTGCTATCATAATTTTATACAATAATAAGATTAATTACAAATGAAGCTTCTTATTTAGTATTTCGTTATCCAAATTTCACCTCATTATCATGGCCATATTACCAAGCCAAGAATGTTTTGTCTACGTTTAACCATGGTTAAACTTGATTCAATGTTATATATCACATGGATAATACATGTATTTTCCAAACTATCAATGCAAAGAATCGAGAATACTCCATACACGTAAAACTGTGTTTTCCTTAGCAATAGTGTTAATATTACGTTTATTTGAATATAATGTATACACTCTTTTTCTAATTTAGTAATATTTGTTTGATAAACTTATTTTTGCAAATCGGTAAACAAAATGGGACAGGTATATGTTCAACACTACCGAGAGCAATAAAACTAGGATACATATGTTATATTGTTTTGAAAAAATACACATAAAGTGACAACATGCAAGTGTGTTTTACCAAACGCTTTATTCCTTATTATTCGCTTAATTATTTTGGTTTAAATTTCGGTACTTTCAATTGTAATGTAGTAACACTGTACGCAAATAAAAATATAATACTATTTGAATATATGTAATAGTTTAATAATATATACATTAATTATATAAGTGACAATTTAATAGTTGCGTAGGTTATTTATTACTATTTGCAATGTTATGACACGAATGATATCACACATGTTGTGTAATACACAAAACACCAAATACACCAAAGTATTCTATACTGACTATACGTCTATCATATTGGCGAACACCAAAGTATGCTATACTGACTATACGTCTATCAAATCTAAATACTCAACCATGGTTAATCATAGGTCAATAGTGTGTTATAACGTATGATTTCCCTAAATATAAACATGTATTGACAAAAGGAAATTGTAAACAATATACCTATCATTGCCATGTAATACAATTTTATATAAACGTATATGTATTGACGTCAATAGCATAACAACTAACAGCTTAACCCATACATATTATAACGCATGGTCACATCAACTGAATATGCCATGTTATAAAAGGCGTCAGAGTACATTAGCCGTGTAAGCGTTCGTAATTAATATTTACATGTTTAACAGTGGCACTAATTGATGTCTGTATTGATGTTAACGAAGATATGTCATTATGGGTCTTGTTTGTTACCACGCTAATAAAAGAAATAATGCAGTTGATAAGTAACATCATTTCCATGAACACAAAGGACGTAAAGAACATCATTAATTATTGTTGTTGGCTTTGTGCTATGTAACGACTGCAGATACCCCGTTTTACTTGTGTCTGTTGTAAGGAACCATAATGAAGCTTACAATGTGTGTTTTATCCGTTAACAAGGTTCAGATATTCAAACGAATAAAATGGTACATGCTGGCACGAGGAAACAATTAAACGGCTAACGTGCTTGGTTAATAAATAAAAAATGAAAAACGTTTAATGTTTGCTTGCCGGTTCAAAGCGAAACTAAGGATTTTCGATGACCTTGAAATATATTGAGTTTTATATTATGTTTGTTTTAATTAAAACCGACACATGAATGTTCCTGGGATTTTTTAATGTGCGTTCAATTTTGGAAGAACAGATTTAATGTGTAGGTTTATTCTAACTCGTATTTAACTGACCATGCAATTTAAATATATTTGTATACGCGTTTTGATGTGATACTGTTTGCATCTTAACCTATGTCGATGAAAGTTTAAATCTTATAATAATACACTTACCGCATGCATATACGGTTGGATGTATACACGCCAGGCAAAATGACCCAACAACGGCGAATATGTTATACGGTGTCCACGTGATGATAAAGGCTAGGAGTATAGCGCTGAGAGTTTTGGCAGCCTTTCTGTCTTGTCGCCTCTCGTTCCGTTTCCGACGCACACGTTGGCTCTCGATTTTATGTGCTACCTGACAGGCAATATGGGCCTCAGATGCATTTTTGGCAGCGTTGGAGGATTTTGTGCGCCGGCCTAACGCAGGTGTCCCGCATCTATGAGGAAGACAGCCTTCCGGATGGTTTGGCAATTCTTGCATTTCGTTTGAATCTGGTTGTATGTCTTCTTTGGAATATTGACTTGTACCTTGATTAGAAAATAGCATAACCATTTCATTATCGACATCATCACACTGTTCTAGTGATATATTGTTTTCTGGGTACGTGGCTCCGATCATTGGTGCGTCGTCATACAACATACGTATTGATGGTTTCATTGGAGTGTCATCGTTCATCTCATTAGGCAAGTTAATCAAGATTGTGTAAGTAATGTCGTCATTAAAAAGACGTTTATTGGACGGGTCATTATTTGTTCCTAATTCCTCTTTGTTTTCGACAGAAAAGGAATGATCGGAATCAGAACTCCGATGAAACGATGTATCCGATTTGATGTTTCTTTTAACACTATTAAGTAAAGGAGACTCGCCCGTAAGCGCAGTTGTTTCTTGATTTATACAATTTCTTAAAGCAGCAACATTCGGTGATGTTGTATAATCACTTGTACTATCATCCTCCGTTTGTTCAAAATCCCTATCTAAAAATTTACTACAGCACAGAATTATATATCTCGATCTCGACTTGTCCCTTTCGAAATCACAATCTAATTCCATAGACATATCGCCATTGGTGCTAAATGTCGAGTTAGATGCCTTACTACGTTTTGAATTGCGGTACTTCGACGATGCCTGTAGCATTGGTATCCTCTTTTGACGTTTTTCGGTCTCCTTATATATTTTTAAATACAGAATTGTCATGATAGAAACGGGTATATAGAAAGCAATAACAGCGGTGATGATTGTCAAAATTGCATTAGATGTTAGGAACTGTATGTAGCACTCTCTCTCTCGGGCACTGTTCGGACTCCTTCAATGTAAGGCCATGCAAATATCCAAGGGGTCCACAATACAACAGAAAACGTCCATATACATCCGATCATTATTCCGACTTTTTTTGGGGTCCGCCTTGCCCGATAGGTCAAAGGCCTGGTCACAGAATAATATCTGTCAAAACATATGACTAGGAGATTTGCAGCAGATGCGGTACTCATGGTGTAATCTAATGATAGCCAAAGGTCACATAGAAAAGGACCCAAAGGCCAATAGCCCATTACAAGATACAATGTATATAGAGGCATTGAAACAAGGCCGATTGTAAAATCAGCGACAGCAAGACTTAAAAGGAAACAATTACTAATTGTCTGTAATTGTTTATCAATCTTAAACGCAATTATAACTAATAAATTACCGATAATCGTCACAACACTAATAAATCCAACAAGAATAGAAACACCAATCATATGAATTAAGACAAGTGGTTCATGTATCGTTGATAATTCGGTTGTGTTTTGAAAATGTTCAAGTTCGGTTGAATAATCCAAATAAGCCTTAAATGCAGTTGTAATTTGTCTGTTATTTTCAAACGATTTATTATAGCGGTCCATTATATAATGTATATTGCTCATTTCGTGCACAATAAATCCTCAAGTACTCATCACAGTAACGCACAACGCGGTACAACAATTCAAATACAGTTTCAACCATTTATACGACAATATTCTGGAACAAGATAATTCGTACAAATGTTTTACATACAAACACTTGACAATCGCGGATAATACAATCTGCGCACTTTCAATAATTTATTCTCCAGAGAGCATTAGTGGTAATCCTCAATGCGTTTTTTTCACATCGTATCCCCTTTCAACACAATTAACATTAGTTTATTATCCAATAAGGCTTATAAAAATTCCATCGTATCAGGTTTAACCGATTTTTCGACTGTATTCTTCCGCATCAATCGCCACTATACCATGTCCGTACAGCAATTTCCAATTTATTGGCAGACTGTTTTATATTATGGCTCCGCTCTCACGTCATATGCGCCACCGTTCGTTCGTTCATAACCAGCGAATGGTGGGAAGTTGATGAATACTGCTGGAAAGAGATAACATACAATAATCGGTGTATTTGGTCGACGACATTTTTACACTTTCATATAAGTGACGTTTTTTGTATTAACAATAAGGTTTGCGTAAACAATGGGTAACATCTTTTTCGACCAAATAATACTTTTGATAGAATAACACAAGTTTTGTTTAGTTAAAACATTGTATTTACATTGTACGATGAGCAAATGTTTGTCGAGTGTAATATATGTACGATTTTGATCGTTAACGATGTCACGTACAAGTTAAATGCTGTTCTCTTTTAGGCAAAAGTTGTATTGCAGTATGATTATTGCTGGCGTTGGAATAACTACAACGAATAAACGCTAATGGTTTAAATTAAACGGTGATCCTTAAAATAAAAGCGATAACATACAATCAATCAGTGTATGTGATCAAATGACATGTTTACACTTTCATCTAAGTGATGTTTTTGTCTGCATAATTAGGTATGCGAGTATTATCGGTAGCACGCATTGTTTTGGTTGAACAAATAATAGTTGTGATATAAAACACGCATCTTGTTCAGTTCAAACATTGTATTTAGATTGTCGCCTAAGCAAGTATCTGTCGAATGTGATATACGTACGATATAGATCGTTTATGATGTAACGCGTACATACAGCGAGCAATGAATGAAGATGTATGTCAGTGTTTAAAACGTACACGTTAAATGTTATTGTATGTCAGGTGAAAAGCTGCATTGCAGTATAACGCTGACATTGGATGGACTTCTTCGAATTAACGGTAATTGTTAATATTTACGGTGATCCTTAAAATAAAATAAAAACATAGACAGATTGTATGCAGTTCTAGCACGATCGGGCACGAATTTTTTTAAGATAAAGAATGCAATCAAATTGTAAATTATGATGAAACAAATTCATACTTAAGTAGTTTAAATAATATTTCGAAAGTAAATTTAAAGTTATAAATAAAAACAAATGTATTCATGTTCATAAATGTATTTAATTTCATCTTTTCATCAAATAAGCAGTTACTACTAGTATATACAATATTTAAATATATATTAAGCATACATTCAAGGTACATTCACGCTAAAGTATTGTACTATAATGTATAGATTATACTTTTTTCAGACATCTTTTTCAAACTCCTGGATGATAATTTTGTATACAGGCTCTTATTTCTGACATAAAGCGAAAGGTCAATATATAGGCGTCGAGTATCATTTGTTTACAGCAATTTTAATTACACATATTGCCTTTGAAATGGCAAAATGGTTTTAATTAACTACGAATTGTTTTACATTTAGTGAATAATAATGTCGAAAAGTAAACTGTTATGCTTTATATCGCGTTTTAGAAGTGCTTAGCGAAGCAAATAATTAAAACAAAAGTTTGCCATACATAGAGAAGGAGGGGCTTAGAATATTATTGGCCAACACTGAAAGTTTCCTTTCAGTCAACACTGAAAGTTTCCTTTTAGTCTGCATGTTCAAATATCATTGCTAGTGGCTATGTCTGAATGCTTTCAGTATGTTAAACATCATATGAATCGATACGTAAAAACATTTCAAAGTTTCATTTGAGCCGGTCAGCGTATTGTATAAACGATTAATAGCATGACAGATTTATGTCCGTTGATAATAGAAACGCAGACACCATCTCTTCCCGATTGGACGTTTTTCTCATTAGTAAAGCAGGCGGCAAGACGTTTGGGATATCCGGTCGAATGCGAAGATTGCGAAGATTAATCTATAAAACAACATTACTCTCGGGCTTACGGCATGGCCTAATTAACAATGGAAATGTCAAGGTCCCTGAACTGAAGACGAATCAGGAAACAGATTGTGTTATCATCAGATTTCGTTGTGCAAATCGGTTGAGTGAGAAACAAAACATAAGGAAACAATAAAGATTGAATCGTTAAAAGAAGGAGTTGAGAGCGTTAATGATGCATCTGTTGTTAGTGTGGGTGTGACAGATGTGGGTTTAATGTAATCAAATCATGCCTCTTAACATTGTTCAATTACCTGAAACTGGTTAGCGTATTGAGTACTGAAATGTCAGTAAGATTAATAGCATACTCTGTTTCAAACATATCTTTTTACACGGAGTATGCCTTGAATCTTACTGACATTTAAGTACTTAATCATGGAGGCATGATTCCATCTGGTTTTGAGTACGAGATAATAACTTTTAGTTATAGGTATAATGATGATCACTGCTTCAAATGCATGTTTATCTTACATATGCAATTACTGTCAACATTAATAGCTTGTCTTTTGTGTGTATGTATATTAAAACTGCAATGCTGTACCGTTCATTTCTTCTAAAATAGGAATAATAATGGCAATTGTAGTATGACAATACGTCCTTAATATTTAGTTATTTTTCACATGCATACTATCTGCTTCATAATATATTTATGTATTAACCAAATATGAATTTAACTTTGTTCTGCATGATGGGCTTTATATTTAAATAGGCACAACTGAGATATAAGACGAAGGGTTACAATTGCAACAATCTTGTTGCTCGCTTCAAGTTCACAATTAACACTTAAAAGTTTTTAATATTCGTTTTACGGATATAGCGAAAGTATCCGGCAAAATTTGCATAATTGGATTTTAAACAAAAATGCCGAAAATGATCGGAATATCAAGAAATGTCACGCGCAAAATCATGTCGGTCGCTTAAATGTCAAGGGCGCAGTGGATAGTTGGTGTGTGAACGTATTCCTCATTTTGATATAACTCAAGAACATGTCCGTGTCATGTAAATAACTTTGCCACCTATTACGGGTTTCAAAATAAATTGGCATAAATAATCACAATACCAATACAATGTGTCGCTGGTCACTTCAAGGTAAATGTAACAGTAAACAAGCATAGTGTTCACCTATTCCTAATATGGATATGGTGAAAGTACATGTTCGTGCCCGGCCCATACTTTTGACAGTCATCATGAGATAAAAAAATGAATTTGCACGAATGATCATCATATCGGAACAGCCATGTTGCTTGCCTAAATGTCAAGGTAAAATTGGCCTCTTAAAGGCTGTGCACAATCCTAATATGTTAATACAGATAGCAAATGTTTATGCCCCAGTCCGTCCTATTTCTTAATAGTGCGTTAATTAAGCAAATCATCATGTCAAGACGACATGGTGCTTGCTTGAAGGTTAATGCCACGATTGTGAAATAGGCTTTATGTGTAGAAACAATTAAAAAGGACTGGTTCACACATCCTGTGTAAACTGTTTACAGTATGTCTTTCATACAACACTCGTCTATGTGTCCAGTGATATATAGCAGGGGCATCCGTTTCCTACGATAACATTTCTAGTAATGTTTAAGTGTTTAAAGTTGATGCTAAGAAAGCACTGTATTTTACATAATATAATATTATTATAATTACATGTAGTTAAAAAGTGTTATTGATGAAACAACTATAATAAATAACTGAAATAATTACTATGACAAATTATTTAATGGTTAAAGTAATTACTATTCTGACGGTGTATTTATAAAAATAATTATACAGTATTTAGGCACTTTACGATAATCTTAATGGTGTGTTCCCATGCTTACCAACTGTATGGCCATTTAACAGATATTCGTTGCAAAAACAAATACCCATACCGACAATCGGATCGTATTTTATCACATGTAATGTTACCTGTTTGCTATGCGGTAATTTGCGTAGGTAATAAGCCATATTAATTTATTTGTTTCCTTAAGCTACGGTTTATCCCTCGTCATTAAATTATATTTGCAATATAGACGTGTTTATGTTAATAAATGTAAAGACAAAGCCATGCCGGTCAAACAAGCGTACAATTGAAGCTAAAAAAAACATAAGAAACAATTAACAAAATGGAATCGATAATAACAAACACATGCAATTGATTAGACTTAAGTTAATCTTTTTTACCCTTCACGAAGTCCATTTATTACTGAATCCAAAAAAGTCAATGTTGTATAAATGTCCTGGAAAATGGTTTCTATGTAATCAATTACGGTTTCTCGAAGCAGACCATTTCCTTCCGCCCGAACGGTTAGAGTTTTGTTACAGATATTTTCATTGGGATTGTTCAATGATTATTTCGGAATAATGGCATAAATTTCGATGGAAACGAGAATCTGCCGGATCATTCGACAGTGATATACATGTAATAAACATGATTGTTTAACTTTAGTGTGCACAAATTGCTGAAGTATTTATAACAAATATTTAATCGGAGAAAATGCGTTTATACAATTAATTTGTAAAACTGTCATACGCTAGTGTTCAACTACATGCATACAAAGGGGGAGTGTTGATATTTATTTTAATTTTCATATAAATCAACTTTTTATTCACAAGTTGATACAAAAATGAAAACATATATGTGATACATGGCATTGATCCGGCTTATGCATTGACGATTTAGAGAAACTAATTAATAGTTTTGCAACATAACACATTTTAAAAACACGTCATAGCTTCGAAAACAATGTATGTGTTATATTCGAACAAGTAAAAACAAACATTCATGACTTAGAAACATGTTTCAAGTATCTGTTCGTGTATGGGTAATTATCAATCAAAACGGGTTAATAAAAGAATACCCTTTTGATTGCAGAAGCATGAACGGTCTAGTGGTAGTAAGTTGGCTTGAGGGGTAGTCACAAAAATGTATCGGATATCATTTACATTGTCAGTCCTTTGCAATCGCACGACCGGATTATACTATTGCATAACCTGGCTCGATAAAAAGTACAGTTCATGTTTATGTAGATCTGATAGGAATGTACGGCTGGACGCGTGAATTTAAAATTAATATACATTTGAAAAACTAACATTTGATAAACTAGTAAGAATGTTGAAAAGAAAATGTAAAATAACTTAAATTGCACATTGACTTTTAGATGAATAACGTTACAGGCTTATGCTTTATAATCAATTTAACTATTCGAATATTATGGTGCTGTACGTAAATGTATACATGGCCAAAAATACCAAAATCCGTGGACAAAGTCTCTTTAAAAATACGCATGTATGGAAACATAGTTTATTAATTACGGGACGTTCGACAAATATTACAGCAACACAAGACTCGATAAAGATGTGCTGACGATTTACAGCTATAAGTTAGGAAGTTTGTTCTTACTTCCATATAATGATGAGAAACAAGGTCATTAATTGTGATTGATGACCACAGATACTCGACAAAGCACATCCAATTTCTGACCACCACATTAATAAGTCTCGGCTTTGTGCAAACAGGATACGTATCAACTCATAACTAATATGCGGCAATTTGTAAAATGTGCAGACATATATTAAATAGATGATATAACGTCTGTTGTCGGTATAAGCTACAATTTGAGCCGAACGCACGGATCTGGGATATACGCACACATTATTTTTTCAACGCTTAGCAATCATATTTTTAATATTTAATATAGTAATGATAAAATTAAATACACGATATCAGAAGAGCATTTCTTGTTACCATAAGCATTTATGTACTATAAAGGAAACACATAAAACACTATCAAAATGCAAAGGGAATGGAGGTTTTAAACGGTTTTCTCTAGCTTAACTTCACACTACGCAAATGATTAACCACACAACATGTATTGCCTTATGTATCAGGAAGAAGCCCAAATTTTTGGTCAAATATGCCACATTGCCTACTTATTTCGATTGTACGAGTGTCATTTCTGAAATTCATATTTTCGAGTACAGCATTCAAAATAAGATCAATCTTTTTTAATATTTTATAACGCAATCACATAGTACAAAACAACATGCTTGTTTGACATTCCTTTTTATATTTCCGATCTCTGCTGAATACCGATCTTTTCATGAAAGATTGAACGGTTATAAGGTGTGTACGTGTCTGGCGTCATTTAAACAAGAATAGTATTTTAGAAAAGGTGTTGAAATAGATACTGAGATGTACTGTTTCCCTACAATAACGTATGATGGCCAACTGATCAATAACGTTACACTCAGACTCCACATTGTTTGGTCACCACAAATGAAACCGCCGTATGCTGCCGAATAAACCGAATATACGATGTACGTATAGTGCCTCGTGTTTTCATAAAAACAAAATATAAGTTATTCACGAAAACAGTCTTGTAAATGGGCTGTTCACACAAATTAAAACAACAACACTTGTACTTGTTTATTTTTACTTATATATTATAATAATCAGTAGCAAATGCAAAAAGTTTATTTGTGCTACGCAGAAGAAGATAAAGTAATTGGGATAACGTTTTGTCGTACTACAATTCTTCTTCTATCAAGTTATTGTGTGTGTGTGTACATGCTGAGTATTGTATTGGGACAGCATCTACTGTAGAAGTTGATAAGAGGTACAATTATAAATAATTCGCAATTACCGCAAATCAATTAACAATTGACATGCACGGTCAGTTTATATATTCACATTCGCCATTTATTTTAACATTATGTGAAGGAAGCCGGGATGCGAGCTCAACGGGAATCTGAACATGTTGATCAAAAAAGCTCATTGGAGCTTAGTAATCGTTATTTATGGAGCGTAATGTAGGCTTAATAAAATAGTTGTTTCAGTGTGTGAATTATACAACATTCTTTCCACGACACGCAATGAGTAATAGTGCCCATTATTATCTTTCTTTGAACAACTGCAAATCAATTGTTATATGAATGTTAATCGTCAAATGTATGCAACAGTTAATGGTGGACACCAAACAGTTATTGTAGATTTCGTTATCCCTTAAATTAAGACTTTTGCAATTCTATTGGGTACTGACAATTCGCGCAGCATAAATATTTAATAAAATTCAGGTCAAAAGCGATCTTAGTTAGCTACGGCCGAAACATAGCTTAAGTTAACTATTGCATCTACACAGTCAATTTGCCGTACTACAAAAGTAGTGTCTCCGCCAGTGTGCCGGTATTATAATTTCAATCTCAAAAATATTTAATTTCAATGATAGCTGTTTCTTAAGTTGACATCTTGATACCCTGTGTTTATCCATAGTATTGCATCTGTGTTGTACGTTGAACTATTTCTGAATATAAGTGCGATGGACCAAATGAGTTTTATAAAGATACGCCTTCAACTGTCTTATTTATAAACCTAAGTATTGTGTAATAACAAAGAAGAATCGGTTGCTTTTCCTCACTATTTTCTTGTCAATTTATTGACTTTACACCGTGAAATCCAAGTGAAATAAATTGAAATTATTACGTTGCATCAGATGTTGCTTATTTATTTTTACATATTTATAACTTTAAATAAAAACATACAAGGTGGTACATGGGTTATTTGATCTTTGATAATTCTAAAGAATAAAGCTGAATTCATCAAATGCTTATATTAATTTGCAAATGGCATCAATCAATAATGAGCAACAAGGTGTATTTTTTGGATAAATCGCTGACATAACTAAACGTGGGTAAACTATTAAAGTTGAAAATCAAAGAATAAACTTGAGTAAGTGCCTAGCTACATATGGTCTACACACGCTAACGTTAGCTTTTTATTGCATAGCAAATAAAAAACATTTTAACACAAAGCATGGTATAGTCAACGTAATGTGTTATATGAAACATAAATCACAAGGAAAAGGTAAGATAATGGCGTCGTTGATAAAATGGGTGTTTCTGATCAAGTACTATTCTTGCAACATGCTGTAGTACGGAATACCGTTAGTGCCATCGAGGTTACACATTAAAATCCAGAGGGCGAGAATGCGAGAACGCGAGAGTACGATGACGAGAGTGCGAGAACGCGATGGCGAGAACGCGAGAGAACGATGACGAGATTGCGAGAAAACGATGACGAGAGTGCGAAAATACGATGACGAGAGTGCGAGAACGCGATGGCGAGAATGCGAGAGTAAGAGAATACGATGACGAGAGTGCTACAATACGATGGCTACAGTACGATATGACTATCGCATTGTCACCATCGTACTATCGCATTGTCGCCATCGTACTATTGCGTTGTCGCACTGTCGTCATCGTATTCTCGCACTCTCGCATTCCCGCCATCGCGTTCTCGCACTCTCGTAATCGTATTTTTGCACTCTCGTCATCGTATTCTCGCACTCTTGTCATCGTACTCTCGAGTTCTCGCATTCTCACCCTATGGATTTGTATGTGTAACCACGATGACCCTAACGGTATTCCGTAAGTAGATATGGCTGTCAAATGAACTTGTATCAAAACGATTTTGAAACACTGGATATTCATGTTTTAGAGATGATATAAGATCTTTTTTAAACTTATAAAGCATGTATGAATACAATACGTCCAAAAGAAACAGTGCCAAAACATCAACGGAATTACAGTGTTAAACACACGAACATGAGTTTCTTTATGTACAGCCGACTACTACTTCATTTGCAAAAGACATGTACATTGTAAGGAAATACCCATCTGTCTGTGCATATTCGTTAATACGACATTTAAAAATAATGTTTGGGTCTGCAGCAAATACATGTTAACATGTCGGTATCGGTGTAATCGCGTTCGTAACGGATTTATTGCAGTAAACTGTGTTTGATTTATAGGTTCATTAAAAGTAAGTTAATTAATCTGACATAACACTTCTCGTTTATATACAAGTGGTGTTATACGATTTTGAAAATAACAGGATCACATAAACATCGTATGTACTCGTTTGAAGGGTTTTTAATTCACAAACTGGAAATAACTTTACCTCGTATTTTAATTAATGAGCTTTAGCCTAAAATATATACATGTAATAGCATACTATGTTCACAACAATGTTTTTTAAACTAAAACAATAGCAGGTTTTTGGAAAATAAATTCGCAATTTTAAATCAAAAGAAATAATTACTTATTTCAAAATATGATAAGATTACTTTTAAATGTTAGGATCGCCTTCGGTAACTAAATCCATCGAAAATTGGCGTTCATATTTCAGGAACATTACGACAAATAGCAACGTATTACTTACCTTACACTGCGCTTGTCCTCACTCAATTTGAAAAACAACACAATCATGTAATCAACGTAATATTATAGTTTTGCTGGTGTATCACGACACTGAGTAACGTTATTGCCATTCGTGCTCATATAGCACTCATGTAAGTTTGAACCATGCAACAGAAACCACGTGCGTTGAAGATCATGCGTCTCATGGTGTGAAGCTATATTAATGAGTTATATTGACCGCTCGAGCCTGAATCCAATACTGTCTTCATACGCATATGCGCTAAACAGTACTATACAGACTTTGCTCGGTACATGAGGCTTTGCATGCAACATGAGTTTTGTAATTGTGCAGTAACGACATTTCTTGTATACAGTTTTGTTTTCAGAGGGTTCAATGTTGACCTCATTCGGGCGGTTATTTTGTTTAACGTATTTTGCTGTGTGTTTCTTTTGCAAAAGAAAATGTCTACTGCAGAACACTTGAAAATCTTAAATTAACTCGATTTGTTATAGGATTCCAAATACCATTTTGGTGTCAGCGTCTTTTGTTTTTATTTCCTTTTGGGGGGGGGGGTGGCAATATATTCGGGTATACCGGGTAAATAACTACATAATGGTATATATTTACATACTTATAGGAATCCAATGCTTCTTGGTATGTAGGTAACACTCTTTTGCATGCAAAAACCTTGAATTTTGACGCTTCTATATGGAAATAAATTGTAATATTTTTTTCAAATATGCCAATTACACTTTTTCTAAGAAAGGCGATCAAACCGTCTCCGTTTGCTTGAATCAAAGCACGCCAATACCAACACATCCCGATACAATGCCAACATTTGAATAAACACAGTCTTAACTCACCAATTCCTGTAGTGAATGCACGATGTATTGCGACAAGACGATACATTCCAGGACATGTGTCTGCAGTTCACTTTAGACCCGCTGGGTAAACAGTGTCAGCCAAAGAGTTTCTGTTGTTTNTTTTTTGGGGGGGGGGAGAGGGTGGCAATATATTCGGGTTTACCGGGTAAATAACCACATATTGGTATATATTTACAGACTAATAGGAATCCGATGCTTCTTGGTATGTAGGTAACACTCTTTTGCCATCAAAAACATTGACGCTTCTATGTGGAAATAAATTGTAATATTTTTTTCAAATATGCCAATTACACTGTGTCTAAGAAAGGCGATCAAACCGTGTCCGTTTGCTTGAATCAAAGCACGCCAATACCAACACACCCCGATACAATGCCAACATTTGAATAAACACAGTCTTAACTCACCAATTCCTGTAGTGAAGGCACGATGTATTGCGACAAGACGATAAAATCCAGGACATGTGTCTGCAGTTCACTTTAGACCCGCTGGGTAAACAGTGTCAGCCAAAGAGTTTCTGTTGTTTGATTACGTTATCTATTATGCGGCTAATGTGATAAACGTGTTGTTAGATAGCTTCCTCTTATAAAAAGCCCACTAACATATATTCATATTCTAAAATACCAAACATTTTACATGTAGATCAATTTGTTTAAATGTATTTCTTATGAGAGAAGCTATTTGTTGTGAACTAACGTATCATGATTTTGAAGTGGAAAAAAAACGACTTCTCACAAAACGTGATACAGAAAAGGGATATAAGGTACAAGTAGCATTTTACATGTCATATGCCAACTATTACCATTTAAGCCAAACTATTGTATTCTAATTATCATGTGAACGAATCTGCACAGATTAATGTGATTTCGTTCTCAACAGTGTACATGTCTTGTGTACATGAAGGAGTTCTCTGCTGTACAGCACAAAATAATAACATTTGAATAAAACTGTACATCCGATTTGTTTTGCTGGTACTACTTCATCGCAACTATAACTATAATTCAACTATAGATTGACGCTAAAAAGAATAAGATAGGGATCACCACAGCAGGTTGCTAATACACAGTGTAGACTTCCGCTGTTTCATTGTGGTGTAATTTTTGTTTTAAATCATATGCACAATAATATGGATTCCAATTTTCAAATACTAATCATGTAAAAAGTCTGAAAAAAGGGCTGTAAACAATTTAATTGAAGAGTGTAAACGACATCGAAGTCGACGATGTACAGGTCATAGCGCCGTTTTCCCTGAGCGGGGCTCTTTAACATTGTTATAGAATAGTAAAATAATTACATGCAGTAGTCAGTTAACATGGATCCGCAGTGAGCACAACTATGCTCTAATTGAAATTTGTTTAATGGTAAATCTATATGGTACACAACATTTGTACCAAGCGAACAGTTTGAAGCCATAATCGTGTGAAGATTGTGACATAATGCTGTCTTTTGCTCTTGATTTGTGCGAATTGAGCTTCATTGACCCTCGGTGCTAGGAAGTACTAAAGAATAAGAGTTGTGTAAAGTACCATATGATACTTATATCTTGCGCCGCTATTCACAAAGCTCCCGAAACACAGAGTAATAAGGTAAAACAAGCGATCACATTTAATATGTGAACAATACCCATAATACCTATTATCATTTTCTAACCAGTCAATACAAAAACAAAACATATTTAAGTGTACAATTTAATAAACGCTAGATGCAATTCACATTCAAACCTGTTATGTTGCAAATCACTCAAGTTACTTCGGTTGATATTTCTATGATTTTCCCTTGCAAGAATTTCACAATAATGTGCCAGTGTCGAGTGATTCACAGTCCGTACCTATTAAGTCAGCCCACACATACATTCTAACTATATGAAGGCGTAAGAATGTCGAGGTAATTGTCGGAAGTAATTTGTTAAGAAACAAACTAACAACGTTCAAATGAATGCATTCCATTTTGTCTTAATGTAATCATTTCGTATTTACACGATAATCATATTTTATACAAGGTGATATTGTCTGTTTAGTACAGGAGATATGTGCGGTTTTAATATTAAAAAATCATTTTTTCTAACTTTTTGAACAATACTTATTAAGGAACGAATATGAACCAGGAATGCTAGAATAAAATAAATGAACATGTATTTAATATACAAATATTTTTAATATGTCACTTCCTAAAGCAGGCAAAATACAAATATTAACAAACTGCAAATTTAGGTGCAGCCGAAATGGGAACATCATATTACCACCGCATGGTCCTTTATTGATGGCAAGTGATAAATTGCCATTCAGACACAGCACAAAGAAATGGACATAAAACAAAGCACGAAATACGAATCTTGTCTCAAACCTTGTCCATATTCACGACCAAAGTAGCGTTATAACGTTGCCGTCGACGTTGAGGCTGTGCGGATGGTACAGAGAAAGGTCGCCTAACACATGGTCACGTATTCAATTTATAATTGATATTAGTAAACTTGATTATATTTAGAATTACATCAATGGAAATTGTAAAAGCACATTATGGTTTCAGCAATGTGAGCATGAAAATCATTTATTTTCCTCATACACATTTAATTCAATTATATCATTAAATATATGTAAACAAACGTTATGTGAGATGCATACTGAAAAGTGGAGCGCATTAGTAGACCGACATCGAATGTACTAAATAAATAAATACTAATATTACTGCTCAGCGTATTTATGTTCATAAATAACGCTGAGAAACAAAATATAAATAATATATGCAGTGAGCATTTGCTGGTAAGTTATCTTACAATGATCTATCTATGTAACATATGCGACCGGTACAGAATATTACACTATTCGAGTCAATTACATAAAGATGAATTTCGGATGAATGTTTATACTGAGTTCCAATATGTCTTTCTGGTTAAATTACATTATGTAGTCCGTAGTATAAACAGGTAGAATGCAAGTTTATTACTTGTACATCCGTTGACGTAATTATCATGTCACAAATAGACAAAATGACAGATTCAGCATAAAATAACATAACAACATAGCATTATATTACATTCAACGCGTATTATATCCGTGGAAATGTTCGCTTCATATGATGTTTAAAGGGACCTGTTCACAGTTTGGTAAATTGTCAACATTAGAAGAAAAAAATCAGAAATGCAAATTTTCGTTGTAGTTATGTTATTTGCGAGAAATCAATAAAACTGAACATTTACCATGCTCTGTAATATTCATTTTATTGATTTTTCGACGATTTAAAAACCTGAAAATTATAAAGCTTTACAAACGCGAAATGAATAATTTGGAGAGTTGGGTTGGTATCGTTATTTGTTGTGACCATGCGTGGATTGCTTATATAATGGGTAAAATAAATAACGAACTATAGCAGCACGGATTGCCGAGTCGTTTGTGCGCTGGAGTTTTACTCCAAAGGTCTGTGTTTCGAGCTCTGGTGCGCATAACGTTTTTTCCTTCTTCAATTTTATTCTTGTTTTTATACTGGAGATATTAAGTTTCTATGTTTACATTTATAAATTTAAAGCATTTAATGACACATTTCAAAACATGCTTAAATCTGTGAACAAGTCCCTAAAGGGTTTGCATAAGAAATACAAAGATAATCGTGAGTACAATACAGACGACAATGTCTAACTTACTTTCATGGCAACTGTAAAAACTCGCGTGAAAAAAAATTAAACAAGATAAAGTAAATCGAAACTTAAACATTACATAGTTGTGTTGTTAAGTGTGTGTTCATGTCTTTAAGTTTGCAATCTTAAGACAAAAGAAACAAGAAGCATCCAATACATGTATATAAAGAAATATTGAAACTCAAGGAATGATGTCAGGAGAGACATTCATGTCCGCTGTATATTATTTTAGGCAAATGATAAGTGCTTATACAAGACATTAAAAATGACATTTAACAGAAAATCTTGATCAATGATGTGGACTCCGCCTTAGAACGGTCAATAAAAGCATAAAGGGTTTTAACCGGTGGATGGAATATAAAGCCTCACGCTAAGCCCACAATTAATCAACACTAAAACACACACGCGCAAACAAATACTTTAATCTCAGCATCGTTATTCAAATAAAAAAATAATACAATAATACAAAATCGCTCCAATTACCAATTAATTATTAACTGGTTTAAAATACCAGATCAACAGAATCACCATTTTTTATGCAATATGTATAAGCTTAAACGTTTCTTTTTAACAAGATTTCAGAACGTATCTTCTTATAATACAAATTCCAGATCATCGTATTGCATCTTGGGAAGACGTTATACAGGGTGTAATATGTACCATAACGTAGGGTGTATACACATCATACACATATTCGATCAAATCCACATGGAACGTTTATTTAATAAATTATCTCAAATTTGTCATAAATAGAGAGACCCTCGCAAGAGAAAAACCACTGTTCAGATCATACGACGTAATGACACAAAGTATTGTACAATCAACGAACACACGTGCACGTGATATCATCGGCTAACATGTCATTTCTTATATACATGTTGGTTTCTGTGTGTCGTAATGCTATAAATAGTACTTTTTAAACGAACAACGAATTGGAATTTAAGCTGTTACCCTAACACTAGATTATGTACCCTAATTGAAGTTGTTTACCTAACCTAAATAGACCACATATTAACAGATGAGTGAAAATCATCATCAAAATGTACTAGACAATATTATCAAGTCTTAACGAGTTAAACTGATAGCAGTTCAATAAGATCGTTTGAGAATTGAGTTTTGCATATTTACATTAACACAACTGTTTCACAAAGTCAATATAAAATGATTATATGCTATGGTAAATGAATTTTGGGAATACAAAACACAATCCAAACTTGCGTTTGTGCAGGATACGGTAGACAAAGTAAAATGGTAATTGGTTGACCGTGATATATTAAATACATAATTGTTAGAAGTCTTGTATATTTTCGTTATTCAAACAGTTTTGGACATTAGTAAGATTGAATTCGCTCCCATCTTAATAACAGAACACGCGTTTATGTGTCCATTCGCAAAATAAGCAAAGCTTTTTAAAAAATATAATCACTCTGGGCTTTAACGACATTTTTCCAGTCATCAAAGACAAAACGTGAGTTTAATGACACATAATTACATAAGCAAATGATGAATAATGATCGTGTTTAGTCAGAAAAATGGCTGCAGGGCAAATCCGTGAAACAAATTACACGTATTTCAATCATCCTTGGTACATCTCTTATAAGAGTTTTCTCCTGGAGATGTATTTGCATTTTCATTGATGCCATATTGGTTATGAAATCAACAGATCATTGATATTGTTGCAATGGGCATTGGTATATATTTCGTACCGTTCTACAAATTGTTTTTAAATATTATACATTATTTAAAAAATATGTGAACGTAATGTTTCAATTATATCAAGTGTACAATTCAGCCAATAAATAATAGGATATAAATATTAGAACACTGCACATAATTTGCAAACGTAGGATAAGTAATTTAAGAGACAGCGCACTTTGGCCCAACATTGAAAGGACCATCATATAACACACCCACACACATAGTTACAGCCGTTTTAGCAAGTTTTGATAACACTTATTAAGTGTACATACTCTTTTCGAAATCATTTATGTATATCCATGGTTTGCACATCGTTTATTTGGTTTATTCATCCGTCAAAACGTTTCGGCAATTTTGGTACGTATTTATACAAAACTACCTGGTTTATATACATATTTTATTATTAAATGATACAATGTGCGATGTATGCATTATAATTTAGTTGTTTCGAAATAACCATCCCTTTCTATATTGGTGATTTAGGAATGTAGTATATTGCGACAGTGACTCGGTGCGAGTTTCAATTTTATTTTGTACGGCTTGCTTTGTTGTAATAAGATAATATTTTGGAAGTTGTTACACTATTTTGACAGCAAGCTACTGTTTTTCAAATTAAATATATATGTGTGTGTTCGTATTTATTAACAATAATACTGTGCAATAAATTAAACTATATATTCATTGTGATTGCAGTGCTTCACTTTAGTGGTTAGTCGGGTTATTGAATTAATTGCATTTGTATTCACGGCGCAGACTTAGATTAAATGAGCCGAATAAGAGCTTGTGTCCAGTTCACTAATGAATGAAATTGTGCGTCATTTTGTTTATGAAAGGCAATATTTGATTCAAGTTAAGCGAATATGCAGGTGTTCTGATATTTCCACATAAGTTATATTAACCAATATACTGGTAAGGTTTGTTTATTAGCAGTGACACGGAATAAAATGAAGTCATAATTTATTCGATCGCATATAAAAATGGTTTAAATAACCTCATTGAACATTCGTTTATAAACGGTTACAAACGGTTATCAGAATCAACTTAAATCAATTTTGACTTTGTAATGCACGTCAAAGACGCTAGTGGCAATGAAAATACTTCTTCTTAAAGAACTGTACATTATTCAACAATGTGTCTTGTTGTACTTGTTTCGAATGCACTCGACTACAGTGGCATCGCAATATATCGCTTACTAAAACTACTTTACTGATATGAATGCGTTTTAGTGTGATTAATACGACTGATATTTGAAACAAAATTACATGTTTAGAATTTTTTCAAAGGAATATTTAACGTTCGTATTTTGCAATTGTGTTTTGTGCTTTATTCATGCATGCGCATATCAATAAACAAATCATCTTGTTTTCATCAATGAAAATTTGTTTTATTTTGTTAAGCATACAGTTCTGGCAAACTATCTATCGAAGATACTGTAACATAGTTTGGACAGCAAACACGTAATAGAGAATTATCATCAAAGAGCCATTGTGGCACAATGACATGTGACATACGCGAAAGCGAATGCGCTGGCTATTGACTTTACATCAAACGTTTCTATGGAAGAGTTAACAATTTTTTGGAAAACGAATAGCAATACGGCAATTCAGTCTAGAATTAATACTGACTTCAAACGAAAAATTGTCTTATGTATTGTATGTAGAACTGTATCTGTAACTAATAATTATTTCTAGTATCAAAACCCGCTAGTCCTGTTATATAGAACACAATCAATGATATAATATTTTATAGACGCAGCAATATCTGTTTATTATTTAGGTATTTTTACATCAAAAACAAGGTCTAATATATATACTTATTTGTTTTATCACATGCATTTATTTTGCCAGAAAAAGTTGATTCATACATAACGCATTAAACTAATCGCTCTTTGATTGATAACATTGTATCTGCAACACATTTACTCATTTCGTCTGATTCATATTAGTTAAACATACGTTTATTTTTCGGGTCGAATCTACTCCAGTATTCGTTGTTTGCATTCTGAATCTGAAACTGTTTATTGATTCCGCGTTAACAAACTAAAATTTAAAATCGAACACACATGTATGAGTTTTATAAACTTCTTTTGTATTTGTAATAATATCGAGAAAAGCATGAACCGAAACGTTCTGTTTAAGGTGCATAATTATACTGGGTTCTAACATATTGTAAAAGCCGTCAATGATCACGTAAATATTTAATCAATGATAAATGAAATTGTATTTATAATTATATTGAATTGATATTCTTTTGAAATTATATTAGCCACACTCTTGGAAAACGGGACTTATTTCACGTGCGTAAAGTGTAATCCCATATTAGCCTATGCAGCTTGCATTATGCCTGTACTCCATTTTAAACCCACAATGCATGCGCTGTGCTGTTGTATGTATTTCCCTCCTATGTAAATGGCTTTGGTTACTTGTCTAAAATAAAGAATTTTCGGATGTCAACGAGAGATTCTGTCCTGATAATCAAATTGGTGCCTCTATTAACAAGTGTAAACATCTAAGCAAATTCGTGCTTGTTATATAGTTCCAATGTAAACGATTTGAGTCAGCGCTCATTTCGCTCGTTCGTTTCGTTGCAAGATGTAAAACTTGTAACAGGAAATTTACTTCTCAATTATATTTTTTGTTTTAATGCGAATTAAACACAGTGGAATCGGCATCGAATTTTTTCTGCGATTAATTCGCATTTAATACACTTGATAATGCAGAAAAATAATTTTTTTATTAGTGAATTACTCCTTTGGAAAAATACATTTAACCATAAAATCACTACGCTTAAGTGCATTTTCATAACATGTTTGTTTAAATTAGTACTCTATATTTTACTTGTGCCAATCTGCGACTTTTATTTTTACTAGACTTGATAGTAGATCTAAAAATTATTACGGTTGGGCTGATTCAATTCGATTGGTCATCTTTTTTTTCTTGCAAACATAGAAGACAACCATAACCATATCCTACCGTATCAAAATGGCAATGAATCCATGCAGACCTTTTATTTTACAAGACAAGGTACATTATATATAAATGCAAATTTTCAATGTTACATATATTTCCTTAAAAGCCAGCGGTGCATATTTTTTAGATGAAAAAAAAATACTTTGCGTAATTGGTATTTCGTTTTAGTAATAAAATACGACAGAATATGTCAATTTGGGTTTAATACTTTTTACTTAATTAGACGTTGTTTTAAATTCATTAATCAGTATTAGGTTTCCATTAATGAGCTTACGTGGGATGAAAATCATTACAACACACTACCATTAGCCGCGGAAATATCCAAGAACTAATCTTGATCATTACTCCGTATTTTGAGAAACTCGTGTATTGCTTAGTTAAGTCGTTCAGGTTTCAGTTATATTAATTTCTTGTGTTTCACATTATGTGGACAATGCTCTTGTAGTTTCTGAATGTTCTAAACAAGAATGTTGTATGTATATTTGGGCTTTACGGCAACTCATCCCATACAGGTTATCTCGTGCCGCTTACAAATAATGTATTTGAAATCGAATGAAAAGGCAATGCTAATTAAATATTGTTACACGTATATGTAAAATAATAAATATATAGGTAGACATCGTTTGGAAAAGCTCTACTCCTTGCTTTGAACAATTTATTACGAATAAATTCTACGTCGCTGCACTTAATAAGCACATTTCTAACAGTAAAATATTCATCACAAGGTATACAATTAGGTGCTTGTTCTCTTTTAAGAAGGTACGGATTTGTCAACTTTATCTAACCAGGTATGCAGAATGTTAATACAATATGTCTGTCCGGAAGACTAAACGATGTTCCATGATCAAGAGGAGGATTGATTTCATGTTATTTGGTAAACGCTGCGCCTTTATTCAGTGCTTCCCATTCTTGCTTTATTAGTTTACTGATTGCTGGTTTAAACTCACTATTTGAAAATTTAACATTGTAATCGAGAGATATAGAGGTTCTTTTGCAAGGTCATCCGCTCGCTGATTTCTACTCGTGGCAAATATGGCTTGGCTCTAGCAGCTGGAGTTTCACTTCTTTATATTGGAATCCAATAAAACATCTCTGTTTTTTATTAAACTATCATGAGTTTTTTATTCAGAATATTATTCAATAAGTGATTTGTGATAGACAACAGTACAGGAAACGAATCGGCGAATATGATGAACTTTCCTCTAGTGCCTTTAGAAATAGAAGCAAGAGTTCAGTAAATGGATATTGCTTCGGCGGAAAATAGTGATACTTTTTCCACCAGCCTAACTTACGCTCTTTAATCGTTTGAAAATAAAGCACATCTGACAGTAAAACACGAAGTTACTTGAGACAAGACGTTTTTATGTCATTTTTCCGATAATTCTACCCTTTGAAACACAGCCATATAAATAAAACATATCTATGAATGATGACTTTTCCTTTTTTATAAATAATTATTTCTCTATGCCCTTTTCTCTGTAGTTTTACAAAACATTAGAACAAGTTCCTATGTGACATCCCATTATACTGTTTTATCCATTGTTTTAATCACGCCAACGTCTGTTTCAAATGCGGTTACAATTTCAAATGTGTCACGATATATCCCAATAAGTCCGCCCACTCTCATATGGTAATCAGTATTACAAAGTCAATTATCGGAAGAAATTGTCAATTAACAAAGCTGATATGTTTTACATTAAGACCAAACAATTCACGAGAGCAGTTCGTTTTGTCAAATACAATGTGTATACATGGTCCTATAACAGTTGTATTAGGTGAAATATGTGTTATATTTGTACGTGATGATTTATACAAAACCAATTTATAAATTAAAAATTGCCTTTTTAAACATAACTTTATGCAATTCGTAGTTTTCTTTCAATGTATTTAGTTATTAAATTATATTACTTTTTTCAGTTATCTTGTTTGTTGAATGTGCTTTAAAAAGCACCAACACATAATGAGTTCATATGCACGGCATTCATAATAACACTAACCAACATGCATTATTTATATTCGAGCAAAAAATGACTTGCAAACATACATAAAAATACTGAAATAATACTGATGTAATTAAACGTTTGATCTTTCAAAAACAAATAAAATGTGTCGATTAATGCGACATTGGCTGATTGCACGCTGTTTCATATTTAAATTACAATTTATCACGGTTTTATAGTAATAAAGATTTGACAATCCGCTTGTGATTTATACCTCGAAAGAGGGAGAAAAAGATTTGTGTTTATCCATCTGCAATCATTGGGTTGTTAAATAGTAACACAATTGGAATCGTTTCTCTATTTATTTTTATTGTTACTGCACGGTTATGACTTGTGAGATTTGTTGTTATTTACACTCAATTTGTTTATGAATAACTCTTGGCCAAGTGTAAGCTTTCGTGCTTCACAAAACGAGTTTGAAGACCCCAACTTTTTGCAGTTAATGTCCCATTGCATATGTCCCAGTTTTAAACTTTGTATAATTATTGCGTTTTCGTTTTGTGCTGTGTCTAGTGTGTGTGTACTGTGTCAGAGAATCGTCCCCAAATGCCTAAAATAACCTCGTGCTATAAGGCTTCTCCTGCTGATGCAACTGTCTCACTTTGTCTTAATTTGAATGATTTTATTCGACTTTAAACATGTTTTATTGTATCAAGATTGACGCTTATTGCAGTGTTGACAACTAGAATTACAAATTGGTAAGTTTAGGTCCCATTGGGGGCGGATGTGTCAGCATTTGAAGTCAAGTGTCGATTGATGAAGATACCAATATTTTTGTCAAATACAAGAAAAGTCGAACGGTCTTTCTTCCAACATAACATATTGTGCATGACTAAAACATATTCCGGAAGCCATTTTTGTAGCCATATTTTATGGTTTCCCCAGAGAGTTCACTAAACAATTAAAAACGTGTTCAGTTCGTTTTTCACATTACGAACAAAACATATAGACTCTTTATGTTGTTTTATGTAATTAGGGACATGTCTCCTTTAAGTAATGGCAGGTGTCCATTTGTTTCAACTTTTGGCGACCATCCTTACTTTAAAACATATAAACTCCCCTAATATGTTTCTTTATTTGTACATTTATTAAACGCATGTTCGAGTTACCCGTTCGTTGTACATTTTCGAACCGCACAGCGTGCCTTTTATGATGCCAGGTTTGTTAAATTAACTTATCACACGCTTTTAATTGGTTTTGTTTTCAGTTTAAAAATGATATCATCGTATTTCTCGTCGCTTGTGTTAGTGACATATGAGATATCAGACAACACAATTTAATAGATCAAAATGCCCCATGATGACATCGCTACTCAGAATGGACATCTTTAGAACCATGTAATGCAAATAATTTGTGCTTCTTTTTATAAGTGCAATATTGTGCATTTGCATAGCGACGATAGACAGCAATCCCATCCTTTGCGTTTAAAGTCAAGAAATCATCGTTTGAAATTTAACAGACATTACAAAGCTTTCGATGTGTTAAACTCAAAAATCAACAGTTTCATCTCGACTTTGTGCATTTCACACGAAAGCTTTGTTGTATAGAAATCTTAAAATAAACTGACACCTTTTCGGTGTAGCTCAATCCAAATTAACAATCAACAAAACCAGCGAAAACCAGCCCCTATGAATATGTACCTGTTATCACTTTAGTGGTAATGACGTGTATACTGTCGTGTGAAGTACAAACTAGTGTTTGCAACAAACGTGATAGTTTTTATTTCGACATTGTTAATCTTCCTTTTTGTATCATAATATTCCTAAAAGACCTTCGTATCGGATATATATTTCCCAATTATTTCGATATGCGAGGGCCCGTTCAGGAATTAATTACTTCCACGTAAAAATTTCTTTTACTAATATATAATTAAAACATGGATACTAAATTCATGAACAACACAAACGATTTATCACGTTGCTGTGAATAAATACAATTGTTTGGTTTCAACATATAATGTTTCTTTGAACGTGTGAGTGGTAAACCAAATTACAGTCATAATATTGTAGAAACGTACCAAATTGGATGCTTAAACATGTTTTTTTTTTAACTGATTCTACTAACTATTGATACTACTATTAGTTTTTTATAATAAGTCCAAAATGTATATATACGAGCTAGGTAATCTGTTTGCAGGAACATGTTAAATAACTATCGTATTATTATTAGTATCACCTTAACCGGTTCTATGTATACTGCTTACTTGTGATAGTTTTTTTCATAATCCATAATATAACGGTTTCTTAACACAAACACTAAAAAGGCTTTATCGTCCGCTAGCAGATAATAAGTGTGTATTCGTTGTCGTTGATTAGCCAAACTATTTGTCCTGTATCGAACGGACGGATCTGGACCCAGCTGTCAATGTTTTGTCTAGTGTTACAACACACCAAAATTGTACAACAACACCTGATGGCTTACTGAGACAACATTGAGAGCGAAACGTTAAGCCGAGCCGAGTCAACAGTGTTGATTTCTGACATAAAACAATACTAGTGATGAATGTAAAACAATACGATGTAGTATGTGCATATACATCCTAGCTATGTTATCGAGCTTTAACACCTTGCATTACGGCGTGTCAACGTTAAACATATTTAAACAATTATACAGTATGCAATGCGATAGCCTCACTTGATGAACAGTATTTATTTATAAAGACGGCGTCTCTTCAGAAGAGTAAAAGAGGAAAAGCAGGTGGGTAAATGGGCGTGGGTGTCATACGACACTACACATTGACGACAGGCCAATAAAGAACGCATAGAAGGGTCCGGGTGGACTGAAGTGTGTAGTCTGGAACTGCAATGGGTTGAGTGCAGCGATGCGACAGGACCCAAAGTATCACAGTATTTTTTAATTATTTTGTTGGAATCATGGACTTGTTAAGCAAGCGAAATCTAACTCTCTGGTATGATTGTAATAACTTTTATAGGAAGTATAGACATAGGTAAGCTAAGCGGAATAGTGGCGGTATAGTAATATATACGCGCAATAGCATAAGCAGTGGAATATCTTTTGTTAAAATACCCACGACACTATAATATGGCTTAAACTAGATACAACTTTTTTTTTAACAATAATGAAGATCTATTTATTGCAGCGGTAAATATGTGGGTTAGCTTTACAAAATTGTTTAAATGTATACTCAACCAGCGCATATCGGCATGGTGTGAAAACAATGATTTTATCTCCGACGCGAAGTTCGGGTTTAGAAAAGGCAGGTCAACTAGATGCAGTCTTCATACTACATTCTATTATTGTTAAATAGTTAAATATTAATAAACGATTGTATTGTTGCTTCGTTAATATGAAACATTGCTTTGATTATATATATGTAAATGCACTGTGGTTAAAGTTATATAAGTCGAATGTGGACGGTAAAATGTTGCGCATTATACGCAGTATGTACAAATCAGTCAAATGTTGTGTTAGACATTGCAACATCTACTCGGAATTTTGTAATATAGCAGTCGGACTAAGACAGGTGGATAATACGCCGCCGATACTTTTTTCTCTTTGCGTAGACGATCTTGAAATGTTTTTTTACAAAATAGACATACTGCAGGAATAAATATGCAAGACATATGTTTAATTTTACTACCGTTTGCAGACGATATGGTTGTAATAGGCGAAACGCCGGAAGACCTGCAAATTTCTATTGATCGTTTATATGATTATTGTAATATATGGGGGCTGCAAATCAACATACCGAACACAAAAATTATTGTATTCCGTAAAAAAGTAGCTACCAAACTTAATGAGATTTGGAAGAATGGAAATGATAACATAGAAATTGTGAACGATTTTATATATCTGGGTGTAACACTTAATTAAACCGGGTATTTCAATCTTAATACTAACAGTTTGCGTGGTAAGGACCTAAAAGCACTAAACATATTGTTAACTTACCAGAAAAACTATAGTTGTAAACCAATGGTAGCTTTGCAGTTATTTGATGCGTTTGTTTCTTCAATTATTACATACTCGTACGAAGTATGGGGTTTCTTAAAGTGTAGCGAGTTGGAAAAAAATGCATCTTAAATTCTGCAAAGCTGTTCTTGGTGTAAGGAAATCAACTTCATATGTAGGTGTTTACTGCGAACATGGTAGATACCCGTTATATATTTACAGATATGTACGGATTGTAAAATATTGGTTTAAAATAACAAAAAGTGGCAATATTATATTACGATCCATAATGGAAGATGGTTTGGCTGACTTAAATGATAATACATTGAACTGGTTCGGAAAGGTGAGGGACTTCCTATCTAAATACGGATTTAATTATGTGTGGTCTAAAAACTCACAAATAAATTAGGCTAATGTTTGTCTTTGTTCAAACAAAGCGTTATCGACGAATACTTACAAGAGTGAGAACGAGATTTTAATCAAAGTTTCAAATATACTAATTGCATATAAAGCATTAAAAACAACATTCTCGTTTGAACCATATTAAGAGACGATTGTGTTAAGAAAGTTAAGATCAGCGGTTACGAAATTACGCATCTGTGCAGATAACCTGAGAATTCAGACTGGTAGGTATGATAGAATGGAAATAAATTTGTGAATCTGCCAATTATGTAACAGCAATGAAGTTGAGGATGAATTCCACTTTTCGGATGTGCCAAATTGTTTCCAAATAAAAGAAAACTACACCAAAACGTAGTATAGAGTTAGACCGAACATGTTCAATCTCACACGGTTATTAACTACACAAAATAAAAATTAAATGTTCAAGTTAGGAAAGTTCATAACAAAAGCACTAAATATTCGCCAAATTGATACTCATAGCATTGTATAATTGTGTTAGATGTATAACTTTAAACTAAATACACTGTGACATTATGTGAAATGCTCTATTTAACCATGTCAGTAGCTAGTATATGCCTATATTGTTGTTGCATACACAATAAGTATAAATAAAATTCGGTATTGTGTGTGCTTCTTAAATGTTATGGGATTCGGATTCAAATTGTATTATTTTGTGTTCTTAAAAATTATTGTTCTATCGATTACAACGACATACAAAAATATATAGCTAGATACGCGTTTTACATGTGAGATAAAATGAGTTTTTGTTTAAATATCTGTAAAGTTAATCATTACTTGACTATAATATTTCTGCAAAAACGACTAACTATATTCATGTATTTTGTATTATTATTTTGTTTAACAGTAGAAACTTTAAAGTTTATGTGTAATAAAGTTCTGTTATGTTCTTTATTCAGCTGTCGTTTAATGATACCGGAATCATGATTTGTGGGCGGCAAAGGATAAAGACGGAATTACTTAGTTTTCTTTTTGTCTGCGTAACGCGCTTAAAGGGCCAACTGGTGTTTTCTGGTTTGAAAAACTGAATATGTAGTGTTGAATTTACTTACTTCTGGCGGGAGAATAATGTACTTAAATAATGTATTGTCTTTACGGTGTTTGTAGACCTGTATTACATATTCAACGATTTCTGAAATAAAGTTAAACGAATAATTGTAGAATTAGCTTTAATACGAATTCAGCGTCTCTCTAGATTTTTTGATGCACTGTATGTAACATATTTAAATCATTTTCCATATAATGACCATAGCAATGTCCATACTTCAACAAATAATTACAATATTTTAAAAAGTGAGAATTATTTTATATAATATGATTGTATGCGGTTATCATAAAATGTCTAACAACACGTGTGTTTGACTTGTTCAATATTACAGTTCCTCAAATAGTTATAAGTTAATCCAGTAATCAACTTTATTGCTTTATCTACCTCATGCAAATACAATATGCACAGGCAAAATCGTTCCACAATTGTGAGCTTAACAGACCCATATAATATTATGTAATAGAAGTCATCTGTTTACTGTTTGATAATATTACATTCAGAAAAACGTTAAATGTGCATTGTCTTTGAAAAATGAATACTACTCAAAACAGTTTTATTTCATTGAACGATGTAAATAATGAAAATTATTAGAGATTAAAGTGTGTCAAAATACACATGATTTACATTAAAATGAAAAGCACATTCAAACAGTGAGAAATACGAATTATGAGTTCATGTCTATAATGTGTAGTATTATATGTACCAAAATCAACTCCAACCCGGGGTGTATGCATATGATATATATTAACTGCCACAAACAAACGTATACCCAAGGGAATCGGAGTTAAAACAAAAAAGTTTACACAAACTATCCATTCCTGTGCACGTTTTTTTTTTGTTAATATATCGCGTACTTATTTGATTTCAGATATAAACCAAAGTATACATGTAACACGAATTTCTCTACTGGTATTGTTAATGCAGTTTCATTAAGTCAACGTGTACAGTCCGTCCCTTGCAGTTATTCGGAGTCAGCATTTTAGTTGATTGTGTTTGATTTAATTATATTCTGGTGTTGCTCAAATGAGATACCTTAATTGACCGATAACACGAACCGACAGATGAATTCACAGCTCCCAAGGGACGATAATCGAGTTACTCATTGATATTAAATTGAATTTTTTTAATCATGACTGTCATCAACAATTTGCAGATCCATAAGCATACAACGTATTAAGAGATAGGGAAATTAGACCGTCAAATTACTCGCTGTAAACTCATTGGTTGCATCACTTTAGTGATTGATATAAGTGCAAAAATGATCATCGTAAATGTACGAACGAATGTATGAATGTAAGAGGACTAAATTTGTTCATAAGTCCACAGACGTGATACAACTATTTCATTAATTTTAAATGAACAAACAGCGAAACAGAAATAAATATTAAAAGAAATTAAAGAAGACAAATACAATTTTAAAATGTTGCATTGACAAACACTCCGTGAAAAGTCAGACATCTAGACAAACATGAAAAAGAATTGGAATGCATGTTAATCACTTGGGTGCTATCAGGCACAATGCGTGGCAGACTATTGTAAAAGTAAACATGCAACAAGCAGGTCGCTATGACAGATAAACTAAATGTATGACAAAAAGTACATCAAACACAATGATTTGTCTGATAACCCCTTTAACAGTTTCGTAGTGTCTGATTTGTTTACAGAGACGAGAAAAATTCTTAAAAATTGCGACCCAAACCAAATATGGTTAAAGCTTAATTTTAAAGCTGTTAATTTTACACTGATTACCAGGATATCGTATCTTTTTTAAATGATATTTGTATTATAATTTTTTTTTTTTTGAAAAACACACAATGGATTTTTAATGCACCAGCAATAGCTATACCTTATTATACCATGCGGTGCTTTATCTATGACGAGTAATCAATTTCTGAACAGTGTGACCCAAAACAAATACACTTGATGCGACACACAAGTACACAACACACACACACGCATGAACAGGGAAATCAGTTAAACTGATGGATGCTCCCCGATGATTAGCGTTGTCAATGTATGTGCAAATTGTGTGGAAACAATTTATTATTCACGGGGCACTAATTCCCTGAAATGTCACTGACACCGAACTATATTACATTATTCACATCAGTTTTTTTTTCGTTAAGTTGGGAAAGGTATTGGTACCCGTCCAATAGGAAAAAAATTAGCGCGTAAAATCCTAAAATTGGGAAAACTCGAGTCGTGGAATCCTTAAATTAGGAAATTCGCGTCGTGAAATAGGTTATTTATTGTCTTGTTACATATTTACACATACCCATTAACATATTGGTTAACAGGCATGCCAAAATAACCATTTTGTACTTAAGTTGATATTACGAACAAAATCATCAACTGCAGCAAAATAAAACAGTTGAGACAGTCAGAGATGGATCTACTTTCTGGGATTGGTTTGACACATATTGGCAATCACCAACTGCAGCAGCGCACGTGTGAATTTCATTATGCAGGACACCTTCAGAATCAATGCTTCAAGTTTGGTCTGACACGTGGTAAAATTCCATAAACTGAGAACAGCCTTTTTGGTGAAGCAAAACTTTGTCAATGGGAATAAGTTTTATTTTCTTCGCTTAGTATTAACAAGTAAATCACATTTCAGCAAAAAACCAATACCGTTAAAAAATGAGAATTACAATGGAGAATTAAAAATACACCGAACACAGAAACGGCTCTATCGATCGCTTGCGCTGTGTTATAAAACTCAAATTAATCGAGCATGAGGTTTCAGGTAACTAATTGATTTGATGTGTTCACTCGCCAAGAGTTTGATTTTGGAACAAAACGGCCGCAACTTGCCTTCGTTATGCGATTGTTTTCGGATGCCAATTATGAATCTTTGAATTGTTGCTCGATTCAGAAAGTACCGTATACCGCTTCTTTATAAAGAAGGAAAGAATCGCTGCCTATGCCGACCCTGTATGGGTACTGCATATGAAGTTTTATCCGTTTCGGATCATTCGTTCCTGCGATATGACCCTTGACACGTTACAATCATTGACCAATGTCAAATTACTAATCAGAAGGCAATGACTGCCTGACACATTATTAGAGCGGAACAGTCTGAAAATATACGGCTGTCCACACAATAGGGATGCTTCATATAAAGTTGCATCGAAATGTCCGAAATTAAACGCGGAAAGGAATTATTATTTAAAGGTTAATAAACCCCTATAAAATCAATGGAGCAGTGCGACCTGCAAAAAGGACAAGTCATGTCTAAAAGGAGAGTGAATACAAATTCCGATCAAATTCGGATCATTCTTTTCTGAGATCTTACGCGGAAACGAAACATCCTCAAGAAAATTACATATTTATGATCAAAGGTAAACAACTCTCTGAAGGTGAACCGGAACGACCTGACACGTATGCGAATGTCTATTTTATAGGGTAGCTGAGTTACAGGTGTCATCGAATCCGGATAATTAGTGTCTAGATATCGACCGGAAACGAACATTAAACTATTAATTATCAGAGGACAATAACTTTCTGAAAAGTCATTTGACCGGATCGTACTGACAACGATAAGTATGGCTATGCTTTTGGAATGTTGCATAACAAATTTCAGTAAATCGTTAGTGTCTGAGTTGTCGCGCTGAGACGAAAAGAGTGACGGAATGGAAAACGTAAGAACGTCGATTTAAATAATAAATGTGTGTATAACTTTTATCATATTTATTAATTGTTTTGTTAATACTTTGTAAAAAAACCGGCCAATCTTAATTATTTTGTTATAGAACCTTTAAGCATGTGCAATGGACTAAAACAATTTCCAGAAATGCTTCACAACTATTTTTTCAAAACGTTCGGCCCCGTCCATAATAATTGCAGGATGAACCAATCACTGACTTCACTTTTAGTCATTAAAAAAACAAGCCGCATTTCGTGTTACCATGGAGCACTACTCATGCAGGTGTCATATATAGTTTTGTCATTTGTCTAGTAGACCAGAGCCTTTTCCTTTAAATTGTCTTGGTTACTGTCACTAGCTATACGTACTCATTCAAAACATAGGCATGATGCAGTCTTTGGACACTCTTACGATTTAGGCATTATACATTCGAAAGCACGCAGCTACAACTTACATGTACATTTTATATTTTACTGTATATATAATAATAATTTTATAATTGACATATAATAATCGTAAATATTGAATACAGATAACATCTTATTATTTATCAATGTTAAATTTCCTTTCATATTCGCAAAAAGATTATGAAAAATAAACTGTGTCAAATGTAAATGAACGAACACGAGTACACCATATGTTATCCTTAACGAACCCGTGGTAAATTATCTTTGACTGCTCCGTAAGTTGTGTGTCAGCATGTCAAGAACTGCGCTGTCTGTCAGTCCACACAAAATGATAACTCGGGAAATAATGTTCAAAGAAAGAAAGACAACGAAAACTTATTTACATCCCTTGTTTTCTTTAATACTTCTTTTTTTATCTAATTAACATAAACAAAGCGACTTATGAAATGCATAAGGATATGATCAAACTGTGCATGTGATGAGTTTATTAGAATAAAGTGCAATACAAAAAAAAGCTTTATACCTTTTATTAAAAGTAAGTTGCCTTTTCATCGCGATTCGAAAGAGTATTAAATTTATGAATTTGTTTGCGTTACTATTTTAACTTAATAAATGACAAAAGTGTCCTTCCTTATAAAGTGTGTTATGACAACGAGTCAAACAAAAATGATAATGGCATGTATAAATCCGCATACTAGAGAAAACAAGTATGATTGTTTATTTTTAAATATATATATAAAGTATATTTACATAAAATTCACACTCACACACACACAACTATAATGATGTCATGTTTCTTAATTCGAAAAAAAAGTTTATAAAGAGTCCATTTAATGAACACTGTCACAGAATTCGGATGGGAAATAAAAATGTCGACATGTGTCTGTACGCAGCTCTATAATATATTTGTACCTCATAACAAAAACGACCTTTATTTTAGAAAATATTATTTGTAAGAGATACATTTAGATATGTGTATGTTCGAAAGCGCTTGGTACGAACGAAAGAAATACTTTATGTACGCTAGTGTACTTACCTAATTTTCTCCAGAGGCATTGTACGTTATCGCTTGTATAAGAACTATGCAAATTTGAACTCGCCAAATTCTAATTATGCGACAAATTTCATTGTGGAATTTTCTTTCGGTAAAACGTTCATCAGAAAAACCATATCTGCAAAGTTGACTTTGAGATGTGTTGGACTGGGGTTTTGAGCAAATTAAATTCGCAAATATTTTTTCTTTTACCAACGTTTCATGGTGGGCATACCCTTGTACGTTTCTACATTCAATGCGTGCTGTGTTTAAAACGATTAAAAACCTAACATCATATCATGCAAATCACGAGATATTTCAAGAATTCTTTTTTTTTTCGTTTTTATCTAAAATTGTATATTTTAATCTGAAAATTGCCTACGTCCGTTTCAAACAGAATCTAAATAATATCAATTGCATATAACAATAACATCCCCATAAGATCAAATAATATCTCTAAACAAGCGTTGACGTGTTTACATGACTATTTAATAGCACCTCAGGGGCCGTTTCAAAATCTGTTTTAGACATGTTATAAAGTTCGTGTAATATCGACTTATCGTGTACATTTCCGTTACCCCGAACGGTTTTAGAGTATGTGCGTAAAAATAACAATTAATTTGGTCAAAATCAAACAATATATATTTGTTCTAGTATTCGCCTCTAATTTACAAATGCCTCTGTGGTGTTAAGTTAAAACTTTCGCATCGAAACGTGTCTTGTACGATTCCTGCGTGAAACAATTTTTTTTCTTTCAAAGGTTTGTTTTTGCTATTATACTTATTCTAGACTATTGCATCATAATAATAAACAAATCGTGTACTTACGTGTTCACGGCAAATTTTGGTAAAGCACGTTATTTAATACATGACAAAATTGTAAAAATAGTGCGAGTATTTAAATGTTGCACACGGTACGTTATGCCAAATTCTCTTAGTCGATTCAATCCAGGCATACTTTCAATGAATTTCCTCACTGGCGACTGACCAATTAAAATGCAACATCTCTTGCCATATGCGGGCAAAATGTAGGATACGCACATTCGCAAACACGACCCTTTACGTATAATTGTACGCAGTAAATGACCCATTAACTACATCACAGCATTTAAATACTTTCAAGTTTAGTATCAGTGTGCTGTATAATTTAATCTCTTGGCTACTTTCCTCTAACCTCGTTTCGATGGACGAGTGCCAGACATGGGGAAACTTGAAACTAGACCGCCCTGATGACTCGATTAACTTTAATTAAAATAACTCCCACGCAGTACAGTGCGCAAACTAATAAAGGACCCGCGGTTTCAGGCTCGTAAAATAATTGACATCTAGTATCTCATCATTTGTTTCTCACTGATGCCTTGTTTAAATGAATACATAATTTTATAAAAGTGTATGTGATTGCTTTATATATAGTATGCCTCATGTAATAACTAAAGATTATACTTATGACTATGCTGCAATAATTTACTGTGCGGTAAATATTTAATTTTGAAAATGTAAAACAATACTTATATATTATTCTGATGGTTTTCTACCGTTCTCTATGATTTTTTGCCGAATCGATGTTCGATGTATGATGTTAGCTGTAATTATTTTCCCTCAAATATTGTGATACGTTTTAAGGTATATATGTAGGTGTGTGTGTGTAGACAATAACTAAATATAATAGATGTTTATTACTTTTAATTTTAAAATTGAGTACTGGAAAGGAAATGGAAAAACGGATCTGTTAATTGTATTTTTGTATTATGTTGATGTTGCGTTTTGGTATTGTTGTTTTATTTTTGCCTAACAATGACAATATGTTACTGATATGTAACTGATTTCAATATGCATTAATTAAAGAATGACCTTATATTAACTGCATTCTCATAGACCTTTATAAACCATAATTATTCGTTTTTGTTTATGTTGTCGTCGTTGTTTTTTAAAGCTTCATTTTGATTCTTGCTTGCTATTTTCACAACAAAATTGTTAAGACGTTTTACCGCAGTTAACCTTGGACTCATTAATTTTAACGTGATTTTCTCTATGGTAGGGTGACTTTCAGCTCAGAAGGCCATTATTTCAAGGGGTAACCTGGGCACCATATTGCAACAAGCTGAGTCATATACCAAAATGACCGTGATAATCTGAAGTTTACCAAGCCACCGGCATAAATTGGCATAAATGGTGGCGAGCTAAGATATCCAAGATGGCCGCCAAGATGGCCGCCATTTCAGTTTGTACTGGATAGTTATAAAAACATAGGGATACTTCTTGATATAAAAATGATACAAATTAATCTAATAATGGAAATTGTTTATATAAGAAGTACTCAAAATGTGATGTATTCATGTGATCTTCGAAGGTCAAGTTCAAGGTCATATCAAAGGTCAAAGGTCAAAAATACAGAAAAATTATCTATCTTACCACATATTTTCACTTTTTTGCAAAAATATATACAAGGTATTCAAGGTAATTTCGTATCAAACTAAAGGGCATTGACTGCACTTTATTTTTATGCAACAGTACAACAATTTTGTTCCCATGGAAACGAAACTTATGTCTTTCAAAATGACGGCGATGTGATAATTACATTGAAAAGTGGCCGCAAAAACCTATTAATGATCATAACTATGTAAATATCCACTCAAATTCGATTATTTTCGTGGCTATACATAGGTTTCAAGGGACAAAGAACACATTATGATCATCAGACATTGTTTAAGTTTATTATATTACACACAAATCCAACATGGCGTCAACAATGGCCGCCAAGATGGCCACCAAAACCTATTATTGATCATAACTATGAAACTATCCACTCAAATATTATGAATTCGGTGTCTATACCTAGGTTTTAAGGGGCAAATAACGCATAAAGATCATCACACATGTTTAAGTTTACAAAAGTTCACACAAATACAAAATCGCGTCTAAATTGGCCGCCAAGATGGCCGCCAAAACCAATTAATGATCATAATTATGTAAATATCCTCTCAAATTTGATTATTTTCGTTGCTATACATAGGTTTCAAGGGACAAGGAACACATTAAGATCATCAGACATTGTTTAAGTTAATTATATAACAAACAAATCCAACATGGCGTCAACAATGGCCGCCAGGATGGCCACCAAAACCTATTCATGATCATAACTATGTAACTATCCAATCAAATATTATGAATTTGGTGTCTATACCTAGGTTTTTAGCGGCAAATAACACATAAAGATCAGCACACATGATTTAGTTTACAATAGTTCACACAAATCCAACATCGCGTCTAAAATGTCCGCCAAGATGGCCGACAAGATGGCCGCCAAGATGGCCACCCAAACCTATTAATGATCATATCTATGTAAATATCCACTCAAATTTTATTATTTAGTTGGACATACATAGGTTTCAAGGGGCAAAGCACACATAAAGATCATCAGACATTGTTTAAGTGTATTATATTACACACAAATCCAACATGGCGTCCAAAATGGCCGCCAAGATGGCCACCAAAACCCATTAATGATCATAACTATGTAACAATCCACTCACATTTGATGATTTTGGTGTCTATACCGAGGTTTTGAGGGGCAAAGAACACATTAAGATTGTCAGACATAGTTTAAGTGTATTATGTTACACAGAAATCTCACATGGCGTCCAACGACACAATACGAAGGACCACAAGTCCATTTCTTTTGATGTGATGCTTGTTATGTGAAACGCCATAGTTTTGGACCTGCCGCGATTTCTGAATTTTTGACAAGAGGATCGATATTTTTTTCAGCTTCAGGCAACACTGAATTGGCAGGGAATGATGCGTATCTTGCATCAGAAAAGCCAGGGCTGTTGTAAGTCAAGTTCTTGCCTATGATTAATATGTACAAAGCATGCATTCTGTCAACATAAGCCTTAGGTTGTAACCTTGACACAACCTTCACACAACGTTTGACCAACCCTTGTATTGGAAGGCTGCCGAAAGCATCATTGATGCGCCACAAAGTAGTTGAACAGATTGTTCAGAATTTGGGAGGGGGGGGGCAAAGGATCCCTCATGGAAGAAAACGGTCTAAAAAACATACTTGAGGCTGTCTATGGAGAAAATTCAATTGTGCACACTGTGACACAAAATTCTGTCCAGAGTCACGGGACCATCTTTTTGTTGTAAAGTGCATATACAGTCAGCTTACAGTCAAAATGACCCAGGAAGATCCAGACATTCAGATACTGCTGGATAATGCCAAGGATTCGTACTGTTCCCTTCTTAGGGACAGAACGTCGCTAGCAGATGATACATATTATGCGATTTTGGTCAAACTCGAGAGGGCTACAGAGAAGAAGAAACGTGAACTTGTCCAGACCTCAAAGACAAGCATAGTATGGCTGAATAATCAGCTTATGATTAATAATTCAATGGTGTTGATTAAAGCATATTGTACTGGGTGTTGGCTGATGCATTAGCAGGCAGTGCCCAATTTGCTATCCATCTTTGCTGCAGCTGGGTTCATAACCTGCAATCTGCTTATAACCTCATGTATCTGCAGAAAAAAGGCAACATAGAGGAAATGCACCCAGACGTTTATCGGAAGTTCGGTATTGGTTTCACGTTGTTCGTAGGAGCCATCAGTGCTGGGCTGGGCTTGGACGTGATCTTGTCACTGAGCTAACATTGATGATGTTTTTATAGAGCACATGTGGTCTAACTCGCGGCAATGGAATGACCGAGGAAATGCAAACCCCTTGGACCCTATCTTCAACATCCGAGCACAACAGTGCGATGCAGGATTTCACAAACCTGACCTATACTACAAGTCCACAACACAAAGACTCAACTGAGGCGTAAATCAAAGGGGATTCTTCTGATCTAGAGAAAATGCAGACACAGATTACAACCTGCTTACCATACACAGCTGACCCTTCTCTGAGAAACATGGTCATTAAGATAGTGGCTGGGTCAGATGTAAATGTTCATGTTATTGAGGCGGTTGGGAAAACGATCATAAGAGATATCATAGGAAAGTCGGTCTTTGCTTATAAATTAACGAGAAAATACAGAGCTCTTGGGAATAGCTTGGCTGTTTAGATTCCTTTCTGACCGTGCTTTTTATCCTGTTCTTCTGTTCCAGCGTTTCCTAGTGGTGTCAAAATCTGGAGATCCTTCCCTTGCAGTCGTTTTGTCTTATGAACTTAGGCCCCATCCTGCTGCCTTCTTAAAAGCCAAGAAAAGAACATACTTTGTACAGCAGATAAGCCTCAGATCGCTCAGGCAATTTGAGAGTATGCTGTAAACACATCATGTGAGGCTGTGATGAACTGTATTCATGAAACAGATGCATAATGGTGGCACTTTGCTGCATCGTTGACCATGGAGAAAGGCAACTCATATACCGCAATAGCCGAGTCTTATGTAGATTCAAACAAAGGCATTACGGACAAGCGACAGTGGGGTTTGATGGCTACGGAGACGGTCATTATAACAAAGATAACACGCACCTGAGACGATGAAACAAAGGTGAATCATATTGTGAAAACAAAGAAACAAAATACTCATGTAAAAAAGGAAGACTTTTTGTTTCGTGACAGAAACAAGGCCAGCATGATTGATCTGATCAGCACAACTCTGACTAAAATGGGATGTTGTTCAGCCTTCAGGGGAATCAGAAGTTGAAATTGTTAAAGCAACAGTATAACGATCCCGTCGTAGCACCACAACGTTGGTGGGCGAGGATAAAGATTTGCTCATCTTGATCCTGCATTACTCCGCAAGGGACAATAAGACCATCTTCTTCCGCTCTGATGTAAATAAATAGTCAAAGGAACACAACGTTTATAAAATTAACCTTTTGAAAGAACTCCTGCTTATTCAGGCTGTAATGTATCTTCAATGATTTTCAGCAACGATAACACATGAAGTCTACATAAGTTAGTAAAACCTGATCATATCATGAAGTCATGTGCTAGTTCATTCTCTCTTCCAAATGTTGTAAATTGGATTTGATGATTATTCAACTGTTTAGTGATAACCTCAATTCGATTAAAGTGTTCCTTGTCTCCTNTTCCATATGATATACGTTCGTCTGTGGTCGTTAATGTTTGTGTCTTAACATATTGTTTTCGCAATAGGTAAATCGCCAGAATTGAAGAATTTTTGCAATTAAAATTTGACTCTTTATACTTCAGAGAACATGACGGATCATTGTGGGCCTCGCATCACATCGTTCGTCAATCACCAACTCATACTTGACTTTTCTGGCGACGACGAGTGCGAGGTTACTATAGCAACTACCAGTCAGTTCCCAATGTTGATGCTTTACTTCGAGACTCCAGTGAGCTGCAATTCCGGATATGTCAGCATAACAAATCAAGACGGTACATTTTAAATATACCTAAACAAATTAATGCTAAACATTCGAATATTAGTAATTGTGCAATGTGATATTTTCCACATAGCAATCGGCGAATGCGCTACAAAAACCTCGTTTACACAATTCTAAATGTACATAAATAATAAATATTAAAACGTATAAATTACTTAAATGCATTATTTTGTATGTGTCATGGCGAACACATTTTTAATGACAATACACAACCTCATCATCATCCAATATTTCGATGAGCACCACTTAATGAATTTATTTAAGTGTAAACAATGAATTACATTTGCATGATAAAAAAAACTAACTGCAAGTACGCGTATATAATATATTCACTATTTAAAAATGTTTGTTAGCAAAGATGGAATTTATTAAATAGGGTGATTTATATTTATTCAATGTGTAGGAATGTCGGAAAGCCCTTGCGGTGACTTTTCCTCTAGCAACGTGTACACAAAAGATGGTGACGTCAAGATAAAAAAGTCAACATCTATGTAAACCAAAATATCTTCAATTCCTTCACTGTGGTCATTACACAGTTTTCGTTTTCAGGTAATGCTAAACCTGTTTTGATTCGATATTAATCATCGAATTGTATGGACACTTCTTGCAAACTCAATTGACATAATTCTAACGTAACTTTCAATGCGTTCCAGATTCATAATGTTTTTCAGTATAAATACAAGTTGTCTTACCTTCGATTCATACATGAATGTACTTTTTTTCACACGCTTTATATAACTACTAATTATATATTGCCAATGTTACGTTAGTTATCGGAATCGAAGTGTTACAACCTTAAATCAATTCCTTGCATTAACGTGTTCACGTTTGTGACGTTGGTGATTCCAGTTTTATTCATTGTTGTTTTTGTCTGTCATTTGTTTTATCCTATGTCTAATTGTATGGCAAATGGTAGAAGCCTGTGTGTTTATATGATATGAACTATCATATATAACGAGAATTTGAAAATAACACTGCATTACGCATGTTGATCAACACAGCAATAAGTAAAAACCATATACATTTAAATCATGTTATCAAACGTTATAAAATGTTCCGTAATACTTTTTTTGCAATACAGAAAGAACGACAGTTCACTTTAAATACCAGGGTTTAGTAAACCACATAAGTAAATAATGTTTTCTATCTTGTCATTGTGAGTTCTTTCTCAATAGCTATATTTTATTAAATGAAAACTGCATATTTTTATACCAGATAAATGTCCAAGCTGGGGCCACGCGTGTGACCACGGGCGATGTATCGACGCTAAAGTGTATTGCAACGGCTACGATTCTTGCGGTGACAACTCTGGCTGTTGGGTCAGCCCCACCAACCACACCAACCCCATGGTTTTGGATTGGAATGTCCGCACCGCTTCTGACAAAGACGTAGGTGACGAAAGTGAAGACAACTCAAGCGTACTCGTAGGGCCTGGCATTGGTGTTGTCGTCTTTATCATCGTCATTTTTATTTTCACGAGGGTCATTTACAGACGAATACAAGTCGGACCGCCTTCTNATTAGTGATAACCTAGAGGTTTATGGTACATATGTAGCTTAAATGGATACAATGCGATTTTAACATTCGACAATGATTATCAGACCTATCGACGCATAATCTGCTAGCACTGCAACCACGCGTTAATTAGTGGACAGTCTTGAACGATACACTTAGAAGTCAGATTTCGAAAACAAAACAGTAGAAAACAAGAGTGCCACACTGTCACAAGATACGCCCGTTTCGAACAAAAAAAAAGTTGAAATGCACTAAGTGACCTCGTGACCTAACTTTTGACCCGGCATGACCCTATTCGATCTCGACCTAGAGTTTGTCTAGATACAACTTCTGACCAAGTTTGGTGAAGCTCGAATGAAAACTATTTTGAATTAGAGAGCGGACACCGCTGTAGACGCCCCGCCCGCCAGCCGCCCGCCAGCCGCCCGCCAGCCGCCCGCCAGCCGCCCGCCATCGCCCGCCAGCCAAGGGTGAGACTATAATACGTCCCGTTTTGAACAAACGGGCGTATATAAGATAGACTATTAACAACAGAGTGCTCATTGCTTATGCCGTATTCAAACAAGAAGTACTTAAAAATCGTTTTTGCTATGAAAACAGATTACAAATTAAGTACATAAATGAAGACCTGTTTATAACTTCAATGCGAATAAATTATTGAGCAGTTAAGCTATTGTTTAAACAATTTCTCACTCACCTTGAGTAAGGGTCTTTCAAAAAGTGGTGAGATATTCCCTCCTGTTGATATCTCTGGCGTTTTACTTTTTCTGAACATATAAACAAGTCAAATAATCCAAAAGAAGTGTTTTGTTAGACTAAATCAGACGAGAGTGTCATCCATTCAAAGTTACATAACTTCCTACAGTACATACTTTTGTGTGCGCGATATGTGGTCCGTTTATTCCACCAGCCGCAAATACTAACACATGGTCCACAATTGTAACGCCGAAGTTTTGTTTACACCAAATTGCTGATTAATCAATGGGTAGTTTAGTCCATCAATGAACATGTCTTATCGCTCCTTATGTAAGAGTAATTGTTTATGCATGCAATCATAATTATGTTCGTGATCAAAGGTTATCAAGGTTTAATGAACTAACTTTTGTGAATGAAAGCAATGCCCTATACATTTCCATAATTAAAACCCAATCGTTTACATTGCTTATCACAGGTTTATAATGTGGCTCTGGGTATTTTACTTTATGAATGGAGATCACGTGACAACGCTTTGGTATATACGAACTAGCAAAAAATAACTTTTGGTTTCCGGAGTGAACTTTAAAAGATTACGAATGATCATAGCTCATTTACATAATTAAATTGCATGACATTTTGTTTTTTATAAATGCAACAGATGTAAACCATACACAAGATAAATATTCGTAAAAATAATCAGTGTAAATGTTTACAATACATGGTGTCACTAAATTTGTTTATTTGCTACAGACCAGCAATATTTGACAGTTAGTGTGGGGGATATATTTGCATATTTAAAATCCATAAAAAAGTGATACTCATTACATTTAAGGCGTGTATTTATTTATTTTCCAGTAATGATAAGTATCTTTTATTTTAATTCTGATAAGTATTTTTCAGAAAAAAACTCGATTTGATTCGGCCTTTCATTTTACTGGGAATCTGACATCAAGACTCAAGGACTATGACGAAAATGTCTTTCACATAACAGTTGTGTTTGCGAAATGTGTTTACATAGTAATAGACTAACTTGAATACTGTTGGTATAAATCAAGAAACGTTATTTTGTTCATATATGTGTTTTCATCATTAAATTTGCATGAAAATTTAAATGTGCTTTTTTTAGATGTTTAAACATTTGTAAATGGTTAAATATTGTATATGTATGTATAAAGATATTATATTCTAACAATTGATTACAACATTTACTGTTTACTCATACTAACACAAAAATGTATGTACGGTATGGAGCAGGATGACCCCGACCTGCACATACCTATGGACGAGGAAAAAAAAGGTATCATTATACAAAAAAAAGGAAAATTAAATTTGCATGAGTTAATACAATTGATTAGAATGAAACACTTATGTAACGGAAAAATGGAACGCCGATGAAAAAAAACATTGTTTTCCATAAGTATAGTGGGAAACAGCATCATGTGTTATATCAGATAAATAATAGAACTTAGTGCTGTTTTGTTCATGAAGGTATTAGTATATGAATATTCGTGTATTCTGAACACATTTACACGTGTCAAGACAAGTTGCTGACACTATTAAGCAATACTGTTTAATATATGTTTTAAATGCAGTTAAAAATGAAAATCTTATATGTTCGCTCAGATCGAATTTCCATTGATCATTACAATTCTAAAAGTTCAAAGACAATTATTTATTATATTGCTTTGAATAGTACAATAAACGATAAACAAATACATTACAAAACTATATTTCACTTATATTCTCTAAAGCTTTTCTGGTAGTTTAATTTGCGACAAAAAAAACAACAAAAGCCTCATGGTCATGCGTTTATGATATTACACAAGCAGTAAAGACCAAATATCGTTAACATGTTTAAACTCAAATTATGCCCATGTGTCTATTTATTGTCTTTACCGTACTATATTTTGATTATTTATACATTTGCCTCAGGTCCTTGTATTGCAAAATAGAGGTAAATTAAGTTTAAATTTCCTTTGTCCTGTTTTGATAGTTATATTACGGTGATTCGTGGCCGTGAGCGCAACGCAAATTAAATCGGGATACAGAATAATGTGTCTTTGAATACTACCTGATTTAAGAGTAAATATGGTTTTTACGAAAACCTAGTTTCAATGTATCAAATGCTGGTCAATTATATATTACGACAACTGCGAACCAACATTGGCTTATTTGTAAATTGTATGCAAGAAGTACGAAAATCATATTATGTATGACCTAAAATACGACGTGTAATAAACGAATACAAACTCCTTGAACATCCTGACAGGAGAAAATCGCTTTAAGATTAGCTTTCTATATTAGGGAAGCGACTTAATACGACAGCAGTTCAGGCCAGTATTTACAACACCACATGAATAAATATATCTCCATTAAGATTGTTATTTTGAGGTAAGCTATGCTTGCCCTTTTTATTCCGTCAATCCTTTTCGATGACGAGACCAAGTTCATTACAATGGAGTTTGTTGGCCTTTTCTCTTTTTTTCTAAAGTGAGTCCGGAGTCGTGTCAAGAGCAGGAAGGGACGCATGTATTATTTTATGACGAGCAGGGCTTTCTCACACTGGCGCATCATGTTGCAGAATAGTTTACATGATGTAATATATCACACCGATGATTTTATTTGGAATTAACAGTTCGGAAACTATATGCTAATTTTAAAGGTGCCATTTAACATGTATGTATTAGTAGCCTTTGAATACAATATATGTAGTGGTTAAAAACGACAATATGTTTTTATAATTATTGGACATTGGATAGCTCTAGACTATATTTGTGAATATATTTTTATATTACCTAAAGGTATTTTACAAATTAAAATACCAGTTAGGGCCTGTAATATTGCTTTTTTATTTCTAACTTTAAAAAAATATGCTGACGCCAGAATGTAGGGTCAAACATTTGCATTTAACCTTGTTCCATGAGCTTATATTAAGAAATCTCCCTTACTTTAAATCAACATTAAAGGATCGTGATCAGTGTTATCCGCGTCTAGCAAATGTAAACCTATGTACTTATTCTCAATTTGTATGACGCTTATTAAGAACTTATATGCCATTGTCCTGCAAATCAAGACCAACTGAACAGTGTATTTAACTGCTTTTGCTAAGTCAAAATTTAGTGGACGACTTACGGACTGAATGCAGTTTCTTAAGGGTATTTGAAAAGAAAACAATTTGGTATATGGTAGATGCGTTTCGTATCGTGACTACTACATTTGACTTTTGTAAATCGGTTTCGTTCCTTGTTACTGAATTCCTACATAAACGCTTCATCATCTAGAACTAAAACTCCGGTGATCGCCAACACAATTTCAATACAACAGCAAATAAAATATAATATATTTAACGAAAAAGAAGATATTTGTGAGTTTTACTTAAACGATCCAAAATAGCATGTTATTTTATAAATGTTTATATAGGCCAAATGCGTGAAGACACACGTTTTCGTAACAGTTTTAAAATCCGATTAAGCGGCCATTTCTTTGTACCCACTTAAACATTTTGTATAAAATTTAAAGTTCGAATTTGATAACGGACATACAAAAGGTTGAGCGTTTAAGACATATATAAAGGTCGCCGTGGCGTAGTGAATATGGTGTCCGCCTAGCGATCGGGAAGACATATATTAGTTAGTATATTTAACTCGTATAACGTAACCCTGTGTTTATTTCTTCTCTTTCTGACAATTGAATACCTTGGAAAAATTAGGGCAGTGAATAAATATACCCATATGAAATCAAACACACTAGGTTATCTGAATCATCCAAAGTTTAGCTTTAACATAAACGCAATTTAACCTATGTTAGTATTGATATCAGATAATGAAAATACGGAATGGAAACACAATGAAGTTTTTTTTACTCGTGATATCGTATGTTCTGTATTGAAACAGCTGTTAAAATAATATACCAGTCAACTCTTATCTGTGCCGGTGCAATTTCGGTCGACATTCAAGAGAGACCCATTAAGTTAATTTCCATGCCTTTGCATACGTTAATACTAATGAAAACAAGCAGTTAAATGTAGTTGTTCCTTACATTTAATCTATCAAACGGTAGTGTTTGACGTTGCTTTGAATTGATTTAGTGGCCGATAACGCATCGAAGATGTTTTATCGACGCGTAAACATCGTCTGTACTTCCTCAAACTGTAAGACAGAAACACACATTGACTTTTTTATATTTTAACGCAACATAGGCCTGTTGTTATCTAAGTAATAGATCTCACCGGTAAGGTAATCGCCTTACCTCCCCTTCCAACGAAGTGATCCCGCTGACGATACCAACATATCCCGGGCTATTTCGAGTTCGATGACATTTCGAACGTTAGCATTAAACTGTTTTCTTGTTTTCGCCCTTTTGAAAATATTTGTGCAAAACGCCTACAATTACAGGATGACTATATGTGTTCCCAACCTGCCTACATGATCAAATCAATTTAATTGATCATCACATCAAAATATTGTGGACATTCGAACTTTAAAACGATTTAAGAAAGCTATTGATACTTACATATACAAACTGTCTGACACAAAATAGAAGAAACCAATCTAAAGTATAGAGTACGTATACAGAGCACAAAAACGCACTCGCAACAAATGCATTCCAAATGAACAAAATGCACATGAACAAGAGCAAAGTCGCAGAAAACAAACAGCATACATAAAACACAAGGTTTGTGTTGTCTGAGTAAGGACATTATCTCCTTTTAGTTTCATCAACCGAGCTTAGGTACTTATAAGTTATGGAAGGATGTTAGATTTTACTGAATCTCCTCTTTTGTTGAATGCATTCATCCTTTATTTACTGCACCGCTCTTTTTTCATTGCACTCCTCTTTTATTTCGTTTTGCACTTCCTTTTTCCTATCTCGTTTTCTCGACTTAGTAAGTCGTTCCCACGACATATTTAACTCGTTCCCACGAGATAGTAAGTTCCCTCGAGATAGAAAAAAGAGGAGTGCAATTTACAAAAAGAGGAGCTAAATTCACCTCTAAGCCACCGTAAAATCCCGATTGTTCTTTTTACTTATATCTGTAACAATATCATTTGCAAGGTATGTCAAACGAAAAACATGAAAAAAAACGAAATATCACAAATATTCCCAAAACGACCATCTACTGTCATACAGAGTTATACAATCCTTGCTTAAGTACTTTTTGACTGTCTGGTGTGCATATAAAATTAAATATTAATTAGGTAATGGGACACTAAGGTAAATCCAGATAAATTACTCCAAAGTTTACGCATATGCTCAGCCGTATAAATGTTTCCATATGAATCCCTTGTGCATTTACTTGATTGAAAATTAATCTTAGCAAGTATTATATATTACGGCTCCTGCAGTTATTGGACGTCTGTTTAAGTTACTTGCGTTTGATTGACTCGTTAATCTAGTGACGCTCCAATGAGATTTCGTAATTGACACATAACACGAGCCGACTGATGATTTCACAGTTCCCATGGGAGAGTAATCGCCTCGAGGTTGGCTGAATGAAAGTTAAATTGAATTATCTTCATCATGACTGCGGTCTGCAATGTGCATTTGTGATCATATGTGAACAGTTTATTACCATATTGGTATAGTTCTGATACTCGGGATAGTATCAAACCACTGAGTAATACAATTACAATTCAATCTGTTTATAATGTTTGATGATTCTTTATAAGGCTGTTGGCGGACGCCCACGCCTATTGAGTATGGAAAATCAGAAAAAAAAACGTATCGGGAAAAACTTCTTATTTTTGAGGGCTGGCAAACATTCACTTGTTAAATGTTCAGTGGAGGCCATACACCACTAAGCCATTTTGGAGACACATTATACTCCACTGAACTGAAAACCAACCAAAAGTGACAAATATATTTTTACAACTACAAGAAACATAAGGAGATGCGTGTCTTAATGAAGTATTTGCTATTTTACCTTCAAGACAAATGATATGTTACTCAAATAACTGGCCTAACATATACATTTAGTAGAACGTTTCGTAAATAAAAGAAAACTACAGCATAATTCTTGTGGTAAAGCCAGTGTCTTTCAAAGTTGAAGCATTAGCAAATAAAAATAATATTGATATGCAACTTTTAAAGACTTTAAGAGTAATGCTTACATCGTGAGTGATTTTAGTGATACTTTTCATATTTGCTAAATTGATATGGCAATTTGCCATAAAATTGGCTTATTGAATAAGCAAAGAGCATAACGTGTTTATCTAGCACTCTAGTTTAGTCAACGCAAAAAGTATGAACCTCAGCTTAAATCTAATACAAGTTTGCAAATATTCACTGGCAGGAAAAGGGACTTATGCTCATAAAATTGCCTATATAAATTAAAGTATTACAAGATTCGTATATTTCGGCATTAAGCCATGTCCCTTTTTTAGCAGCGTTTTGTTGTGATCTTCAAAGTCTAGTTAAGGTAGTATATCCGTAAAAAAAAACAGTTGTTTCAACCCTAAATGTTGTTATAATTTACGTCATCTACAGCGTATCAAGGATTGTGATATCCCCTAAAATTAATTTTGTTCTGTGACCTTCTCCTAGAGATGAGTCTTTGAGACAGTTAACTCTTGACTTTTCGAAACTTATGAAGTGAATATTGTTACGTAATGGAAAAATATTAACTTAACAAAATCATAATGTCAATTCTTAAACGCTTGTAATTCCAAATTATTAATATGGTGAGGCAATTGCTAATTATATTTGTAATATGTTCTAGTTCTTTTAGAGAACTCTGAAACTGATGTTCTGCGTTGGTGAACTTTGTAATTCTGTTTCCAAATTTGATCTTTCTAAATTTACATATCTGTGTATATGCTTAATCGTCATTTATATGTAATACACTTTTAAAGATAACAAGTGTTTAATAAAATAAAGGTGATTGCAAACGATGATTCGACTTCATTTTAGTCCTTACACAGAAAGTGGGTCTCAGAATTTTGCAAAGGCGCAATGTTACCTAGAGAACCTACTTTTGTCATTAATGTACTTTTTGGGGTCATATAATGTAATAATGTTATAACAAACTTTCGGCATGTATGCAAGTGGATTTTTTTTCATGTAAAATTTATGTAAAAAAAATGTCATTTTCAATTTCCATGAAAGAAGCTCACACGACTTGTTTTCGGCCTATTCCGGACACTGAGATGCGTTGGATCGATTTGCATTGATAAGCTGAGTGTGTGATGTTTTTGTACAAATAAAATTGTATAAGCTTTAAGTGTCTCTTTCTTTGAATGTGAACGATACTGTGCCGTACTTTCGGTTTATAACAGCGAATCCGCTATTTATACTTTTTTGGACTTGACCTTAATGACGCATGACGACCGCAATTTAAACATATCTTCCAATAAACGCACTACGAACTGTCGGATTTACTGAATGAACGAGATGAATAAGTAAACAATACTATTATCATTAATACACTCATAAGTTTAGCAAAAGGTTTGAATTTAAATCAATACATAAGATACAATTTTGTAGTATTCAATAGAACTTATTTATGTTATTATACTTAGTTATCGGCAATGAGCTTTTTTTTGCATTACACTGTGTGCAAACGACTGGGTGGGGTAACGACCTAGCAATACTACCAACTGACCAACGATATAAATAGTGTTCATATCTGAGAACAAAGGGCACCTGTCTTCAACGGTCGCTTTGGCCATCACCATTGACTTAACGCTGTTCTCAGTTTTGACTGCAGTAGATTATACATTGCTTTAGGATCAACACATATAACGGACATTGTGTTAATTACTTTTCATAACATTCTGATTTTTCTGAGAGAAGTTGCAAATAATTTTGCTTTAGTGGTAAACAATTGTGCTTCACATCTGGATACACGAACCAAATTATTTGTCTTGATATCAACATCCCACATGTATTTTTAGCCCAGGGCTTATGCCTCGAAAAACACTTTTATAACTAACGTCGTACAATGTCCATAAAAGACGCGAGCGTTCGCTTGACTGCTACATAAATTGAATTTTTAATAAAATTCAATTAGTCAACTAGTATCAGAGGGATATAATACTGAGATTTAATAGAGTTGTGTACAATTCTGTGAAATATTGAAGCTCGCACACAGTTGACAAACTCACATTCAGCTCGTCAAATATGATATATCAGCTTTGGACTCTTCTAAATATAAAACCGTATTGTAAGCAATGCTGTTAAATAACCTACTATGTTTGCATTTAAGACTCACATGTAAAACACAAATAGTATCATAGTTTGGATTGTTCCAGACCATATGCCATGGCCCTAGTAAATTTAATTAATAAACATTATGGGACAGTGGTCATTTACATAACTAATGTATCATTCTGAGTTACATTAATGATCGGTTTGTGATTCAATATTTGGAAAGTGAACATACAGAATTCAGACGCTCCGTTATTGAAAAACAATCGGAAGTTATAGGTCTGAGCGCACGTGAAAGCATCCATTGATGCCATGAAATCATATTTGCGTATTTAACCGAGCAGACTTTCATTAAATTCTGGTGGTAAAATAGTCAGAACAAAAGAAACCCATGTGCTTACAATAATGCAAGCATTTATCTAAATATAACTCACAATCAATGAATTGCTTTATCTCAGAAGTCCACACATAATCGTACATTTAACAACAAAAAAAAAGATTGTGTGGTTATTGCATAGCTATTCTCTTTTAATGTGTTTACATGCCAGAACGCATGAATGAAAAAACATATAGTACTAAAAATATTTTATATATATTTAAAAACATGTCCGCTTTACGCAAATATAACATCTATTTGAAACGAAATACAACACACACATATAAATTGTTTACAGTCAGACAAACGCTTCATCAAATCGAATGTCAGAGCCTGTCATGATAGTTGAAGTAAGCTTCATAACCATCTGTCTTCATCTCTTAAGTTTGTGTACATAGTAAATTAAGCACTAAGTTGGAAATAAACTATAAACAGTGCTAGTCTGCGTGTTATATACTATCTCTCAATGTTTTTGTTTTGGTTCATGTAGCTATGTATTCAAATTACTCTCTTACTGTCGATTTTAAATATAGTAATTGTATTTTTGAATATTCTAAAAATAGTTTAGTTAGTTTAGAATGTTCGTCTCTCGTTACTATATTTTAAGTGGTTTCCTACATATACTCATTGTTTAATTTTAATACTACGTGTGTTTGTAATGTTGTGCAAAAGGGAGTCGTAAATAAAATAAACAACATCAATTGTATAGATAAATTTGCACAATGAACTATAACTTATTTTGAAGACGATGACAAGCTGTTGGTTGGAAAGTCATGTTATGCAATTATGTAATTATGTAATGTTAAAAATTGTATTACTATTGAAAGGTCTCATTTAGGTAGATCGTATATTAGCAACAAGCACATGAAACTATGAGTAAGCGAGGTTACAAACCATGTTTAAATTATAATTACATAAGTAGTGTCAATAAATAATTAACAGCAGGAAATACATATTAACCGTAATAATAACATTTAAGAGGGGTACGCATAGTAATCAATGCATATTGCATTAATTTTAACATACATTTACTATACAAACAAACCCTCAAGAGGCGTAAACAAGAACTCACACAAAAATACTTATTACACAGGATTAAATTCACAAGCAGAATCAAAACCAGCAGCAATTTTCATATTTCAGCTAGTGCAAATAGTCGGCAGCATACATAGATTTACGACATGCATGAAATATGTTTACATTAAGAGGAGTACTCATACTTATCAATAGGTAATGCATTAATTTTAACATACATTTACTCTCCAATCAAAACTAATGAGGCGTAAACAAGAACTCACATAAAAATACTGATTATATAGGATTTCATTTACATAGGAGATCAAAAACAGCAGCAATTTACATGGTTGAGCTTTTGCAAATAATCGGCTGCATAAATAGTAAAACGATATGCATGGAATACGTTTAATGGGTAAACTACATCAAATGGGCGCATACATGTTCGTTGATCTAACTAAAAATGCGGCATGGACAAAAACAAGTTTTCTTAACACATTTCATTATCGGAAGACATTAATTCTATAATTGTTTGCATATTTAGACTCTTTCTGTAATATGAAGGTATATATTTACATCTTAAATCTGTATATAAGTTGCATTCAATCAAAAAATGGTATTCGTCTTCTATACGATTACAGACAATACATGTCCAATGGTATTCGTCTTCTATACGATTACAGACAAAACATGTCCTTAGCTCCGTAGGATAATGCTTGATAGTTTTACGTTTAAGCTTACCATTATATTGTAATAAAGTTTATATCGTCCTTGTGCAATTGATGTTTTACTAACAACATGCAAAGACAACGAAACTTTTAATTAGATTGACCATCCGTTTCATTTTTATTACGTTTGATGACATGGAATGTAAGTTTTTAGTAGTGTGCAAATACATCCATGAAGTCGGGCTCTTTACACATTGGTTTACGACTTCTTCTTGGTTTTCGAAACAAAAATGAGAAGCTTTATTATGATCTCAACTGTTTACTATATGATGCTCTTTAAGGTTCTGATATCTTAAATTTACTTAATTGCATCATGCCTCAGATTGATATTATTATGTTGCTTTAGTGAAATTACGTCAGTGAGTATTTCAATTGTAAATTAATCAAAATTTATTCTCTTTTAATAAATTGAAATTAATTTACAATTTACAATTTTGTGACTTTGAGACCAATTCTGGGTTACGCTTGAGGTGTGGCATACCATTCAACCAGTTTAAGCCCGGAATATGTTTTAGATTAAGCGTTTAAAGGTGGTGACCCCAGAGTTAAACACGTTGCACATATTTCTGTCTGTAATGTAATTTCTATATGATTAGGCACACGACCCTTTTACGGGTATATTTGAAACGTGTCAGTAAATGCCTTAAATAACGAGATTTTAACCACTGTGCTTTTGAGCTGCAGTAGATGAAAAAGGAGAAAAGACGTTTGTCTCCAGCAGGGCTCGTAACACTTTCTTTTTTATTTAAAGCCGATTGCCTTAACCACTTCGCCACCGAAACTATTTAATGTTTATCGTAGACATAATACCTGATAAAGTTGATCCCAATATTTTAACACAATTAAATGAATCTAATAAAAACAACATAACCATTGCAAATTATGCAGTCATTTGTAACGCTATATTATTTAATCAGTTTAATTTAGGATGCTTAATAAAGGTAGTTTACTTTGAGTCTACGGCATTATCGGTATTAGCATTTCTCCCTAATCTTTTATATTCTTCTATTTTTTTAATGAGTGACAAAAATTGGAACGTTTTCACTTAAACAATCTGTAAGAATGTCCCCTAAAAGAATTATCGTTAAGCTAAAATGGGGTTGGGTATGGAAATTAAACGTTGTATCCCCATTGCTTTGCATTTGTCGTTCTATTGTAGTGTTTTGTGTTCAATAGGCACTTGGTTATTTGCCTTTAATAAACGACTGCAGGGCGTTAACAAAAATTTCCTGATAGTAAGTATAGATTATCTGTATTGCTTTATATATAAACTTCTTTGTGTGCACCACTATAGAACAAATGTGATTCACGAAACACGTGCTATGTGTACGTATTTAAATTACCAAGAAAATGTTGAGTGTGTTTTCAAACTTTTAATCTATTTAACAACATTGTTTTGGCAATGCCCATTCTTCCAATATACGTTGTGTTCTTTTCATATTCATAAAGTTGTTAATGTTGTTATTCATTTTCTCCTTCTTTGGTAGGTGCATATTCAAATATACATATATATGTTCACATTTGCGAATAAACACAACGATACATGTTTTAAAAAGTCAACATTAGGGACGCAATCGACTATACACAAAACAGAGTTACTTCAAAGTAAATCAAGATTTACGCATGCATATAAATTGAAGCACACATAGGCAAACACATGAAGAGAAAACATGAATACATATTTCCATAAACATATTTCCATAATGCATCTTGTATGGTGAATTGTACGCCCATCGTCTGTATGTCAGGCTCGTAACAAAAAAGTGATCAACAGACCACAGCACAAATTGTGTACAGAAATAACAATTACTGTTGTCAGAAATCCTGTTGCGCTTGTCACTTTACATTTATCAGAAATAATGAACTGACTGCAGAGTTTGCCAAGAATTGCGGATGTAATTGTTAAGGTACACATTGCTATCAAAACATTATCTATAAAGATGCTGAGAACTTACATTTTGTTTTAGACAAATGACCTAAAACGAGCCTATACAATACTATGGTTAAATATGTTACCATTACAGTGTGTACATGACCAATCCGCCATACAGTTTTGTAAAGAACTGTATTGCTTCTTTCAAAACATTGTCATTGAATAAACAGTGCATTGATGTTCTACTCTTCGTAATGGTGATGTCGTCGTAACGATAATTCGCTATAAAATTTTGATTGTTTTGCGATCCATTTCAAGATTGTATTGTGTTTCTGAAACCTTTTGTGAATGGTGTAACAAGATCTTGAACAAGAAAATACAGAGAGATTTAGTTTGAAGGCCGTAAATTAAGATACGGGACTCTTATATGTTCGGTAATTATCGAAAGGAACCTATCATTGATAAAAGCTTCCTCGGGTAACACTGCTCACTATGAAACAAATAGTCGTTGTTGTCCGGTAAACCATTGCCTGACACTTGCGTTATATGAGCATATTGTTCCCCTGTCAGTAGATAAATGGACTTAATATGCATTAGGAATCACTGCATAATGACGTATGAGTTAAATATAACATAGAGAACAAGACGAATGTATTGAAAGAGGATACGATGAAAATAAAATGACTTTAGGGTAACAATATTTCTTTTCTAAAGAATGACTTAATCATAGTGTAACGATAGAACAGTTTTCATTTTCCACGATGCTACAATGTATGCATGTTTAGCGTTATTTTATGGGTACGTGAAAATTTACACTACTCGAAATGAGATATATACATACTATAATTGACACTACTAAGCGTTCGTTTGGTAGAAACAGCCACAGTGCTACTGCATCAAATGCGTGTTGAATTATGTTATCAAACGTCAACGATTGCAAAACACAACCAAATCGTCAGCGATTGTTAAACCACTAAAGGTCATTCAAATTACTGGTGTTTCAATTCAAGTAGGATATATATGTAAAGTGACGATGACTGATAGCGTATTAGTTAAAATTTCAGATTGACAAACAAGCGTAGACCATAAGTAAGTGTTTCCTATAAAGCCTTACAGTCGGTAATTTCACAATCGACCTTGTTTCCATACCTCTATATAGATTGTATCTTTTAATTGGCTATTTGCAATTTGGAACTTTGCTGCTATGTGACCTTTTGTTATCATTAGATTATACCATACATACCCCATCTGCTGTCAATCATGTAGTCATTTGTTTTAACAGATATTATTCTGTGACAAGGCCTTCGACCTATAGGTCAATGCGGACCACAAAAAAGTCGGAATAATGATAGGCTGCATATGGACGTTTTCTGTTGTTTTGTGCACCCCTGTGATATGTGCATGGCCTTATTTTAAAGGAGTTTTTTCGCACAGTGCCCGAGAATGATTGTTACATCAAGTTTTTTACAGCAATTTTGAAAATCATTATCTTTGCTTTCTATATCCCCATCTCTATCATGACGTCAAAGTACCGAAATTCAAAACTTGTTAGAGCGTTTACCACTTTGGATTGCAGGCGTTTAAAATGTAGCACAAATGGCGATACATCTTTGGATTTAGACCTTGATTATCAGGAGTTCGCAATGAGCCGCTCGATTTTCAAATATACTTCTATGATGTAGCAAATTTTTAGATTTTGAGCAAACGGAAGATGACAGAACAAGTGATTAAACAACATCTTCGAATACAGTTTCGATCAGAGCTTGTACACATCAAGACAAACTGGGCTTATAAGAGATTCGCTTATAATCAAGAGAGTTCAATCAGATCTGCTTCATCATTTCCTCGGAGTGCTGATTATAATCAGTCATTGTCTGTCACAAACAAAGATACATTAGGAACAAATAATGTCATTCTTATTAACCTCTTTAAAATACAGATGTGACTTACACCATCTTGATTAACTTGCCAAATGGAACAAATGAAAATAACGGCGACAATTCAAAGACACCGTACATATCATACATTTGATGTGTGAAGACGCATAAATGAACGAAGCAACGCTACCGTGTGCCACACGAACAGTGGGTAGATGTCGATAATGAAATAGTTAAGTTGTTTTCTAATTAAAAAAAAAACGTGGCGGTATAGATTGAAACAAAATGCAAAAATTGCCACACCACTCAGAAGGTTCTTTTCCCCACAGACGCTGGCCTCAACGCTAGGCCGGCGCACAGAAGCATCGAACGCTGCAAACAATGCGTCCCTGGTCCATTTTGCCTGTCAGGTAGCACATAAAATCGAACGCAAACGTGTGTGTCGAAAACGGAACGAGAGGTGACAAGACAGGAAAGCTGCCAACGTGTGTGTCGAAAACGGAACGAGAGGCGACAAGACAGGAAAGCTGCCAAAACTCTTAGCGCATACTCATAACTTTCATCATCACGTGGACATCGTATAATATATTCGCCGTCGTCATGTCATTTTGTCTGGCGAGCGTACATCCGATGGCATATGCATGCGGTAAGTTGATGTTGTTCAATTTTACATATTTATAGACATATGTATATTGGTTAAGGTACAAGTACAATAGTTATCATGCGTATGTAAATAAATCTTTATTGTATGGTTGTTGCAAATACTAGTTTGGAACAGCCTGTAATATATATTCTACATTGTTCACGCATATGAAAATAAAACAGTGTACGTAGATGTTTGGTTTGAATCGACATACAGCTAACAGGGAAAATACATGTTTTTTTTAATCATCAACATACATTTTTTTTGTTTTGGATCACATTAAACGGTATCCACATTTAAAATAAAATTCAGACTTGCATTTAAACACATCATAGATTTGTTTTCGCTGTGGATATATTTGTAAATTTACGATAAAACCTAAGACTGTCGAATGGTTGCTTTAATAAAAAAAAGTTACGTAAAGTAGCAATGTAGGTAGTCGATGTAAACAAGCAAGAAAGCCGTTTTATTGTTTTCTCGTTCCAACGGAAATCATCTTGATCGTTTGATTATCTGAACCTTGTGAACACATGATACACACAGTGTGTGTAGCATTAAGGTGTTTTACCCCCAACATAAGTAAAACGCGGTATTATCAGTCTCTGCATAGCACACTGCCAACATCATGAGTAAATGATGATGCTTACGTCATTATTATTACGAGAAATGTTGCTTCATATTTAACTGGATAGTTTTGGGTGTATATCTCTGTTATAAGTGGGCCACATAGTGCTGGAAACATCATTAACATCGAAAAACATCAATTAGTGCCGCTGTGCAAAATTTATACATTGCTTACTTACTGTTTCAGGGCCAATGTACTATGCCGGTTTTCATTACATCACGTATTTAGTAAATGTGTACATGAATAATGGAGTGTTTGGTTATGTTGATAGCTGAAGCAGTTATGCCATTTATATAGTGTAGGCCATTGTTTACAAATTATCGGAAATTTATGTGCATACTTATATTATAGATGTTTATATTTGCGCAATTGAAATGGAATTAATAGAAAACATAATCAAATATGATATGTTTATAATTAAGACATATTTTGTGTTTTTTGTTCAATTATTGGTAGTGTCTCTGAAACTGTGTCAGCTATTTTTTAAATGTTATGCAAAACAAACCTTATAAAGATGGAACAAGTTAATAACTGGTTCAAATATATATTCAATATATACATTGACGTTTACCGTTCACATTTAAACAGTAAATAAATGAATAAGTGTTCATGTAAGATCCAATGTTAAAACTTTTTAAATGATTCCCTTATGTTCTTTGAAAAGAAGGTTACATTCGGTTATATTAAGAATAACATCGACTTCATTTGTTAAATTTAAAAAACCAAAACTAACAAAAGTGTATATGTATGATCTTGAAAATCCTTATCGTAATGGTCTTATGACGTAACAGTAATTTAAATATGACAAAGAATACTTAATTGAACAATTGCAATTATGAGGAAAGAGGACATGTCAACCTTACCTTGCAGAACAACACTGTGCACAGCATTGGCTGCACTACGTTTAATATCGGGTACATTCGTACATATTCATTGGTGATCTTTTTGATAAAATAAGCCTGCCAAATAAAGATACAATTGACCGATGATATAAATAAGTGCATGTACCTTTTGAAAAACAAATGTGGGTAAGCTATAATATACTTAATTATCAGTATCAGTTTTTGTTAAACTGTTTTTTATTCAAATATGATATAGGATGAATTGAGTCGATGTGTACACTAATTATTTTGAAAACTTTAACTTATATTATAAGTGAACAAATAATTATTGGAAATATACCTATACTTATGATAATTCCGTTTATAAATGATGTTTCATTCAATTTGAATGTTTCTGATATAAACCAAGACAATCTGAATCAAAGACTTAATAAAGCATTGAGAATGACATTCGATTCGATCTGATTTAATCTGATCGCACAATGTTTGCATTTACATGTTATGGCGACATCAGACATCTATGAATAATTAATTGCAATAAATTCTTCAATGAAATTCGTTTAAAAGCATAGATATTCTTTGAGATGGTATATAACGGATCTTGAACATAAAACAGAACTGTCATGTGAAGCAATAAATATTTATCGTATATATAAACCAAACACGAAATCCGACCTTTTGAAGGCGGTGAATGCTGTAATATAGTTCTTCAACAGAAAGCAATAAATACAAGTTCTCTCGGTTACTAATGAAATTTCTGGCAATGTTTGCGTGAGGTGGTCCTACCGCGATTTTTGTCTCAATTATTGCACGTTCAAACATTTAACTATTGCTTGTTAAGCCTGTAGATGAACACGCGATGTTTATTACGGCCGTGCTGAGGCTTTGAGAACAGGTAACGAAAACGTTATGACCATTTTATTTCCTTTGGCGTGACGCAGGTGGATTGCAAAAAGTAGAACTGACATTACAAACATATCCATCTACTGATGATCTGCGGGCTGAACTATTGGATTCCAATTCGAATTATTTGTTTAGTGTTTAAGAGTTCTACGAAGGTGGTTTTGCTCATCATTTGAATGCCAGTATGTAATTAAAATATACTAAATGACGTTGTATCGATTTGTATGTAATAATGTAAATTAAATAAAAAATTACCGAACTAACAACCTGAATACTACCGACAAATAAGTACGTAAAACGTCTATAAAACTCTGAATAAATTAACCTTGTTATGCCTAGTGGACTCTCCCATCCTTCTAAATTGGATCAATTTATTTCCAAAATTAGGGATTTCTAGTATATTTATTTCTATATTTATAATATTTCTTACAGAAATTCCTTTAAGCAAACAGCGCAGACCCTGATGAGACGCCGCATCATGCGGCGTCTTATCTGGGTCTACGCTGTTTGCCTTTTTTCTAGACGCTAGGCATACATGGGTTAAGATAATTACGGGTAACATGTGTGCATATTGTGAACGCATATACACACATGCTATATTAAACAACGTCGAAGGTTATTAAGTTTTTTAATAATGTCACTTTGCTTTTGTTTGCCGTTCAATTGGAGACAGACCTGTTCAAACACTGTTTCAGTTATTTATAGATGTGTCTCTTGGATTTCGAAGGTAGAATTAAGCTCTGTTAACTGACGCCCCAAATGCCGATGCCTTGAAATCAAATTACAGATTTTGTTCAGGTGAAACTAATGAAATTACCTGCACCTGAAAACTGTGTTATCACTATTAAATCAGCACACGTTAATAAAGAATGATAAGTTCTATAATGTACCACATGTGGCATAAACGTGTTCATCGTGAACTAAAGCAGATAAGGATAAATGGGTTAAGGGTGTTACCTCATAGAAGAAAACACAATTTGCGGCACGTTCATCTCGTCTCTTTGAGAAATAAAACGCGTGTTGTTATGCTACTTTGTGCTTGCAGAGAAAAGGCGGAATTATTTGATCCATGCAGTCGCGTGTTTTGCTTACTATGGATGATTGTGAATGGTTTTAGTGTCGGCACTCACTTCTCGTGTGACTTTTGATTGTCGTTATTTAAATATATTATTAGAAACAATACATCAATATATTTCAAGGACTGCATATAGCATATCTTATGCAAAATGAGATAATACAGAACTGAATATCCACAATTGAATTGAATATTTACACAAAATAAAATTGAAAACATGGGACATACTTTTTAATTGAAGAAACTGTTAATTTCTCTGTGTTTCCCTAATTTATACTGGCAGGTGTTTATTCAATTCCATACATCAACATGATAAATGCCTAAATACTCTGCATTGTACCTACGTCAAATTGTTTAACGTTTAGGCACGAATGGTGAACTGTATTTTATTTAATCAAACAGTAAAAAACAAACATCTAACAAAAAACGTATTAAAGATGTTAATTTTAAAGTTATGTCGTCATGGTGTACTATTACGGAATGGGTCATGATAATGAATGTTACAATATGACTACAAAATAAACGTTGACACGCAAGGCTGATAAATTGATACATTATATAAAAAACCTATAGTGTTTTTTGTGTTGTATTAAATAAATCCAGTAATTTATTGTAGCATGACGACACGTTATTGCCGATTTATGATCAAGACAGTGATTGTTTATAGGTGGGCAAATTATTTCCATATAAATGAAGCGGTGTATATGTGTTTTGTATCTGCGGAAGTATTCGCTAATTTCAAACATCAGAAAATGTCATCCCATGTTAAAATGTACATGTAAGCTCCAATCGTTGTTTGATAATTGGAAAATGGTAAAACGATTGCAACATTCCATTAATAGCTCACTGGAGCACACAGTTCTAATAGGAAGCTGGAAGGATTCTGTAATGTGTCGTGTTCTGAGAAAACTGGGCAAAATGCTTGTACGTAAATTGTCATCCCAGATAAGCCTGTGCAGTCCGCACAGGCTAATCAGGGACGACAATTTCCGCTTTTATGGAATTTTTCGTTTAAATGATGTCTCTTTTTAGCGGAAATATAGTTCAGGCGGAAAGTGTCGTCCGGATTAGCCTGTGCGGACTGCACAGGCTAATCTGTGATGACACTTTACGCACAAGCATTTTGCCCAGTTTTCTCAGAACACGCCACAAATGATGGTCGGTATTCAGTTAGTGCGTGAGTAAGTGTGTGCGTATGTGCGTTATCATTTTCTTCTGATAATTTCTTTGAAATCATTTGCCGATTTTAACGAATCTTCCCAGGAATAATTCTTGGGTGACCGTCTTTCAAAGTTGTTTAAATTGTTTCGTTCCAGTTGAAGAGCTAAAACTCATTGTAGGTTTTAAACGAAAAGTCATTTCAGCTGAAACATTTATGCCATGCGCTGATTAACTCGAAATAAAATTTAACACATGTCAATATATAAAAGGTTTTAAAAGAAATTATGTGTAATAGAAAATGTCTTAATTTACAGATGGTACTTCGTTATAGTTAAACGGTCCTTAAAATTCGTTAAATTGTGTACTTGATAGGCTTATAGGTTTACAAAAAACAAACACATAAATATACTTAATCAAGATCCAGTGCGACCGTCTTAAGGAACTGGAATTCCTGTTGTATCGCTTATAAGTTATGTATTTCTATGACAATACTTTCTGTCACAAATCGACTCATTTGACATGGCATTCAACATTCATAGAGCGATGTCTGGATAGCAAATGTCGTTATCATTACATGTACGAGGTTCAAAAGATGATTCGTCAGAATACAATTTAGGAGAAAATCACGATCTAAACATAAACAAAGTACAACTAAATCAGTCAAAATACATAGCATGAGGAATATTTTTTATGACAATTATCTAATGCGAATCTAACACCATATACAACACAAAAACATAAAGCAATGTTCATGTATGACATATTACATTATACAAATCATACAAAATTGTAATCAAAGTATTATAATATAATATATAGTGCACAGAAAAGAAATGGAAATAAGTCTAAAAGTGAATTTGAGGCACTAAAGGTAGGCGGAAAGTGTCGTCTTAGATAAAGCCTGAGCGAACTGCAAAGGCTAATCTGGGATATCACTTAACGCACATGCAATAAACCCCCTTTTCACAGAACGAGGCTCATATGATTAGTATTTATTGTTATGAAAGTTAATTTTATACACGAATTCTTATGAATATTTCCATAGAAAAAAAACATCATTGTATAATCCAAATACTCCGGATTAATATCAGTATTTTTCTTGTGCAAGTGCATATGGCATATATTGTTGACTATTTTACCCTACTTGATTTATCTTATGATAGCCCCGCAATCATATGATTGTGGCAATATCGAACATATTCACTAAGCCTTCAATATCAATCGGTATCAGCATGCAAACTATTCGTTAGTATACAGGATTACCGCATCTGGACATGCAATCCATGATGATGGATTCAAATAGTTGTCTCGTTATTAACAACAAATCAATAACATAAGATCTATCTCAGAAACATCTTTCTAAATTTGTGTTGCCTTAATTTTTGTTATACAGGACACGCGAAAGGTATATTGAACTAGACTTCTAATGATTATAACAGAAACGTAAATTATCATCAAATATTTGTTAAGCCGATTATTATTGACAATGATCGAAAGATTAATTTTTCTTTGGATTACAAGAACATTTTTCTTGAGCACTCATTTTTACGTATATCGGTTCTTTGTATTTATTTATGGGGAGTTCACCAACAATATCGGAAATTGAGAGTTTCAATCAGGTGTAATGCAGCGACGGAAACGAACATGCAAAAATGCTTAACTCAAAGTTGACGAATGCTTTCATGAAAGATCCATTATTTTACCGACAATAACAATAACTATGTAAACACAAGTCACACGGAAAACTCCAGAGTGAATAGTGCAAGTAATCTTAACACAAAACTTAAACAACTGCGGAGGTATACGTGAGAACTCAAACTACGGACCGTGAGTAAACGACGGGGCAGAACAGTAGCATGCGCTCATATGGACAGCCAAGCAAACGAAAGGAATTGACAAGACATAGAACGGCAATGAGGGGTCAGAGGAGGACACATTAGATGTACTGTTGCATCTTCTACATGACGCCAGTAATCAAGTCCATAATATCTATCATTTTCCCCTTTATTTCAATAAATATTACAGATGTGTATGTGGTTAATTACCGAAAATACCAAATGTAAACACAAAATATATTTCTATACGCAAATAAACAAACTCCACTAAAGACCCGAATATCAATACAAAATAATTCATTTATATCAATTTTTGTTAGAAAATAAGGTTTTAATATTAAACAATCGAAATATTAGAATGTCATGCTATTAAAAATACTCACGCCATGTGCTTTCATCATAAGGAATGATTTGATATAATGTAACGAAAAATGTATGTTGACAAAAATGTTGTTTATCTTGCAGGAAACTGATTTTTCTATATTACCCCTAAGAAAAATGAAGCACAAAATGAAATAACCAAAAAGAAACAGACTTTCGCAGTCGCCTGGTTCCCAGCTTGAGATTGGGAGAAGCAACATGTACTAATTGTTCAAGGCTGAAGGAAAATCATATAACAAATTAGAAACGGCAGAAATTAAACACTTATTCAGTTAACACGATATTTTGTAATTTACTGAAACGTGGTAACACACTTACGTATTTTTCTGTTTGATATATACTATTTTTTCAAGGTAGTAGGGGTGAAACGGCAAATGATACAAATATTTTGATTTATTAACTAATAAAATAAGTTAATTTGATAACCCATTCTGTAATGACTGAAATGTTATAGTGTGTGGAGATTTAAATGCACGCGTGGGGATTAACCCAGGTTTTGCAGACAATCCAAATAAAACCATATTGAATTAATTAACTGGTGATTGTAATATGGATAATGCTACTTTACGAAACAGACAGAATACAGCGGTTAACGAATATGGTAAAATACTGCTGATGTGGTGTTGATGCAGACATATGAACAATTATCGTTGTTAACCCTTTGCATGCTGGGAAATTTGTCGTCTGCTAAAATGTCGTCTGCTGAATTTCTAAAATTAGCATTTTCTTCGATTTTTTTTTCAAAGAATACTATCAGAATAGCAAACAGTTTGGATCCTGATGAGACGCCACGTTCTGTGGCGTCTCATCTGGATCCAAACTGTTTGCAAAGGCCTTCAAAATTCGGTTCCAGCGTTGAAAGGGTTAATTCACATGGGTCTAGTGTTGTTCTGTATGTGTTATGCACATCCATGACCCTAATATTGCTTCCAATTACTATGCGATTCGTATAAGCTTAAGTACACTTGAAACAGGTTTTAACCAAATAAATGAACATTTTGTTGAACACATTGATTTTAATATATGCACTTTGCTGTGATTTACCCATATAATAAAGTAACGTCGAAATAGATAAATATACAAATACAACTAAGTAAAAAATGGTCGTTTCGTTAACGACCAATACTACATGTCAGTCAATGTTAAGTCGTGCTTCATACTTGATTATTACTATAACTGAGTCAAAATGAGTATATGCAATTATCATTTTCTTTCCTTTTTTATATTAAACGTTGATGAATTACACACTGTAATTTATAAAAGTTCTGTTGCAATGGTTCCAAAACACAAAAAAGAGTTTTATACAATTGCCAATACGGATTGTTTGTACATTCGAAAATTTACTCACAGAAAGTCGCATATTTGGGAAACCTCCAATATTGCATGCAGATATGTTCATACACCACAGCGCTTAGAACAGCCTTATTGTTCTAAATTGTATTGATTAAAAAATTAACAATACTTATTTATGCAGCGTATAAAAATATACTTACTTAACATAACTCATTCATATTCATGGTATGGTTTAAATGGCCCTGTTCATAATTTGGAACAAAAATCAAAAGAATGGTCGTATATATATAACAAAAAATGCATGCATTATATTCAAACAATCAACGCAATACTCTTGATTAAGAAACATGTTAAAAATATATGTTCGTTTATGGAGAACTCGTTAATATTAAGCGTTTGTAAGGCTTTGCATCGATAATTAAGAAACACAATAATTTACCGACATAATTTGTTTCTACGGCCCTTACTCAAAAGCTTGCTATTAATCGTTTGCATCTAGAAATCTTTGGTTCGATCCCAGGGAGCAGGTACATTTTTAAATTTAATGTTTCTCATTGATATAATAATTATTAAAACTATTTCAAGCATGATAGTTTTGCTAGTTAATTAATTGCATGATATTTTTCAAAAATACGAAAACATGTGAACAGGGTACTTTTGAATTTAATATATTTTCAAAAGCAATCTCTAGTAAACATGAACCTGTGCATGACTTCCGATGAATAGACAGATAACGGAATGCGTCGGAAAAATAAACGTTCTTTCTCTTTTTGTAACAGTAAAACATTGATTTCTTGATGACAAGAAAATATCAAAAGACAGGTTTATTTTCAAAGTCATACAAAAAATACATAAGTGTATGTTGAAAGCCATGAAAGTAGTAGTTACTATCACATTCATCTATTCAACATAAAAATATTTAAAGTAAAACTAATTAATAAATATAAGCAATTATTAGAGATAAATAATTTGTGTAACTCTAAACAAGATTAGACAAATATGTACAAGTAATAAGAATAATTAATCTTACATATACATATTTGTTTAATTTATTTTAAATGATGATGATACAGTTTGACTTTTATCATACAACTGGGCGCTGAGCATATAGGTTTTTCTTTACGATAACTTAACAAAACCAATTTGACCCAAATAGTTTGAACAAGGCTGAATGTATACCCCTCGAAATGCCTTATGCAATGAGCGCACTCAATCGCATTAGACAACTTAGAACAGCACTTCGGGCAGTTTTATTATCCCAAAAGCAGTGTTTTATTATTCCAACAAAATACAAAATCAGATCGGTAGAATAATGCTAATGGTTTCCGATTCTGGGGATAGAAAACGCAATCTCAAGTACAACAATGGTTCAGTTTATAGGATAACTATTTCTTCAGTTCTAGTTTTTAAAGACAAATATCGTGCATTTACATTCATATATGCGTGTTGGCCTTTTTCACAAAAAATCATTATGTCTATTTCCTGATATTCGGTGATCCGATATGGACTTTGTACTATAGGAAGCTTGCTTCTGAAAACATTTAAATAGACGGAATGTAGCTGGCACTAGCATTACCTATAATTTGCCGCGCTTCAGACAATAGCTTTATATTGCTTTGTAAGAGAGCGAATAATTGAATTGATTTCAATTGAAGAAAGCTTCTTTCCAGTCTGATTTATTGACGATTAATTGCTTGATAAATCATATTTTAACATGTTAAATTACAAAGTAAGGGTTGTGTGTATTTTGCATGTTATCTATTGTGTTCTTTCTGTGCAAATGCCTTCTGTAGGGCTAAGAGTGAGGTTAAAAGCACATTTCACTGGTATAAACCTTCAGTGATTTATATTCATCTTTAGACGGTGGTGAATAAGGTTTTTGTTAGTCAATTTTTAATAAATTATTTTGCCATATGTTGTGTCGTATGTTTTGTCTTGTTCTTGTTACACCAACGTGAACATGTCATGAAATGAATTTAACTTCTTTCTATCTAAATGAAGCAATGGCAAAAATAATACCAACACAATATTATATAATATGATTCAGCTTATGTCATGATTGGCATGAATGAATTTGCTTACAAAGTGCCGTACAATCCTTTCAACTGACCTACACGTGTTCAATTCACTGTAATAAAGATTACGCCGTGTTTATACGGACATGCAAACACACATGTAAGACTTTAATGATACATCTCTTGAATAGGCATCATACACATGTAGCTGCCACATGCAAGCGTGGGAATCACACATAATACACAACTACAATGCATTTATGGCTATTGCATCAAATCACCAGCACCTGCATGCATGCATACATATCTCACAATAACTTGAACCTATTATGGCTAGTGAACCAAACCACCAACACCTGCATGCAGGTACACATATCACAAAACTCTTTGACACAGACCGTATTCACTGATTAAACATTTAACCTATTACCACCCAGATACGCACTTTGACCAGTTTGCAGTCCTTAAGAAAATCAAATTAAATACGGGTCTTTTCTTACTCGATTTAAGTGGTAAAGTCTTCATTTTCAACTTTAAGGTACTGATAAGCAGCAAACAACATAAAATATAAACATACTGCAAATTACTCTTAGTTGTTCTGATTTAATGCTGTTTGCATTAGCCATTTTAACTTCGCTTCTGGGTGGGACCCAACACGACGAATAGGACAGTCAAGACGAAGCTCCTTTTCCGCGATGTAAGCAAGTAGCCCTTTATTTATTGTTAGGTCAATACTTTGTATTGTGGTATGATAATGTCCCTTTTTTTAAAGAAATTTCATTTTATTACTGTGCATAAGTTTCAATTGTCAACAAGACTTTTAGGCCACAAATTAACGTTTCCATCGAATTATTGACAACGGCTGACTTAAGCCACTGAAANAAAAAAAAAAAAGAAATGGAATTTTAAATAAACTGTTCTAATGTACTCTGTCTGCCTCTGTAAAAACCTTTTCAAATCATTTAGCTAGCTATCGAACACATCCGTTTTCTGCGCATGCGCTTTACGAAATTAACTTAAAAAAGTCAATTTGCTGCGGGTTAATTATTCGATACGTATGTTTTTTTATATTTGTTGACATCCGTGTAGTCATTTTAAGCTGAACTGTGGCACATAGTTTGTAAGAAGGATGCTTCTGTATAAAATTACTGTACTTACTAAAAGTACGTGAAATATATTATATATGTATTTCTACTTTAAGCGCGTCGGTATCAATTGTATAACCGACCGTAGAAATCGTCAAATAATTCCGGTCTATGTATATCGATATATATCGACAGCGCATTCGAACGCCATGTGGACCTGACCCAGCTGCAAGTGCACGTAACTGTTAATTCGTCTCCGGGTTTGAGTTAGTTGTTTGTTTGAAAATTAAGTAGTGTTCATGCAATAAAGCGATTAATTACGTCCACCCAGATGATCTTTAAACCTTGTACTGCCTTTCATATGTACCGAATCTCTCTATTAAGAGAGAAAGAGAGAACTTGATTAACGTGACATTGCGCATCTGTGTTTTTACTTCATATACACTTATATTTGTTAATGGAGCATCAACATACTAAAACAATATCCCGGAAAGAGAAAACTAATGCTAAACTTGACGTAACTTTGGTAAGTTTATAATCTGGTACTAACGGCGAAAACATATGACAATTCTGAAATTATGAATACATTTACCTTCGTGTCTCTGTCAACCACATCTTCGGCCATACTTTTTCGAAGAAATATGTTATAAATGAGGTGCAGATAATTGGTCAGTTAACACATTTTAACTAACTTTTTAGACCTGTTAATTCTTTTCAGCTCAATTCAACATGTTTGAATGTAGTATTTTGATCTCGGGTGGCTCGCCAAACAAGGCATTAAACTCAATCTCTCTAAGGAAACCATAGCAGCCGAGTTCGCGGACACCTCGCTAGACAATGCTCCGCGGCTCCTCGTGTTCGAACAGCTCCTGTCTGGTTCGTAGTCTCCAGTGTATCTTACCAAAGAATATTCAAACAAACATACATAAAAAGTGTTAACAAATACAAAAATGTAAATGAATAAAATTAAACAACTTATTAAGAATTGCGCAATGCGTAATTCATGTGGGCGTCTTTCAAATGTGTATCTGATACGTTATGAATGTACGATTGATTGGTTATATAAAACGATGCGATGTACAAACTATCCCAAATAAAATGAAGAACAAATAGCCCTTATCGCAAGCGAGGCTATCCAATCACAACGTGTTGGATAATCGAACCGTAGTTCCCTTCCCGTAACGCCGATATCGCCCTCAACCATAATTAATTTCTTGAATGCATCAAATGACCAGTGAAGTCAAAATAGCAACATTCTTTGATATTTTGGTTTAAACACTATTTATTTAGTTCATAGAAAGTGCATAATTGATATCTTTGATATTTTGAACGTGAGCATTAAACTTTTTTATTGTGTTCACCTTTTTGCAAACAATTGTGCAAAACGACTACACTTACAGGATGGGTATATGTGTTCCCAACGTGCGGACATGATCACATTAATTAAATTGTATAAGGTAAGTCAGAAACATACGTGTATATACGTGTCATAGAAAACATAATTAAAACAAAAGAAAAAAAAAACTTTTTAACACACATATTATATTCACGATTTCTAAAAGTCTATATCGACAACATACTAGGTTCGGAATTGTTTTATAGTAATATTATTGCATGATAGTATCCCTATAAAGATCTTTATGAATTTCATGTACCAAATTATTTCACATGGACAACTTTTGGAATACAACGAGTACCGCTCTCGTTGGTGATATAGGGTATGGCTTCAACGTCCGTATTCAGAATGTCTAATTAAATAAAGTAGTTTCAAAACTACAACAATTACTCAGATACCTTACGTGTGGCATTACTTAAAAGAACGTGTTCGTATCCAGCAAAGCGGAGAAAGCGTGTTCAAGTAGTGTCATTGTTTAAACACTGTCAGCATACGTCGTCCGCGGTCCTTCAAAAACAACATTCATACGTAATTAGCGTCCGAAGTCCCCATACGACCCTCTATCCGCATACCGTATATGATTTTCGAGTTGTCGCTGAATCCCGATTGTTATTTTAACTTATTTTTGTAACCATATCAAACGTAATTTACGTCAATGGAAACAAACAGAGAAAAACACTGAAACATCATGGCCATTCCCAATATGACCCTCTACTGCCATACAAAGTTGTATAATCCTTGCTTATGTACTCTTTGCCTTTCTGGTGTGCATATATGAGTTGCGTTCTGAGAAAACTGGGCATAATGCATGTGCGTAAAGTGTCGTCCCTGATTAGTCTGTGCAGTCCGCACAGGCTAATCAGGGACGACACTTTCCGCTTTTATGACATTTTTCGTTTAAATGAAGTCTCTTCTTAGCAAAAATCCAATTAAGGCGGAAAGTGTCGTCCCTGATTAGCCTGTGCGGACTGCACAGGCTAATCTGGGACGACACTTTACGCACATACATTATGCCCAGTTTTCTCAGAACACGCCACTTATAAGTTAACATATATTAGGTAATGGGACACTAATGTAAATCAAGATAAACTACTCCAACGTGCACGCAATATAATCAGCCGTATAACTGTTTCCCTGGTGAATCATTTGTGTGTTGAATTGATTCAAAATTAATCTTAGCAAGTAATGTACAGCACGATCCCTGCAGTTATTCGGCGTTATTCGGCGTCTGTTTCAGTTGCTTTTTTGCGTTTGATTGACTCGTTAATCTAATAACGCTCCAATGCGATTCCGTAATTGACACATAACCCGAGCCGACTGATGATTTCACGGTTCCCATTGGACACTAACCGCCCGAGGTTGGCTGATCAAAGTTAAATTGAATTATCTTCATCATGACTGCGGTCTGCAGTATGCAGTTTGTTTTCTGTTCCGTTGGCAATTTGTAATCCCCCACGCAGTGGAATACATTATTCATTGCACTTTTGATTATTCTGTATATGACTGTTGGCGGACAAAAACGCCTATTGAGAGTGGAAAATCAGAAAAAAACGTATCGGGGAAAACTTCTTAATTTTGAGGGCTGGCTAACAATCACTTGTCAAATTTTCAGTACATGGTTAAATCAGTTAAATCTTTTCCCATCGATTTTAAATCTAATTTATGCGAAAATCATTGTGTACATACACCGTGACGTCATAACATCATTGTCAGTATGACCCGGTGCAAAAATGGAAGATATTAAAAAAATAGTGCGCCGTAAATATGTCTTTTATTTCATTCAAAACATTAAACACAAAGAAAGGTTCGTGCACTGGTATAACTGAACGTGTTGTTTGCGAATAGTTGCCAGTTATTAAAAACCGTTGTCGCATAATCGCGGATGATGTCATCCGGCCTAAATGTTCGGGCACTCTGCTGTTTCGCGCACACATGTTGTTTCGATCGTTTTTCCGCCTTAGTTATTTTTCTCGCTACCACCTCAACGTGAGCTATGGTTTTACTATAAAATATTAACAAAAATACTTTTTAGATATAGGTTTTGGTTTCTCAAAAACGAAGCTTTGAAATATTTATCAAATAACATTGTCAAAACTGATTTGATCCATACATTTCTAAGCCATTTTGTAGATACAAGTATACTCGATTTATCTGAAAAACAACTCAAAATTGAAAAAAAAAATTCTTGCAGAATTTTACCTATAAGACAAAAATTATATTTTACTCAAATTACTGGCATAACATATGTATAAAGTAGATCGTTTCGCCAATAAATGGAACTACTGCATAATTCTTTCAAAGTTGACGCATTGGCAAGTAATATTGATATGCAACTGTCTAAAGACTTAAAGGGTAATGCTTACGAGGCGAGTGATTTTAGTGAAACGTTTGTTTTTTGCTAAATTTACATTGATAACCAACAGTAGAAGCTATGTTTGCAAAATGTATTATTAAAATTAATTGCGGAGCGGGAGGGGACACTTATTACCGAACGCATAATTTAAATTTGAATGATGATCTGTATCAGGTGATACGTTGCAATCAGCCACTTATCTAATGCAACATTAACATAAATTTAGTGCATTTGGAATGGATATACGCCCGCTGAAAACGATAAATTATGGAATATATTGCCAAACATGTAGTATATAAACGAACAGACATGATTCTCATACCAAATTCCAAACATGTTTAAATTATCAAAACTAAGCAAGTGTACGGTTGCACATGCACATGAAAATGTTGTTATTAAAAGAAATATATAAGAAGTTGAACTTCATAGAAAATTACCATTAAAATAATAGTTTGCCTTTTAACACAAACTTACAGCGGTCATACGGCATCATATGTTATTGGTCTATACAACTGACAATGTGTGTCATTTTGCGTCATTAAACTTATTTACATCTAAAACGTGTTTAAACAATGAATATCTCCATTTATTTTTGTTATTGAGTGCCCAGTTGAATTTTACGAATATTTCAATATGCCAAACTTGGCCTTGTGGTATCTGGGGCCAATAGTTTGGGAAATAATTTCAATGCGTTATGTTCAAATGATGCTTATCTAATTCCGAACCCCTAATGCAGTTGTATTGTTATAATACACTTGTAGTCACTTCACATTGTTTCAACTCAAATGGATTAATAATCATTTAACATTCATCTTTTTGTGTTTGGTGTAAATTTTCGTTTTCAGGAGTTTAACATTATTTTTAAATGTGGAAATTTCAAACATATTAACACGTTTGATGTTTTAACACCGCAAAACGAGCATTTCATTGAAATCGTTCGCATATTATTTGTTGTAAACATTAACAGGTAGATGTGAGTGTAAAATGTTTCTTTTAGACATACAGTTCGGCTGTAAACAAAGTACACTCATGAAGGCAAATGGAGATACATTGAACTTAAACTGCATTAAATTTAGACGATTGCATTTTACATATTGCATCGATCAATGAAACATGCTTACTTAATATATCACTTACGATCTTTTTTTATTCTGGGAACCGCGATAGTAAGGTTTGACATAAACCCATGTTTATTGGATCTGTAAAATTCTTTTAAATTTCAAAATGCGTCCCTTTTATGACAACACTCACCCTTATACAAACACTGGGAACTTTGGACTGTCTGTAATATGAGACACTTTATGGTAACTATGGTAACACTGACAGTGGAAGTGACAAATCAATTCATATACAAACAATGTAGCCACATACATACGTATTATCTTTGTATATAGTCGATATGTGATCAATAGACGAGTGGCAAGTTCGTTTGGAATATTCACCAGTTTAACATACATATATATATATATATATCTTTAACGACAACATTCAACCGATCTAAATGTCAATATTTGTTTGCGGATCGTGTAAGCACGTATCAGCTTCTAGATTTGTAGTTTTATTATTGTTTTCTTTCAGCGCTGGTCCGTTGAATATTTTCCTCGAATATTCTACATATTTGTGACTGTTTATTTCTGCTTAACTCTGCTCCAATACGTTTAGGGTTTTGGGTTACGTCGCAATTTTTATTTTAAAACCTAATACCTTCTTCGCTACCATAACCATTTGAATCTTGGACCATCAAAGGAAACGCTGATGACGAATCAGACACTGTTTTATGACATAGGGCCCGGACCAGCGCAATGAAAACCGGATGCGCAGAGCCCTACATGGTGCGAAACCGTTAGCTGTAACGCCACATTAAGTTATATGCGAAAATCGAATAAAGTTTCAGAAATAATCAACCACCAGGACACTGACTGATCAAAAACTATATGAAATAAACAGTTTGTACTTCGACGATTTCATTCGCGTCATAAGTCTTGGAGCTTATCCTTAAAATAGTCTTAATCAATTATAAACAAACTGACATCTATCTATCTATCTATACTATATAACTGACATCTATCTATCTATCTATCTATCTATCTATCTATCTATCTATCTATCTATACTATCTAACTCCCCTTGCGGGTATTATTGACAGGTGCGCAGTCAGTGCCAGATAAAAGAGTTAAAAGTGAAAAAGTGAGAAAGAAAGTATGGGTGAGGTGAAGTGATTTAAAGTAAAACAAAAATGATAAAAACATGTCTCCCGGAGTTCAAGGGGCAGAAGGGGAAAGCAGGGACTGCTTAAACCCTTCAAGATCAGGATGTTAAACTGTAGTGGCAGGGAGGTTGTTCCATATCACAATAGCACTTCGGAAAAATGAAAATTTATAATTATTTGCAGTGTCATGAATCTGTCTGTAGGAGAGGAGGTGCATGTGACGAGTGAATCTGTTGGGTTTCTCGATATATGATGGTAGGGGCACAGCCACTTAACCCTGGATAATTTTTAAAAAGATGATTAATTTAGTGTCATTCCGTCGGTCTTGTAGGGTCTGCCAACCAAGTTCCTGTTGCATGGAGGTGACACTGTCATATGGGGAATAGTTATGCTTGACCCAGCGGACTGCTCGACGCTGTACATTTTAAATTTTTTGTATATTTTGTCATGTGTGAGGACTCCATACGGAAGAAGCATATTCAACCTGTGGTCTAACTATGGTCTTGTATGCGGGCTGGCGAATGTCGAAATTTCTTGTATGTATGCTCCTGCGTAGAAAACCAAGTGATTTATTAGCGTTATTTGTAATTCTATTTATATGGGTGTTCCAGGAAAGGTCTTTTGAAATGTCCACACCTAAGTATTTTTCATTGTCAACAGTTTCTAATATTAGTCCATGAAGTCTGTAATTAAAAGAAAATGTTGATTTATTTCTGGTTATGTTTAATACTAGGCATTTACTTGGGTTGAACTCCATGTCCTAAAGATGTTCCCATTCCATTAGTTTATCTTGATCTTCTTGTACAATATGACAGTCATGCATATTGTTGATTGTAAGGTATACAGCAGTGTCATCTGCAAATAAGCGAACTTGAGAAGTTATAGATTGAGGTAAATCATTTATATAGAGAAGAAAAAGTAACGAACCAAGCACAAACCCTTGTGGTACCCCGGATGTAACTGGTACTTCGGATGATAATTCTCTTTCTAGAGCAACACGTTGAGTACGACCTATAAGGAATGATTTCACTTCTTTATATTGATCCATGAGAGAGTAGCTTTATCCACACCATGTTCCTGTAATTTGAAAAGCAGTTTAAGATGGTTCACTTTGTCAAACGCTTTGCTGAAATCAAGCAAAATTAGTTCAGTTTGTTGTCAAGATGTCATTTTTCGTGCCAGGTCATCAATGAGTTGTAAAAGTTGTGTTTCGCAGGAACGCTTTTCTCTGAAACCATGCTGTTAGTCATAAAGTATGTTATATTTATTGAAAAGAGCTGAAAGATCAGAGGAAATTATATGTTCTAAGGGTTTACATAAAATACAGGTTAGTGAGATAGGTCTGTAATTGCTGGGTCTTCTTTGTTCCCTTTCTTGTACACCGGTATTACATTTACAGATGTCCATACTTTCGGGAGAATTCTTAAAAAGGAGTGTTATTATTGGAGAAATGTGTGTACTTAATTCTTTTAGAACAAGAGGTTAGATGTTGTCGGGACCTGCAGCCATGTCTGGTTTAAGATTGTATAGCAACTTCTCCACCCAATTGACACTGACTGTGATCTTTGGCATTGTTGGAAATTTTCCGAAAGATGAAGCTGAAAATTCATTAAGATTTCTGAAAAAAGAGAGACATGATTTTGAAAGGGTAAGGGGGACATAGGTGTGAACACGGATTGGAATTGTTGCTTCAAAACATTGGCCTTTTCTTGATTCACAGAAGTTGATTTTCCTGAAACATTGTCAAAAAGAGTAGAAATACATTGAGCGTCTTGTTTGGAGTTTTTTAAGAGACTATACCGTTTCTTCGGATTAAAGTTGGATCTGTTCTCTTGAACGTCAGGGTCATCAATGCCTAAAATGGACTCGACATATTTATTATAAGCAATTTAGTTCTTTCGTTTGATAAGGTTTTTAATATTTAGGAACATTTTCCTGGTCTTATGAACTACATTGTTTTTGAGTCTGAAATAAAGTTTATCTCTTTTTCTCATTAGTCGTTTTATCGGTTGGGTAATCCATGGTTATGATCTGCTTGTACCTATAGTTTTTGAGGGAATAAATTGTTTAATACCAGTGGATATCTCATCTGAAAAAATTGACCAAAGTTCTTCTACCGAGGTACTTTCACCTTTTTCATGAACCCTGTCACTCACTCCTTGCATGTGGGTTTTGAAAGAATCCCAGTCTGCCTTTCTATACAGCGGTACAACCCTGGGTTTCTCTTTTGTTATTTTTGGTATTAGATCTGGAATGAAAAATACAATATCATGGTCTGAAATACCTGAAAGAGATTTTACAGAGTTAACGAGAGTATGATTAGAGGTCAGGAAAAGGTCCAAGATGTTGTTTTCTCTTGTGTTTTCAGTCACCATTTGAGTAAGGTTAAAATCTGCAAGCAAGTCAATAAAGTCATCATAAAGTTTTACAAGCTGCATCAACAGGAGTTAAATCTTATTTAAGCTTGAGGTCAAAAGGTCCTTGAGAAGAGTGGCTTTTTACTTATAATTATATTGGGTTATATTAAGCTAAATAACAAAATCTGTAAATACATTTAAATGCTTTAGCATAATTATGAGCTATACGTCAACATTTAAAGCGTTGTTTTATTGATTGGATTTAAACTGGAATTATCGTTGATTTATGCATTTAATTTTCGCACATTGTGATGTTTAAATAGAATTCATTCTGAGTGTTTTATGTTAGATATTTATCCATATGTGTACCTTTGTCTACATTTCCATTTACTATGTCAACAACTCGATGCCTGCCTTCCGGCGTTCGTAGCTGCTGTCAAACAAACACTTCCGTTGCTAGTGCTGGATAATTGCTTTGATTACAAATAACATTTGTCGCTGTGGGTTATGTTAGGATTTCTACCAACATTGTTGGTTGTAAATACCCATGTATGAAAGGGTGAAATAATGATCATCCTATCAATAATAACACTGTACTAAACATTAATAGGTTCGCACTATATTTGGTTCAACAGATACCTAGTCGTACATATCTAAAGTAGTTGGGACTAAATAGCTGTACGCAAGAAACGTAACGAATCAGCAATAAATGGTTTCAATATATTCTAGTTTGATTACTATTAACTGAATATCATGCCGATTTGATTAAATATTCCTATTAACGGTCATGCGGTTGCGATTTCATGAGCTATGAATTGCACTTTATGAAAACATATCTTTATGTGTGATTATTTAAAAAAAATTATATGTTAAGCATAACTGATTTCTTTTTCGTTTAGGGCCTTAGTTCACGAAATCAACATGATGTAACGGAGAGTGACATTTACCGTTACGGCGAGGAGCATAATGGGTAAATAATAACGTAAAGGGTTTTAACGCGCTTTAACACAGTGAAGGTGTTAAGGTAATAAACTCGAACTCACATTTAAGTATACCCACTGTGTTTTCCGCTCACTATGAGCGCATTTGCTTATCAGTTACATTAACCCATTATGCCGAGTGGACTCTCTCATCCTTCTAAATTGGATCAATTTATTTCCAAAACTAGAGATGTCTCATATATGTATTTCTATTTTTATAATATTTCTCACAGAAATTCCTTTAAGCAAACAGCGTAGACCCTGATGAGACGCCGCATTATGCGTCGTCTCATCTGGGTCTACGCTATTTGCCTAGGCCTTTTTGTAGACGCTATGCATAAATGGGTTAAGTTTAGTGTATAGTTTATACTACGGTTTATGTACGGAAAACATAAACTACGTATTGTTACATTTTACTTTTAAATAAATATATATTTGCTGGAAGCTGACCGCGCTTAACCATATACGTGTTAGTGCAGATACCATGAAATTAAATACTGTACGGAATAAATGTTCATAATATGAAACACCATAAAGCAATTTTCTATTTGCAAACGCAATAGTGAGTATTTCATCAGTCTCGCTGTACCAGGTTTTAAATTTTGCAGAAAGTCGGTGTTCATACTTCACAAACATTCTGCAATACAATCAAATTGAACTGATTCTCCACAGACACTATCCATATTGAATTTACAAAAGGATTCAAATTTGATCGTATTTAAATATCCAATATGTAGTCTTTATTTAAACAAGTTAGAAACGAGTGTCGACATTCGTCATTTTCATAAACCAATGGTTATCGGACGTGTCCTTTGAAAGCTGTAGATATTCATTCAACTCCTCGCTTCGCAGAGTGCCATATGAATAAAAATTATGTGGAAAGCTGGTCTTATTTTTTGTTTCCTGACTTGTCTCCGTGCGGCGTTTTGTGTGTTCGAGATTGGTAAGTATTTTCACGTAATTATGTTATAATGATTCAATTATTTAAATTATGTTCTTAACATGTTATTATGTGCATGCCATTGTGTACACAATAAAAACTGTTAACACGTTTATATAGTAAAGCACTCTTTATTGAGTTAAATACTTCTTTAAAGAATATATTTTTGTATTATTTATCGTTTTAAATGTATGGTTCAAACATAACAAATCTTACTATTAAACATTTAGTAAATCATGTTTATCATCGATACTTAAGCATTTACTTTTTGTCTTTTTCTCTAATGAAAATATGCAGATTGGAAGAAGACGTCGCTCATATTTATGATATTTCGAATGTATTTATTAGCATTTGCTTTAAAATAATACATATTTATGGAATAAAGTTTCTCTACCAACGGATAAGATATTTGCTTGAAACTTGGTATAATAGCAAATAATTAATTTAAACATCAACATAAATTATTTTCTGTAAACAATATTTGATGAAATATTTCAGAATTAAAATTAATTAATGAACATATAGAGAATAATAGGTTAGTGTTGATTATAGATCAGGTTTATCATGCGAGGCTTAGAAAACAAAAAGCACGAGCCTTGGCGAGTGCTTTTTCGTTTTCGTGCCGAGCATGATAAACCTGATCATAATCAACACTTACCCATTATTCTATTTATCCCACTTTCATTCAGTAAACCTTTTTATTTAAACAAAATAAGTTTAACTTGTTATTTTCGCTTGATTTATGACGTCATTTTGTCGAAAATATGACGTCATTTCGTGCGGTGTATTATAGCAGAAATTTAATCAACGGGGCTATAATCAACCGAAATCGCTGTAAAAGTGGGATAAAATTGTTTACATATAACAACTTCCAAAAGAATAAGTATTAATAAAACCAGTTTATTATTAAATTTAGATATATGCAAAAGTATATTGTGACGTCATGCCTGAATCTATTATATAGTATTAATATATAGCTAGAACTAATTGATAAATATACACTTGGAGACTTTTCTAACGCATCACTTAATCATATCAATATAGCTCCCTTATTTTTGAACGGATTGTGTTGAAATTTGGACCAAGAATAATTCAACATCTATCTTATAGCCCCTGAAAATTTAATTGAAATTGAAAAACAACCAAATATAAAACTTAATTAATTAAAAAAGTCACTTCAAAAGTCAAATTCGCAAACTCGTACAACGTTAAATAATAACAATGTGAAAAGTAAAACGCATAAACCTACACGTCTTAATAACTGACAAGCTTGCAACATGCCGATTGAGCCGTTGCGCTTCTGAATATTAATACGAACCTTATTTTTTTTCTTTAATTAATGTTATGTTTTTTCTTGTGTAAAAGCTCATCTAGAATGATGAAATTGAAATTAAAATGGAATAACATGTATATCGCGTTTAACTACACTTGGTGAATTTTCTAACGCATCACTTTTAAAACTTAAATATTTCAGTAATGAGTAAATATTTTTATTTAAAATTGCACCTGTGATCATTTGACTACATTATGTGCAAGCTAACGATAAAATCATTCATCCGTGACGATCGGTCGCTAAAGCAAGTGGGGCAGGTAGCCTGCAAAATGCAAAGTGCCAATTGCGATCCTGAATATTCATACGAGCTGTATTGTTTTGTTAATTAATTTTATGTTTTCCTTGTGTAAGAACCCACCTAAAATAATTAAATGGAAATAAAACTAGAATTATATCGCGTTTCACCATTTTCACGTGCAAAAATATGGAACCACACCTACCCCACGTGCTAAAGCGTCCAATCGTTATGGATGAATGATTTTATCGTGAACTTGCATAGAATGTAGTCAAATAATCGTATGAAAATTGTTTAATCAATATCTTTACTCATAACTGAGAAATTCAAGTTTGAAAAGTGATGCGTGAGAAAAGTCCCCAAGAGTTTAGCTACAATCATTCAGAATTACAATCTGGTGAACAGTGACTTGTTAAATGTAAAACAGTTGAATTTAAGTTTGAGCATATATCTACTTAGTGGGTTTAAAAAATCAATGTCAGACTTTACAAACATGCAATTTATTTTTCTGTATTTGGGAAAACAATTAGTTCTCGTCCATTTCATTACTTTGACATAAATGCCAAAGTCGCTAATTTCATTCCAAACGGCTATATCTAACCATTTCAATTATACAGTTATATGGACGAATGCGAAATTGTAATCGCTGTTTCATTAAGTTTCGTGAAATGATCGATTCTTAAGTGTGTTATTAACTTATAACAAAAATGGCGAGTTTCTCTCCTTATGTTGCCTGTGTTGTGTAAATACTTCTTTATGCAATATTATTGATTTGAAATGAGAGTCGCGTTCTGAGAAAACTGGGCATAATGCATGTTCGTAAAGTGTCGTTCCAGATTAGCCTGTGTAGTCCGCACAGGCTAATCAGGGACGACACTTTCCTCCTAAATTGGATGTATTCGTACTGTTAACGACTTTATCATATTAAATATGATACCCTCTTATTTTGTATCTCGTTTGGTGGTGTTTTTTATTCAAGTAAATGTGTAGGAGTGATATTTATAACTTATAACATTATACACTATAAACTCAATATTGCGTTTTATTGTTAAGATGATGCCTTGACAATTCCAAGGAATTCCATTGTTATTGAGTGTATGTATAAAATGCATTATTGCTGTAGAGAGTGGTTTGTTATGTCTACTGTTTGCAGACAAAGTGCACTTTATCCCTGACAAGTCTGTCAGCGATATTCAGATACCAGGCGGCCGAGTAAGTGTCATAGAAAACCCGCATTACAACCGGAACTGCTTTGTGGAATGCGCGCAACGCAAAGCCTGTGTCAGTGTCGGGGTGACGGCCAACGGCAAATGTGACCTGTACCAGCACGACTTGACCGACTTCTCATACAATATTGTACTTCAGCCGGGAACAACATTTTACAAAGGTTTGTTTGAAACTTGAATAATATTGTTATATGTTTGTTGTACCAGAAGTTTTCTTAACTTGTTTCTCTATAACTGCTCAAAGAGGATTACACACTTATTGATCGACGCAACTTCATCACAACTGTTATAATTATGGGGTAGGTATGGTTTCATCTTTTTGCTCGTTAAAAAGGTGAAACGCGATATACTTCTAATTTTATTTCAATTTCATCATTTTAGGTGGGTTTTTACATCGTGAAAACATAAAATAAATTAAAACACGATATGGTTCGTATGAAAATTCAGGAGCGAATTCGCGCAAATGGCATGTTTCTGGCCGATCAGCCCTTAAGACATGCACGTCGTCCAAGTGCAAAACGAGGGAACCATAGTTACCCCACGAGCTGAAGCGTCCGATCGCCACGATTAATTATTGTATCATGAGCTTGTACAGAATGTTATCAAATGATCACATGAACAATTTTAAATCAACGGTCGTGGAGGTTTCTCTGTTCTGGTTGATGCATGATGGAGTAAGTTCTTGGACTCAGAGCCGGTTTATTTACTTTGGAATTTTCGAAGATATCACATCTTCTTCATCAGCTGATCACTGGTAAATGACGTCACAATAAGTTTCAAAGTAATTCCAAAGTAAATAAACCGGCTCTGAGTCCAACAACTTACTCAATTTTAAATCAAACTCTTTATTCATAACTGAGATATTCAAGTCTTAAAGAATTGCGTTAGAAAAGTCTCCAATTTTATATTGATATTTACATATTCAAAAAGCAAAGGTACGTTGTGGTTGATATGGCATGCTTTCATTTATATTAAGAGTAGATGAACCAATATAAGAGTGTTCAACCAACATAACTTGCATTTCAACGTCTACTATATTTTTAACCCCTTTCCAGTCAGAAGTAAAGTAAAAATGGCAATATGCAACGAGCGTAAAACAAGAAAAGCCTGCGAGTTACTCGAACGCTGTTCAAGTTGTATGCTTGTATGCTGTGTGCTGTTCATCAGTATCTTAGGGTTGGAAATAATGCCTAAAACGTGAATAAATTAAGAAAGGTCTTCAATTTACAAGAATAAAATCTAATCAACTACAAACAAGTGAAAATTTGTATCTGAAAGGTCTAGGGCTAACAAAAAAACTGAATGTTTCTATGTTTCTATGTAAGTGGTGTGTCCCGGAACCGACTACGCGTACATCCGGTCCATCGGCGTCTGCATCAGGCGCTTCACAACAACGATGAACGCAGGTGACGCTCATGCAACCTGTAAGAAGGACGGCGCCAGCTTGATGAAGGTCGACAACGACAAAAAGATGAGCTACCTTCGGGCAACACTGACACATCTTTATGGTGAGTCCGGTATTTGAGCCTCGCTCTATGAAAAGGGGGTTTTATGCATGTGCGTAAAGTGTCGCACCAGATTCGCCTGTGCAGTCCGCAGAGGCGAATCAGGAACAACACTTTCCGCCTACACTGGATTTTTGTAAAGAAGAAAATTCTTTAAACGACGAATACAATAAAAGCGGAAAGTGTCGTCCCGGATTAGCCGGTGCGGACTGCACAGGCTAATCTGGGACGACACTTTACGCACATGCATTAAACCCCCTTTTAATAGAGCGAGGCCCATTTATAATCTGTTTTATTCGTGTATAACTATTTTATTGAACTGTATTAACATGTAATATGTTAAACATACAAATAACAGGACTGTAAGATTCAGAAATAACGTAAAATAAACTACATTTTATACATAAATAAACTACATTTTATACATAAATAACGGAAATTTTAAACGCAAATAAACTACAACTTATACATAAATAAACTACATTTTATACATAAATAAACTACATTTTGTATATAAATTTACTACATTTTATACATAAATTAACTACATTTTATACATGAATAAACCCCTATGCATGGACATATGTAAGATAATTTAAGGTTATTTTCTTTTGCGAAAGTTCATAGAAATGCACAGACACTGATTCAAGAATAACGTTCATGCCAGAAGGCTGATGGTATTGCAAATTATAAGTATTTCTTCTTAAATTAGGAGTATCAAATTAATTGCGCATTTGTATTTCATTTGCCGGAATTTAGAAAGTTGATAAACAAATCCGTAATCTGGAAATGACATAACAAAAACATCTTCATTAATTATGTTTATATGTTACTGCTAAAACGTTGTGTAAATTATAGACACAACTATACGAATACTATTTACTTTTTAAAACAGCTGATGACCGACTGTTCTTACTTGCTGGTCGTTACGAGAGTGCAACCGGTTGGAGATGGAATGTGAACTTGACTGTTCCAATAACCAACACCACCGGCTCCTTGTACTGGGGACCAGGGGAACCGAACGTTACCTCCGGCACATGCGTGGGTGTGACGTCACTGGGCGGATATTTGAAGGCATTTGACTGCATGCAGACCGCTCCATTTATCTGCGAGATGGAACTGAAGTAGGATCTCGTAGCAAAAAGATATGATTCAATTCTGTGTGTTTTTTTCTAATTGCGCGTTGCTGTGAATTGTTACCAAAAACTTTGTTTAACGTAGTTCTTTTATAAACTTGTATGTCGTGTTTGAATGAGAATACTTTTCATGTATCTTAAACGGTCTGAGAACAGTGCTTTTTACGGTCTGAGAACAGTGCTTTTTACGGTCTGAGAACAGTGCTTTTTACGGTCTGAGAACAGTACTTTGTACGGTCTGAGGGCAGTAGTTTTTTACGGTCTGAGAACATTACTTGTTACGGTCTGAGAACATCACTTTTTACCGTCTGGGAACATTACTTGTTACAGTCTGAGAACATCACTTTTTACCGTCTGGGAACATTACTTGTTACAGTCTGAGAACATCACTTGTTACGGTCTTAGAACATTACTTGTTACGGTCCGAGAACATTACTAGTTATGGTCTGAGAACATCACTTGTTACGGTCTGAGAACATCACTTGTTGTGGTCTGAGAACATTACTAGTTATGGTCTGAGAACATCACTTGTTACGGTCTTAGAACATTACTTGTTGTGGTCTGAGAACATTACTAGTTATGGTCTGAGAACATCACTTGTTACGGTCTTAGAACATCACTTGTTGTGGTCTGAGAACATTACTAGTTATGGTCTGAGAACATCACTTGTTACGGTCTTAGAACATTACTTGTTACGGTCTGAGAACATTACTAGTTATGGTCTGAGGACATCGCTTGTTACGGTCTGAGAACATCACTTGTTGTGGTCTGAGAACATTACTTTTTTCGGTCTGAGAGCATTACTTTTTACGGTCTGAGAACATTACTTGTTACCGTCTGAGAACAGTATTTTTTACGGTCTTAGAACATTACTTTTTACGGTCTGAGAACATTACTTTTTACGGTCTGAGAACATTATTTTTTACGGTCTGAGGGCAGTAGTTTTTTACGGTCTGAGAACATCACTTTTTACCGTCTGGGAACATTACTTGTTACAGTCTGAGAACATCACTTGTTACGGTCTAAGAACATTACTTGTTACGGTCCGAGAACATTACTAGTTATGGTCTGAGATAATCACTTGTTACGGTCTGAGAACATCACTTGTTGTGGTCTGAGAACATTACTTTTTTCGGTCTGAGAACATTACTTTTTACGGTCTGAGAACATTACTTGTTACGGTCTGAGAACAGTATTTTTTACGGTCTTAGAACATTACTTTTTACGGTCTGAGAACATTACTTTTTACGGTCTGAGAACATTATTTTTTACGGTGTGAGAACATTACCTTTGAATGGTCTGAGAATATTACTTGTTAACGGTCTGAAAACATTGCTCGTGTACGGTCTGAGAGCATTGCAAGTGTAAGGTCTGAAAACATTACTCTCGAACGGTCTGAACACATAACTTGTGTGCGGCCAGAAAACATTACTCTAGCTAATACGGTATGAAAACATTAATCTAGCTAGTTCGGTCTGAAAACATTACTCTAGCTTGTACGGTATGAAAACATTACTCTAGCTAGTACGGTATGAAAACATTACTCTAGCTAGTACGGTATGAAAACATTACTCCAGCTAGTACGGTATGAAAACATTACTCTAGCTAGTACGGTATGAAAACATTACTCTAGCTATTTCGGTCTGAAAACATTACTCTAGCTAGTACGGTATGAAAACATTACTCTAGCTAGTACGGTATGAAAACATTTCTTGTGTACGGTCTGAAAACATTACTTCAGTTAGGTCTGATAACATTAATTGTGTACGGTCTGAAAACATTACTCTATGGTGTGAGGTAGGTATTGGTATACAGAAAAAAAAATATATCAATATTGAAGATAAGCGGTATTTCTTTGACATTATCACAATTTACTGCATACTAGCAGACGCTGCAGACGCTTCTACACTAAAATTAATCTGTAATTTCGAATGTGTAGTTTGTAATTGGAAAAAATTAATGTTAATGTGAATATATCTATAAGTGATAATCTAAAACAATTTCGAAATTGATACAAGGTTGACAAGTAACAAAATATTCTAAAATTTCAGACGAAGTGGTACAATAAATTCTTCTAGTTTAAACTGGTACATATAATGTTCGTTTTCATTACTCATCCATATACAAAACATTTAGACTTTTGGGAAATCCCGAATTGTCTGTGCCGTTTTGTTCATACGATGCATAGACACAATTTTAGTTGCAACAAGTACGAGTAGAGGTGTCGGTTTCGGCGTAAACTTGGCCTTTATGAATATCGCTGCAGTAAACAAATTATGATTTAAGGCACCATTATAAGACATATAATATATTTCATTTAACAATCCTTGCTCATCTTTATAATTGAATTTAGGATTGAGAAAACAAAATCGTATTTTTTTGCTTTTTTACCTTTACTCGTACACGCAAGTGACCATGCTTGTTAAGATTGTGCGGATGTAATTAAACAAATATTTTATTTATTTTTCTTACTTATGATATGCAATATGATGTCTTTTTATTGTGTTCATTAATGATTATAATTTTCAAGCACATAGGGCTTTCGCCTTTGTATCATTTGTGAGTTAAAAACTAGCTTTAAAAACTTAAAAGTTGATTGCGGTCAACAGTTTATAGTCATTCTTGTTTTTTCATTGAAATAAGTATTACATTTTATAAAAATATATCGACTAACAACGGATCAGTAGAACATAATACTTAACAATACGCACTTCATAATTCGACACAGCTTGCTAAGTATTATACCATCTGATTTGGGGACCCAATATTATTCACAATAATAATCTCATTGTCTTTCAAATGACTTTCCTTACCACAAAATAACGTTTTCAAGTACGACACTACTAACCCTTTTAGCGCTGGAACCGAATTTTAAAGACTTTTGCAAACAGTTTGGATCCCGATGAGACGCCACAGAACGTGGCGTCTCATCAGGATCCAAACTGTTTGCTATTATGATAGTTTTCTTTGAAATAAAATTTTAAAAAAATGCTAATTTTAGAAATTCAGCAGACGACATTTTAGCAGACGACAAATTTCCCAGCATGCAAGGGGCTAATGATGTAGGTCACTAATGCATTGCATTCAAATATAACATTTCATTCCAATAATAATCAGCAAAAGTAACCATTAACGATTTGGTTTAATTGGATACAGGATATGATTGCGAAGAATCCGGTTGCAATTTTTTTATCACTTTGGGATATTAATTAATCGAAGTTGCCGACTTGCATACTGTTCAAATAGTTCGTTTTGATCTGATGAAACTCTTGCCAAACAGTGTAACATTAAAATGTGTTCCTATTGTGATGTTCTCGTACATCCGGTTGATTTATTTACAGTTCTACACTCTTTAATTAAAACTGGTTCGAAAAACGACGAACTTCCAGTTACACGCTATGGATTTGCGTATTTCCTTATTGTTCTTTACAGACATTGAATGCATTTTGATTGTTCCGTTCAAATTGTATTTACAAAGTGTAAATATTTCATAATTTCCACATAGGCAGTGGATTCCCTGTACAAATGCAATCTATTTGAGACGCGCTATGAGAAAAAGGAGGTTTAATGCATGTACGTTAAGTGTCATCCCAGATTGGCCCAGTGCAGTCCGGACAGGCTAATCAGGCACGATACTTTACGCCTTAGCTGGATTTTTGCAAAGAAGAGACTTTCTTTCAACGAAAAATATCATAAAAGCGGAAAGTTGTCATACCTGATAACCTGTGCGGGGACGACACTTTACGCGTATGCATTAAATCCCTTTTTACAGAGCGAGGTTCATTTATTTTTGTCCAGCTGATGCCACTGTCAAATTAGTGCATTAACCCGTGTTGAATAACCGGAAGCGTGACCCGAACAAGGTAAACAGTATGGTTATATATGAAAAACGATTTCAAAAGTCAAGCTTGAAACCATATAAAACAATGAACCATCAATACATGTTTTCAGTATGACGTACAATAAGTTTTCCGCCAAAGATGTTTTCAATGACGGATTCGTTGTCACATGTGTAGATTGGAAACTTGAAATGTGTGTTAAGCAAAGAATTATTTGTTTTATTTCTTACTGTCCATCTGATTGGACAACCTCGGCCCAGTGGCTTAGCTAGAACATTTGTGGCGTGTTCTGAGAAAACTGGGCGAAATGCTTGTGTGTAAAGTGTCATCCAAGATAAGCCAGTGCAGTCCGCACAGGCTAATCCGAGACGACACTTTCCACCTAAACTGCATTTTCGCTAAGAAGAAACATCATTTAATCGAAAAATTCCATTAAAGCGGAAATTGTCGTCCCTGAGAAGCCTGTGCGAACTGCACAGGCTAATCTGGGATGACAATTTACGCACAAGCATTTTGCCAAGTTTTCTCAGAACACGCCACATTTACTAATTGTCGGCATAGTCATTAAGCCAAGATACGAATTTAGGTGTTAATCACAGTCAATATTCGACCCCAGTCTTGAAGCAAAAGCGAATGCGAAACAATGTCGCCACGCAGGCTTCAATACCAGTGAGCGAAAAATGATCGCTATGTTAGTATTTAACGTATTTTTAATTATGGGGGAAAATATGACAACGCTTAATTTCAAATGATGACTACCCATTTAAGAACACATATCTGTAATATGTTTCTTAGTAAGGAGTGTTATTTCGCTTGTTAAACATAATGTATACATTCTTATTTAAATCTATGACAATTATTTTAAAAATCGTCATTTTACCAAACTGTGAAGAAGACCCTTCAACTTTTTACATGTTATTTGATCATGCGAGAAGATATTGAGTATGCACATATGGCTATGAACTAATGCTGTACATTTTTATCATTTATTGCAAAATAAGAACACATTAGCTTCAAACAAAATGGTTTTTGTGCAAACATATATTTAATTAATACGGACACTTACTAAATGCCTTCACGCCCTTCTCATAAAGCGGCTCACTGAAGGATAGTGTCAATTATGGTTGTCACCACATAAAAATATCTCCATGTTATGTTTATAACCCACACATTCAAACGACCGCTAGTATGTTTCCGTTTTAGCAGAAATAGTTTATTACAACAACGCATTGAGAGGCATGTAGGTTTGATTGTCTGCGGTGCTGTCTCTGTCTAGCTGTGTTCACCTCGGGCGTCAACGGAAAATAGCTCAATGTTGATCAGCATACCATGGTGTCATGATATCAAATATTATACAATATAACAAGACACTTTTAGAATTAATATTGAACAATCTAGATGTGTTTTAATAGTAAGATTCTCGAGTATGAGAGGATTGCAAATGTGTCGACAAGAAGACCTCAGGCGAAGCTTTGCTGATCAACTGGCTGTTTTTGTTTTCTGTAGGCCTATGTTTCAGATTCAAAAGTCTCATATTCAATCAGCTGCCATTGTGTTGATATGAAAAGGTTTATCCGTTAGTACATGCATGCTGCTTAACGACACTCGATTGTAATTTACTTGAATATGCGTTACATTATTCAACATGGCAAGTGTGCGTTTTGCTTCATGCATATGCTGTTGAAACAATTTATATTGCATGTTTGTAAGTACTTATTTTTCAGTCCCTTTGTTAATATCGCTTCTTTTTGCACGTACCTAACAAGTGATTTCAAATGTTCTGCTTTCTAACTGCAACATTGAAATGTTTATTCACACTACATTAATTAAATTTTCTAATTACATTCTTTGTTTGCCAAAATTCATTTGATGATTTTGCAAGTAAATTTTACGAGCGATTAAAGGCCTCATTGATCTGTCTTCCATCATGGCTATGCGTTATTATAGTACTTTGAGCCAATAAGCAATCTGACGTTATAGTGCAAATTACTATTGACGGGAGACAACTCTGGCAGTTGTTCGATAGTTACCGGAAGTAAACTATGAAGGATGGGTGATTGTTGCAAGGCTCAATAGAAATGGCAACTGGCTGTAGCAAATTATGGGTATTCGAGTACAAACTATTTATTTTAGTTGCAATTCATTTATCAACAATCAGTACAAACAGAACATTAACATATCAAACATAATTATGCAAAACGGTTGTTTAAACTACTTATGACGGGAAAATGTGCGCTTGCTTATTGACATTCAATAATCTGTTTTTTAAACAGAAAATATGTGTCGAATTAAGTCCATTTTTAATAATTATTGTTATTCATCATATTTATAATAATGAATAAACCTATTTATATTGGTGCATTTGTATATGTACGAAGGCAATCATGTACACTTTTATACCACAAATGGTTGATGCTGAAGAATGTTTTATTTTTAGCACAGTACACGAATCTTACTACATAGATTCGAGTGATCTGATCTAAACCTACACATTTTCTAATTACCACAAATTATTATATCAATCATGCACTTATTCAACAATATAATTACAACATTTCAAACTATAGAACATATTATCGGAAAAGAAAAAAAAATGCTATGCAGAATTAGGAAATCCAATAACAATTAAAATATATCTTCATTATCTCCAATAATTTGCCATTGGGATGGCTCATTCTTTCGCGCCTTAATCGTCGTCGGACGAGGACGACGAGGAGTCATTCCCACTTCCGGTTGCCACGTTAACGGACGAGCCCGTGATCTTGACGCCAAAATGGCCAGCCCAGTAGCATGCATCCTTCCCGCCGTGAGAGAACTCGACAAAACGGACCCCTGGACCGTAGCCGGTAAACGACTCCTCCACCTATTTCACAAATAAATTAGCCTCGCTCTGTGAAAAGGGGTTTAATGCATGTACGTAAAGTGTCGCCCCAGATTAACTAATCTGGGACAACACTTTCCGCCTTAACATTATGTTTGCAAAGAAAATACTTTCTTTGAACGAAACAAATCATAAAAACGTCAAGTTTCGTCCCTGATTAGCCTGTGCGGACCTCACATGCATTAAACCCACTTTTTATAGAGCGAAGCTCAATTAAACAATGCAATCGTGGCTGAATTCAGGTCAGGACCACATTTAACTAAATAAAGCTTAAATTTTGGTATACAAATTGTGAAAAGCGTATTCGTTGTTTCATCTTAACAAATATGTTTAAATTATTAGCGAGATCGAATAAACTGATGATTTATTAACTAACAAAAAACACGATTAAGTGGTAGCTTAAAAATATACAACCCTGCGGGCAAGATTTATAACCTGTTCAAATAAACATAATTGTGAACTTGAGCTATGAGCGATGGATACAGTTATAAAACCCAAACTTAAAAACATATAACATAAAAAGCAGAACTTGTGAGGTAAATGAACTTTACAACTGCCGTGCGAGTGATGTTTAAGTCTGCAAAAGCTGTATAATCACTATATTTTGAGAATTGACATTGAGTTTGACCTTTGAGCGTTGGAAACATGCCATTCACGCGACAAGTCGTTAACAAGTACACATCATAAGTGGCGAGTTATTTTTGTATTCCTTCTATGACTGTAGATGTAACAGTCCGAACAAGCTGTACTACGCACACATTTACCTTTGCCCCCACCCGCATGAGTGTGACCTTGACCTTCGAGCTAGGAACACGGGTCTAGCACCACGTTTTAACATCATGAACAATACAGGCAATTTTTAAAACAAAATGATATATGGATGCTGAAGTTTCAATGGGACAATCTGTTTTATGTCCTATTTCGACGTTTGACCTATTGAGTATGACTTTGAAAAATTTAGCTCAGGTCACAGGTCTTATAAAAGACACACCTATCCCACATAATTAACATTTAACGTAACAATAAAATTTCCACGATGGTGATACATGAGTGATGAAACTACTGTCCAGATGTGCTGTATTATGCCCCCAACGACACGTTTAACCTCTTATTGTCATACTGGCCTTTGAACTAGGGACATAAGTCTTACACACAACACGCCGTATCCAAATTACGAAAATTGAGACACGTTATTTTGAAATTGCACGACGAATGCTGAGACTACATACAGCATGGATAATCTTGGAAGTAACGACCCAAGAAGACACGCATATACCCTCGCCGATAACTGTTACAGCTATATGAATCTTTTCGAAAGAGGACTTGACAAAAAGCAATGGAATGTTGCCCCGAGTGACCTCTCACTGACCTTGTGCCATTGACCATCGGCCTGCAGCGTCTTCGAGACCTCTCGTTTGTCTACTGTCTCCAGATTAGAGTTCAGCAGACGAACCAGGAGATGATATTCACATCCGGCATCTGTCCGGCTCCCATACCTGCACAGTAACAATGATGTATCATATTAGCCGCGCTCTGGGAAAACGGGGTTTAAAGCATGTGCGTCAAGTGTCGGCCGCACAGGCTTATCAGGGACGACACTTTCCGCTTTCATGATATTTTTTATTTAAAACAAAGTCTCTTCTAAACAAAAATCTAGTTTAGGCTGAAAGTGTCGCCCCTGATTAGCCCCTTCGGATTGCACAGGCGTATCTGGTACGACACTTTATACACATTCATTTAACCCCCGTTTTCTCAGAGCGCAATGCATACGTTGTTTCAAAATTGAAAGGCAGATGTATGGAGGGAAAACGCATCCTCTAAAATTGTCATTTTTTTTATTTTGTTCAATCACGCTTACGTATTTGAATTTTAACTTTGTGATTTGGTGGATTTGCGAAGTTAATTTACAGTTAGTATTTAGTATGAATAGTTGTTTGTTGTATGGCACTTGCGATAAATTTGCCTTTTGTTAATATAAAAAGTTTTCGGTATTTAATAATACAAAAACATGCATGTGTGCCAATTATAATGCGGCATTTGCAGTGCTTTGATTAACGGTTGGTAATTGTTAAATAGCCCGCCCGCAAAATCCGGAATCAGCGGCTGGTAGTGCATTATGAAACAGCCATTTAATGATCTAACAAAAAGTAAGCAAATGGCGAGTCGATTTACAATTTAAGAATCCATCCCATGATTATTGCATCAGACCATACACAAATTAACCTGTTTATACTGCCTTTTAAACGACCAAAATTGTATTTGTATCCAAAAAAGTGAACTAAACTCTGCCTTAACTGACTCTGATCTAGAGTTTCAATATGATATGTGTCGTGTTCTGAGATAACTGGGTAAAATGCTTGTGCGTAAATTGTCATCCCAGATTAGCCTATGCAGTCCGCACAGGCTAATCGGGGACGACAATGTCCAATTTAGGCGGAAAGTGTCGTCCCGGATTAGCCTGTGCGGACTGCACAGGCTAATATGGGATGACACTTTACGCACAAGCATTTTGCCCAGTTTTCTCAGAACACGCCACATATAAGTGTTATTACAATAGATAAAACAGTTAAACTCGCTGAATTATCACACATATTATGTTAGGTGGACAAACATACAAATGTAAACGTCGGGAGATTAAATTTGCTGATGACCGTAATTACATACCATTCCGTTACACGGATTTCCGGTCGCTGATCGTCCAAATAATCGCCGACGATGCCGGCGAATCCCAAATCAATCGTCTGCTTCTTCATGCACATGCCGTTAGATGTCGCCCAGCAAGCGTCACCTGAAAACCGTTTCGTAAGAACACCAACAATTTATTTCTGCTAAATTGGTATTAAACGAACTAAAACAAAAATGCCGCGCCCTTTTGGAAATATGTTTGCAGCAGACTCATTTTCAAAAAAACTGCGTCGATACCCTTACTAAAACATGTGCGTATTGATTTAATTGTTCTTTTTATAAATGATATTCATTTGGAAGAATAACGTTCTTTTTACATATATTTCAAAACAGACAACACCGGTTTTAGTTAAAGATAATTTCCTAGTTCTTTAACATCAACGCTGTATTCAAAGTCGTATTCGCTCCATATGCAAACATACCTTCCGCTTCCGGATTTGCCTCCTTGAAGGGACAACATCCCTCGGCGCTGCCCTCCGCCTTCCAGCCTTCTCCACCGTTCGCCGTCACCTCCCAGCCCTCCATGCCGTCTGTATTACAGAATGCAGAGATTCTATTACGCCCTCTTTTACAACGGCATACCGCACACATTGACATTGGCCTTTCTAATGCATTTGTTTATTAAGACTATACATGTTTCAGTTAATAAGGCAGTAAAGCACATGATTTTGATATACTGTACTGTGATTGTCTAGTAGTATTTATGTGGATGTTTATTAAAATGTACGAAATGAGTTGTCTGAATAACTTATTAACGAACATCTGAACGCCAAAAAGTCGTTAATTTAATTCCAGTAAACACTGTCGTGAATTTAGTTACGAGCACTCAAGATTGATCCAAATCCACGCAGCGATTACGTCCCCTGCGGTAACCACTGCGATCATAAGTAAACACCTTCCAGACATGGACCTATTTAAACATATAGGTGTCATCGGCTGCAACCATAGCGTGTACCCGACGCTAGTATATAACAAGCGTAATACATCGTACAGCGTGGTGAAAACTGGGGGAAACCTACCAGTGTCGTTGGTATTCATAGATTCATTTCACTTCAACCGTATTCATCCTTAGGAAGGAACAATCTGGTGACCGTGCACGATACCTCGTACATAATCGTGCAACCAACGTCGGCGAATATCGCGATAAACCGTACAAGCAACCCAACCCATCCGTAATGTTGTCGTGGTTCATCGTGTATAGTCGCGGGTAGTCAAGATATCTTCCTTGAGGATCCTACTGAAATCGTAATTAAACCATAGGACAAAGGTAACAGACAACTCTGCCAAAGACGATCCCAAGACCGACTGAAAAAGTAGGAGGGTTGGGCGCAAGGCCAGATACCCAACACTGTGAAAAACCCGCCAAAACTCCAAACAGAATAACAACAGGCATCGCGGTCCAGGAGATGGATCTTTAGCTGGGGGCGTATGCCGCCGGGCAGTGAAACCCAGAGTCAACTGGAAGCCGTCAGACCGAAGACCACAGTCTCCACCAGAACCACCGCATCTTTCGGCACCACACGAGACCGGGAAGACAGCACAAGTTGCCACAGTAATGAGGATGTTCAACCTTAGCATCAGTATCAAGATGGACCACGGGTCATGAAAGCCTCTTCCCATACAAAGAACAAGAGGCTTAACGTGAACATAATACAGAGGTACACCCCGACGAACGATTATACAGAAGACGGGGTGGACAACTTTTACAACAGAATGTTTAATCATTATACAAGACAGACCAAAGATGAACATCAACATAATGATTGGAGATTTCATTGCCAAGATTGGCAGTGACATACGGGGACATGAGGTGATCATTGAGAAGTAAGGGCTAAGCGAGTTGAACGACAACGGTTAGAGTTTCGCCGATGTGTGCGCCAAAAGTAACGCGGTTATAGGAGGAAGTATTTCCCATCACAGAAAGATACACATGGCAAATCAGGTGTCATCAGACATGTCAACGGGGAATCACATTGATCACCTGTACATCGTGAGAAAGTTTCGTCGCTCCATCAGCTCCTTGTAGCTTGAAACTGAAACTGAAGCAGCTTCCGAAGAGTTGGACAGGGGGTCAAGCCAATGCCAGCGTTACAACACTGCTAAGCTGAATGTCTCATGAGAGCAAGCAGAGTTCAAGATCACTCTCTACATCAAGTGTCAGGTCCTACAGGAGGTGCTTGAAGACGAAACGATACATCAGAAGTGGCAGAAAGTGAAAGTTGCAGAGACCTCAACATGCCAAAAAGTAGATGGCCCACAAGGCATACACCAACAAGGAGTGGATATCAGCCGGGATGCTACAGACAGTTGACGAAAGAAGAGAAAAGAAAAAAAAGTGTCAACACAAGAAGAAACAAAAAACAGAAAAAGCACAAGCTTAAAAAGAGTACACAAAAGGAAAAAAGAACGTCATGCGAAGTATAAGAGCAGACAAGCGAAACTACCTAGAGACGCTAACAACAGTAGCAGACGGTGCAGCGCACCAGAACAGAACCAAGAACATTTACTCAATCATCACGAGAATATCAGGAAAGTATGCCAAGTCAGAGGGACCAGTAAGGAAAAAGAACGGACGAGTGATAGCAGATGACGAAGGTCAGAAGAAGAGGTGGATAGAGCACTTCCAGGAGCTACCCGACAGGCAAGCTCATGTGGACCCACCGGAGAAACCGTCAGCTACAACCGATCTTCCAATCAAGTGATGCGCTCCCACGAAGGAAGAGACCATCAAGCAATTCAAGAACGACAAGTCTGCAGAACCTGACAATATACCGGCACAAACGCTTAAGGCCAGTATGGATCTCCTCTACCCGCTCTTCAGCAAGAGATAGGAAGAAGAAGAAATACAAACAGAGTGGAAGAGTGGAAAGAGGGCTACCTCATCAAGCTCCCCAAGAAAAGTTACCTCAAGTATTGCTCCAAATAGCGAGGGATAACGCTGTTGTCCATTCCAGGAAAGGTGTTTAATCACTTCCTTCTAAACCGAATGCAAGACGCCTTAGACCCGCATCTCCGTGCGAGATATATAACATAACTTTCTGCGAGGGTTACGTTCGATTTGTACCTGAGGGTTAACGATTTAGTTAACAACAGCTTACGTGCATTGAATATTTCGAACTTGCCAGTTAATAGCTCGTTTGTTATATCTAAAATGTTTGTTGTTTATCGTCTGTAATCAGAGTCCGAAAAGTAAACTTACCACGGCCACAAGGGTTCTTCAATAGGTTCTTTTTTCCAGCAGCCTTTAGACTCTAAAATTAAACATGTGTAATGAATTATATGTCTTATTCAATGTTGTAGTTTATGACGAGACTTTACAGATTTATCTGGGATGACACTTTACGCGCATGTATTCAGCTCAGTTTTCCCAGAACCAGGATCTATTATAGGCGTCGCACCACAAGCACACAAGTCATGCATATGTTGCTAACACATTCGCGACAAAATGGGTGTTAATAGCCATGTACATAATTGGATAGCATTTGACCGTAAAATGCAACCACGAATAAACATATATCATGTTTGAAACATATATGTAATTGATAATCTTTTCAAACATTCACAATCAACCCTGACACAACTTATGTGATCGGTCTGAACATAGAATCAGCGATCTTTGGAAATTTAATAATGTATTACTTATTTAAGCAAGGTAACTTAAAAGTTCCGATAAAATAATCAAAATAAAAGTAGACACTAACACGTCTATCCACCAGAATTCGAACCCGGATACTTTTGATCAAAATTTTAACGTAATATACCACTTATTCCGACATGTCACACAGAGACAGTATGTTAAACAAGAAAACATAAGTAGAGTTTTTTGTTTCAAACGCGTTATTATTGTCTCAATTCAAACTGATGATCACTTATTTACAATTTTTTACTATTATATTTCCACTGTGTATTTTCTCGCCTTCATTATTATTTGAGCCGTGTTCTTGGAAAACTTGGCTTAATGCATTTGCGTAAAGTGTCGTCCCAAATAAGCCTGTGAAGTCCACAATGAACGATACTTTCCGCTTTTTTGGGAATTTTTTGTTTTAATGAAGTCACTTCTAAGCGAGAATCCAGTTTATGCGGAAAGCCTCGTTCCTGATTAGCCTGTGCGGACGACACTTTACGCACATGCATTAAGCCAAGTTTTGCCAGAACGAAACTTATTTAACTGTGTAAAGCTCAGACACGAATTCGAAAAATGTTCGATTCCTTAATCGCTGAACTTCATCTTTTAAAACCAATAATATAACATGTAGGCTCATACTTATCACGTGATAGCATTTCAAAATTTGGGACAAACTTCAGCACTAACCCCACTCTTGACAGGGCATTATTACACACGTATATGTAGTTGTTTATTTGATAATAAATACAAATTACAGTTTAAGCATTATATACCCTCTTAGCACGTTTCTTAATCTTCTGACCAATCAGTACCGCGGAGTTTGTAATCTTCACACCAAAATGCCCCGCCCAGTTTTGAGTGTCCGTGCCGCCATGCACGAATTCCACGTACCGAACGCCCGCCGGGTAGTCCTTGAACACGTGCTTGACCTACAAACGAAAACAGTTTCAAATATGTCTCATATGTATGAAAAGCAATCTTAAGATACAATTTTCCATTCCCGTGTAGAGTGTAGATCTGACGAAAAGCACGTGCAATCCAAACGTCACAGATAATTCAAGAGACATTATACGCAGCAATGCTGATGTGCCAAGTGGTGTTGGCTGATAAACGAATATATTTGCCTTGTTCTGAGAAAACTTGGCTAAATTCATTTTGCTCAAAGTGTCGTCGGACTGCACATGCTAATCAGGGACGACACTTTCCGCCTAAACTGCATTTCTGTTCAGACTGGACTCCTTTAAACGAAACATTAAATAACAGCGACAAGAATCGTCCCTGATCAGCCTGTGGGGACTTTACAGGGTGATCTGGGATGACACTTTACGCAAATGCATTAAGTCCCGTTTTCCCAGAGCGCTGCTCATATCATTCCCTTGAAAAGTTTCGAATTACGTCTTTTCCACTAAGAGAACGGACACTAAAGTTGACTTCGACGGAATGACCGACCGGCACTGTTAACATGCTGGCTTACCGTCTTCACCATATCAAACTAATTCACCAAAGTCGATGGGTGGGATAATTGAGCATTAAGATTTGTTGCACCCTATGTGCATCAAAATTGACATTTTGGCACGACAGACAGCGTAATGGATACAACAGCCATGTACATGTCAAGAGTATTTTGTAATTTAAAAGGGAAATATGTACGAAAACTACTACAACCATGGCGTGCCTATTTCATATTGTCATACAGGGAAATTCATGTGGAGAAAGATTTTTGTGTACGAAATATAACGAAATAGCGGCGCCTTCTCTTCGTAATAACTAATTTTCTGACAATTAATGGCTACACTTTAAATAATGAAGGATTTGCTTATATGTTAATAAGAAACAAGAGTGAGTGCTCAGAAGTACGGTTGTCGTTGTTTTTCCTAAAAATGAACAACGACTCAGAGAACAATATGTCCAATTTTATATGAAGTAACATTATAATATTTTTTGTAATTGTTACTGGATATTTTGGCAACTGTACTTGTGTTGTTTTTATGCTATTTTTTTGTTTTACAACACAAAACTGCACATGTTGTAAGGGTGGTAACTCGCTGCAAACTGGGCTTAATGCATGTGCGTAAAGTGTACATGTACTTCCATATTAGCCTTTGCAGTCGGCACAGACTAATCAGCAACGATACTTTCCGCCTAAAATAAGTTTTGTTTAGAAGAGACTTCATTAAAACAAAAATAGTGGAAGAGTGGTAGGGGGGCTTCCACATCTAGTGCGGACTGCACAGGCTAATATAGGACGAAATTTATCGCACATGCATTAAGCCCCGTTTTTCCAGAACGGTTGTTATACAATGACTTCGGATAACGTCTATTCGACTACGAGGTAACTCACCTTCTTCCAGTCCGATCCTGCCTTCAAATTGTCCTTGAACGCCCAGATGCCCAACGAGGTGGTCTTGTCGTCTGCCAACAGATTCACGACAATCTCGTACTCCGCCCCGCTATCGCCCCGTGAACAATACCTAATGTGCATAGGATTGAAACCAAAACATCAAAGCCCTATTCACAGAAATCATTTCGTGCATGTAAAAATCACATCAGTTGCAATGAGACTATTTACAGTCTATTTCGTGTGTAAGAAATGAATTTCAAATAGCATATGTTCGCTTGGTGCGAAGAAAACATAAATTTGAGCCTCGCTCTGAGAAAACGGGGCTTAATACATGTGCGTAAAGTGTCGTCCAAGATAAGCCTGTGAAGTCCGCATAGGCTTATCAGCGACAACACTTTCCGCCTAAAATCGGTTTTCGCTAAGGGTTTTTTTTTCTTTTTAATAAGAAATACCATTGAATCGGAAAGTGTCGTCCCTGACACCGCACAGGTCTGAGTCCGCACAGGCTAATCAGGAACGACACTTTCCGCTCTTATTCGTTTAAAAAAAGTCGTTTTTTAGCAAAATTTCAGTTTACGCGGAAAGTGTCGTCGCAGATTAGCCTGTGCGGACTGTATAGGCTTATCTAGGACGACACTTTACGCACTTGCATTTAACCCCCTTTCACAGAGCGAGGCTCAAATGAATGATGAACAAACTTATTTAAGACGCATATAGTGGCTTCCACACAAAAAAAATAGAAAACAATATATCGTGAGGAAAAGGAACACAATAAATATGGTATATTTAAATATAAAAATAACATTAGGCTATTGAAAGGAATGATATGTTTTGCTGAGATTGAAATACCACACGAAAAGAGTAAATTAAGCGGACGAAAATGAAGTACAAACTGCGAGCGTCGTAAACCGACTAAGGATGTAAACGGTGTCAGAATGCGATCTCACCAATCACGGACGGTGATCGGGCGTTTCCGTTCGTCCAGTGCCTTCAGATCAACGTCTCCTGACACGAGGCTAACAATCTGTCTCTTCATGCACGGGTCATGACTCGTGCACCAACACGGCAGCTCCTCTACAAACAAGAAAAAATGGCTCCGCTACGAAACCAGGTTTTCAACGATAGTTTTAATTACTTACTTTAAACAATTGTGTAATCCCAAGCTAGGTGTGGATTTAACCTTCATGCTCACACACATGTACAAAATAACTCCATCCAAATTCAATTTATCGAGCACAAAACGTTTTGCAATTTTAAGTAACAGTGACCATGACCTTGATCTAACTTGTCCCAAATGCAAACCTAAGCTAGGACTGTACGCAAGCTAACAACGTACATAATTTTATTCCAATACCTGTATACAAACCTAATTCACTGAGCGGAAATGACTTTTCTTTTTTTATAGAATAAATTACCTTTATATAATTGCTCTCATATGTTATCCCAGGTATACATGCAAGCTTCCTAAACACAAAATACAGCACAATATCTACATCCATCCTCAAGTTAGAAACCTTTTTTTCTATGTTAAGTAGCAATGAACTTGACGTTTATCCCACTAACCCTTAAGGCAACACGATTCTGCAACCCAAATCAACATTTAGGACTGATAACATTAGGTGTTCTTTCCATTGGCCTAATTTCCTCGTGTTTGAGCCCAAGGTGTGTAAACGAGATACATGCAGACGACACATACAAAAGGGGGATCGAATATATATGTTTACTAAAAAATGTTAAAGTACATTCGAAACACAACACGAAATCATTGGGCTGTAATAGGTGTTAAACGTTATCCGTTCGCAATTTACATACGTTTGATTTTGCAACACTCGGATAGTTTCTTGCACCCGCTAGGTTCGTCCTCGCATTTGAATCCATCGCCTCCGGACTTTATCACCTCCCAATGATGCAGGCCGTCTAAACATGAAATAAATAAATGTTATCACTTACACAATCAATAAAATGTAATCATTAACAAAAATCGGTTAAACTGTGCATGTCATTTTTAATAGTCGAAAATTCCGATCGTTCATGTTTCATCGTACTTCGGTTTAGGGATACATTTAACGGAAGTGTTTTGATCAACGCTAAAATATATATTTGTAAGTTATTCATAATCCATCGATGACAGTTGAAAAGCTTTTTTCCATATGGCAGCGAGAAGTTCATCCATGAAGACTAAGCAAATGGAAGTCATTTAAGCACGTGTTCACAAAACGGTGCAATACGCGAACTTTTACCAGGCGATTACTGACATAGAGCGAAGGGTAATTTTGAATATGATAAATTTTAACAAAGTGTTAACAACGTGTTCAAAATGACATTTTATGTTGGGCTAATGTGAGATTTGGTTTAAACGGTTTAGAGAGGTTTAAACCCCAAACGCTTCCTATGGATGGTTCCCCCAGTAACGGTGATCCAGTTTCAATCGCTTGTCGTAGATAAAACGAATGGCGGATACTAACATAATTCTCTCTCCTGATTATGTTTTTAGTTGTTTTATTTTTCGGCGTAGCTATCTTACCCATGTTTGATCCTGTTTTGGCCTTTATCAACAGCCAATACAATCGCGGAGAAATGTCCCGCCAGTAGGCCCGACTGAATTTCACTTGAAACACGCACTTGTTTGAAAAGGACCCATGGGCCATCGTTTATCTTGTCTCAATTTCATTCATGTCACATATATCAATCTTTAAAGTGGAAAAGTACAATAACAGTTCTATTTACATATTCATCTTCAGTATACTTTTGGCACACTATCGGGTTAACTCCTTCAGTCCTTAAGTTGATAAAATTATTCGACAAAGTTTAGTGGACATAACAAACCTCAAATTATCTATTATTATTCTATTTATTAGCATACTAATCAACATGATATACGTTTTTTTTTTTTTAATATTCACAGCATAATAGCTGATTGCCACCCTGTCATATAAATACTTTGTAAAAAATGAGATTATTTTGTGTTTTCTCACCACTGTCTTTTATTCGAATCATTCCGGCCCATTGCATACTAAGGTTAATTCAAAAGATACAATCAGCAGGGCAAGTAAAACAAATTCTTGAGTACACCAATAACCTCGAAATATCTTCAGGAAAGCACACATTTATGGTGTATCAGCTGCGTCTAGACAGACAGGGGTTATGGTCGCTTTCACCTCGAAATAATGAACTTGTAGAAAATACTTGACAACGTGCCAAACTTTATTTGGATTCAGACTAAACAACAGATAACATGCCGGTGAAATAGCCACACATGTTGGAGTATCGTCAATATAAGAAATAGGTTAATCACATTCCCCCGCAAACAATTAAACACCATTTTATCTGGTTTAGAAGCGTAGAAGTATGCAGTTTATGAGTTATACATAAACATATAATTGAACTCTAATACCACTATCATTATATATCGTGTTACCATTCGTTAGTTTTATACCGTACAATAATAATATAAAAACAACACTCAAACTATACACTGATTAAAGCTGAACTCACGTTTGTATTTAATAACATTAATATATAAGAAGTTAACGAACTCGTGCATAAAACCTGCAGATGTAGATTTTGACCGCATTCATTGCGAATACAATCAGCGCGTATGTACATTCCGATAGTGCAAACGATAGTCGATAGCGATTTCGAAGCAATAAACTCAAGTTGGATGATTTGTGATGAATGTATTAGGACTTTACTATAGTGATGATTGATTGGTTACAGTTTCGATTAGACCTCAGTGGTGTAATAAGTGAATTAACACTGGTAAAACAATTAAAGTCCATATTACACATACAAATAGAGTTGTGTAATAAATAAAGCAATCATTTTAACTACGCTCGTTAATAATAAAGTCTTAATAATTCGTTTTCTCCAGATTTTAATTAAAACACGAAACTGTATAGTATGCTTTTCACACACAAATATGATTTACGTTGAGTGTAGTATTTTTGCTCACCGCGAGGTTATGAATGAATAAATATTGAAATTATAAAGTCGTATATTACTTGAGTCATCTTGAAATAGTTGCTTCAAATCATGTAGAAAACAAACAACACTCACCTTTTGCACATGGATTTTGAAGCAGATTTTTCTTTCCCATGTTTAAAACTGCAAATTTGCGTATATCCTTGCTAATGCTGTCTGTCGGGTAAAGTAAACCTCTCGATATTTAATCGCACGCCACACCCTTTTAAACTGTATAACGACTTGAATGTATGTGTAAATAACACGTTCAATAGTATGGTTTATTCACTAGACACCAAGGCTATGCAAGTCAGGATATTGGATGAGCAGTAGACCGGGGGTGTAGTATAGCTTTCAGCTGTGTTGTTTATATGGGGGAATTATCAAAGCGCTGAGAGGATCACGTGTCGGTCGATCAAGTTTCGGGTTTTTAGTATTGTCTTATTAAAACATTAAATTAACAACTTCATACAACATTTATCCTATTCAGAGTTTGTTTGAGCCCCCCCCNCCCCCCCCCCCTCCCCCCGTCACCAACCCCATCTAAAACCTTAACAAGTGCTTTGAACTGTCAAGTGACCTCTTGACATTCGTTCCAGTGTTACAAGCTAGTGTATTTAACCCTTTAAAATGTTATAATTCATTTTATAATTGCATATCAAAAATTAAATTAAATTGTATTTGAACCTGAAATATGTATAATAATTTTATTGCAAAGCACACATATACAACAAGGTAAAACTGTACATTATTTTACTAATTCGTAACTGAAAATCGTAGCTGTTGCAGTACAGTATTTGTAAATCGATTAATTGTGTACATTATAATAATGACTGTGTTCTTATTTACACATATTCCTTTTTTTATTTTCATTTGAACTGTTCAATCCGAGAACACAGATTTTCGGATCTTTGACGGTGGCTGCTGTTGGAGAGTCGTGTGTGTTCATGCGATACTGTTAACAGCTTAACAGGTCGCCGTGGCAAAGTGGATATGGTGTCCGCCTAGCGACCGGGAGGTCACAGGTTCGATCCCCAATCACATAGACACCAAGTACTGGTTCTAGTCCCAGGAAACGGACTCGAGAGCGTTTCAAGTAAGCCTAAGGCTTTTGATGTAATCGAGCTAAAATAAATAGGTTTAAACTAACAGCTTGACCGTTTTGGAGAAATAGACTTTTCTTTTTAGTCCATTAATGATACTATTGATACGTTTAGAAAATTGTATATGTTTTGACATCAGTGACTTTGTGTCAGGCAGGTTTGCCAGGGATCTGAAAATATTCAATGTACCAAAATTGTTTCAATTAAGTATATTGTTAGTTATGTGTTTAAATCAATTATCAATGTTTTAACAACGTAAGATCATTTTACTCGAAGTTAAGATCTTAATTGCTTAAGTACCGACGTTCGACAATATCCGTCAGTATACCGAGAGAAACCGATACAAAACGAACGAAGTCGATATTGACCGGTACTTCCCGATTCAATAAGCTAGAGTATTAATTTGATACTTTTCCTCTATCTTGAAGAAACACTCAAAAATTTATATTTGCACAAATTATATTTACATGTGACAGTGTTTCTTTCCCTATTTGCTAAGCTATTTATTCATCATAATGCGACTTGTTTGGTGACCACACATTTTTCAAAGCTCTACTGGTATTTATATTAAGGGAGAGCCTTGCTTTTTATACTCTTTTTTCAAATGTATTATTAAATCTGATACACTGGTCACCATTTTAAGCTATTGTGAATATGATATTATGACAAACAAAACCACTTATTATTTCTTACTGATGTGTTTTAACCAGCTGATTTGACATAACGATGCAGAAGGATCCAATTGTTTGATGCTGCAATGCCTCTCTATACAACTCGTTAGTGTCTATGTAAAACAGCATTTTCCTGGTTCACGAATCCTTTATGTCCCGTGTAAAGGATCCATTAAAAGTATAGTAAAGCTGTTGGAACACTCATTACTCGCATCTTCAGGGGTTTTACTTGAACCACAAATTAATGTGGCAGGTTAATTAAAGCTTTGAGTGAAAATGTATGTGTATCTGATAATACTGACACAACCAAACATCATCTCAGCACCGGAAATGAACAAACGCTAACTTAAAGCGAGTATACACGATCAGTGAAGACGAAGTTACAGCAGAAAGTAATCGTAAGTCGAGTTTAATTCAACTTCAAATAAATTGTTGCTGCACAGCAGCAAACTCCGCCATGTATACAATAAACGTTCACTGTTGGGGTATCCCCGGGAGATTAGTATGTGAAGATTTGTTCATGCGAAACATGGACATTGCTTTGGTTCTGTCACAAAAGCGAGTAAACGTATCGGTATCGATTATTTATTTTCACGTTTTGTTTAAAAATACAATAAAAAGAGTAGTATTTGATTGTGTATAGCATTCATCGTTCATATTCATTTGTTGGTTTAAGATTGCGCGACTAACACGTTGACATTGAACTCGTATATACTCGCTGTTTTAGTTTTCGTAATGTCCATATATAACCTCCTTGGGAGGGGCGTCATTTGAATTGTGATTACATTCCAAAACGTTTGTCCCATTTCCGAACATCGCATAGAAAAAGCTTCTTTTTCGTAAGTAGTATTAAATTGACTTGTTATCTATTAGAAATGAATTGTTATTGTGTTACTTTGGTTCATGATTTCTGTTTCAAATATATGATATTTGTGTCATATAGCCCTTAGTCTTGATAACGCAGGTCAAAGCGGGCCGCACAGAACCAAATAGTTAAACTGTTGGCACAAGCCTTTTAATGATCAATTAATTGATTGTGGTTAAAACTGGTTGAAACTTTTCATTGCATAACCGCATAACGATAGACGAAAAAGAAAAAGGTACATAGCGAAAGTATCGTGTAATTAAAATGTAGTGCTATTTTTTAGACAGGTTATATACTACTTTCACAAGTCAAGTCAAGTCAAGTACATTTTATTTAAAGTCGGCAAGAGTACATAACATATAACATAAGCTATAATTAGCTTTTGAACCGACATTATTAACAAATGTATAATGATAACATATTAAAAAGCAGCTGTTAAGAGAGACAGTAAAGTAATTTAAACATGGTTAAGACAAGCATTAATACTAAAGTGCATTATGGCATAAATGGCATGAGTGGCAAAGCATTTGTCAAACAAAGGAAAGTAACTTCACATAAAACACAAAGGCTGAGAGATATATGCTAATAAAGACCATACACCTACACATAAATTAAAACAATTTAAATAAATAAATAAAATAAGCATGGAAAACATTTTAAAAGCAGCTATTGAGAGAGACAGTAAAGTAATGTTAACATGGTTAAGACAAGCATTAATACTAAAGTGCAATATGGAATTAATTGCAAAGCATTTGTCAAGCAAAAGGAAGTGACAAGAAATAAAATATAAAACTGAGAGATTTATGCTAATCTAGACCATAGGCCTATAGATAAATTAAATCAATTTAAAAAATATAATAAGCATGGCAAAGAGGCTTATAAGCACATAGTAGTATATGTATTACTTACATTGCCACATATTTTAATTTGTTGCTTACGGTCTGATAGATAAGAGCGAAGAGTATCAGTGGCCTTCTCAGAGAGTCCATAGGATGCCAGCTTACACAGCAGAATGTTGTGTGGAAGACAGTCGAAGGCCTTGGACAGGTCCATTAGGATGGCAGCTACATACTGGTTAGAGTCCAAGGCCTTCTTCCAATCCTTCAGTAGCCTGAGAATGGTAGTCTGGCATCCATGTCCTCTCCGGGAGGCACACAAAAATTGATCAAAAATATTGTCAAAATAGAAGCAAGTTGTTCTTCAAGTATCTTCTCATAAATTTTAGAAGAGACAGGCAAAATACTAACAGGTTTATAATTAGAGTCATTTTTCTTATACACAGGGGTGACTTGAGCTTCCTTTAACCTATCAGGAAAAATACCAGTAGAAATGGTAGAATTTATCAATTGAGTTAAAAATGGAGTCAGAGACATCATGCCAAATTTCAACAATTTAACAGAAATTTTATCCACACCGGTTGCCTTTTTAACATTAAATTTACTTATAATTTGAGACACTTTTATATTAGTTGTTGGAACAAAATTAAAAGAATTTTTACTAAAAAAAAATCCTAAGATTTTTTCTATACTGGGATGATTGTTTTCATCAAAATGGTAATACTTACCAAAATCATCAGCTACATTTACATAAAACTTTTAAAAATGTCAGCTACAATAGAATTGTCAGAAACAATTTTATCATTTTCAGGTAAAATAATTTTTGATTGCGAGCCGGTGCATTTTTTAGATAGAAATGGTTTAATGGTTTTCCAAAAATCTGTGGATTTACACCCTCAAATGCAGCGCTCCTGAAAATATGTATTTACAGATAATCTTTTCAGTTTGTTAACATAGTTTCTGGCCTTCCTATAAGCTTCACGTGTTTTAGAACATGTTTTTTTTAAAAACTTAGTGTAATTCATTTTCGTAGCATAAATTGCTTTTCGTAGATTTCTATTCATATATGGGACACTATTCTTTTTAACATAAATCTGTTTCTGTGGTGCATGTTTATTAATGACTTCTACTACATCAGATTCAAAAGAGCTATATACAATATTAACTTCGCAAGAGTATGTCATTGCCTTTCAAACAATGTATGTATTTGACTGAAGCTTTGTAATGATTAATATTAAAAAGTTCAAACTTGTAATATATTACAAAAAAGACATTGAAATGTGCCTCTTAACCATACCACCTCGATTAAATGCGGTCAATAACTGGTCATTATATTTTCAAACTAGTCTTCGCAGTTATGTCCCCTATAGCGTGTGGGAGTATTTACCAATTGAATATCGGCCGCGCCCTGTTAAAAGAGTCTAAATGCCTGTTCATGAAGTGTCGTCCGATATTAGCCTGGGCAGTCCGCACAGGCTAATCAGGGACGACAATTTCCACCTTAACTTGATTTTCTTCAAGAAGATTCGTCCTTTAAACTATAAATACAATGCAAGCGAAAAGTCTCGTTCTTGATTAGCCTGTGTGAACTGCACAGGCTAATCTGGGACGACACTTTACGCACATGCATTAAACCCCCTTTTCACAGAGCGAGGCTCCTATGTTTTGCACCGTCTGCCAGTGGCTGCTCATTACGCCAATGGTTTGATAAGAGCTATGATAGGAACCAAAAATCGTTTGTTAATTGTATCGGAAATCGTTTGTCTTGATATTGCGAGAATGCGATCGCATACCTTCTAGAACGGTGATTAAAATTTATATAATGCTTTTTCCGGCGTCTAAAACACATCTAGCGATGTATTGAATATCTATATTTTGTACAGAATAAATGTGTGTGAACATTCACTTTTCACTGGTTGAGCTTCAGGTCTTATATCGTATTCTTACATAACAGTTTTATGTTTTACTTTATATTTTCTGGAAAGCGTTTGTAGACTGTTCGCGGCATTAGGATTTAGTAGTGGTATTCAGATATCCGTATAAGAGGAACTACTGCTTCTCTTAACAGGCTACGAGTCAGTTAATCGATATACTACTGCGCTTCTGCTGAAACCATAAATAAGATATAGTTTAATCCGAGAAATCGTTTCAATTTTACCAAGTTACATTTCCTTGACAAAGTTTTCAGGTTTCTTCCGTATACAAGTTCAAAATACACATGCACTTATATTAATTGTATTTATGAAGAATTAAGACATCACACGTTTACTGATCATGGACTACTTAACCGGTTCATGCTTTGCCCTCGCATGCGTTAGAGGTGCTGATCGAACACGTTTCGCGAGCTTCAAATATGCCAGAAACACCATATAGTGTCAGAAGTAGGATACATGCGTTTATTTCAGGAAGTAGGTAGACATTCCAAATGTATTTCTTTAATGCATCATAACAAGCTAATCAGGGACGACAATTTAGCTTTTATGGAATTTTTCGTTTAAATGATGTCTCTTCTTAGCGAAAATCCAGTTTAGGCGGAAAGTTTCGTCCCTGATTAGCCTGTGCGTACTGCACAGGCTTATCTGGGATGACACTTTACGCACATGCATTTTGCCCAGTTTTCTCAGGACGCGACACATATTATTAGATATAAATACTTTAAAAGCAATCTAAGATAATAAATTGTAGAATTACTATTTATAGTGAGTTTGTTAACAAATTAATGGGATGTTATTAATTTATTTGTCTATTTTTCAATAATTTGCTATTGATACATTATCGCAATAAGCAACCGCTTAAAAATAAAGATGATTCGGAAAATTGCAATGCTCTAAAGGTGCTTTACTATCGAGTTTAATGCTGCATACACAGCTTCAAACAATTGTATCATTCTTTCATTATATCAAGCCAGAACAAGTCAATTAGAGAAATTCAAATGGGATACTTGTTAAAGCCCCATTAATACTCAAAAAATCAACGGCAATTTCTTATATAGTATTTCGTAAGATAAAGTTACCCAATAACAAATCAATGTTCTTTAAAGCACTATCCAAAATTTCAAAGCCAGATATGTCCTGGCAGTATATATGTATGTAGATACAAAATGCTTGTTTTTAATATTTCGTGTCACAATAAATTCCATTTTAATTTCCCGCACTGATATCTATTCATTCGACACATGAACACTAGCATGGTACTATTTTAGTGTTCCTGTGTCGTATAAATATATATATATTTGCGGGAAATTAAAATGGAACGTTGGCACACAAAAATAAAAACGTGCATTTTATATCTACAAACATCAATGTTACCAGACCACATCTGGCCTTGAAATTTCGACAATTGCTATATGGAACACTTATTTTTAATTTTTTATTTTTAAACTTTATTTTATGTAATATTGTACGAAATGTTCGTTGATTTTGAGTAGTAATAAGGCTTAAAGGTAATAGCCACCGGCAAAATAAAACCACAATAAGTCAGCTTATATTTTTTGTTAACTCGCATTTTGTCAATATTTTTTAACCTTGACATGCTCACTATCTTAATGTGTAATTGTGGCCTATTGAACTAGTATGTGACTCTTAGTTATTTTAATGAAAATCCCCACAAAATAATGACGTACAAGACTTGTATTTTGCGCAATTGCGAAGCTTATCCAAAGCGCATACTGTTTCTGTTCAACCTTGAAACATAGGCAACTGTCTCGCGTACTCAGTTATTAGGTCGGGTACATGTACATACACTAATCGGGTTTTAAATCCTAACCGAATAACAAGTCTGCTGTTATAGCCTGTGTAGCGTTCAATATAAATGAGCCTCGCTCTTTGACAAGGGGGTTTAAGGAATGTGCGTAAAGTGTCGTCCCAGATTAGCATGTGCAGTCCGCCCAGGCTAATCAGGGACGACACTTTCCGCCTAAACTTGATGTTTGCTTAGAAGAGACTTTGTTTTAACGAAATATATCACAAAAGCGGAAAGTGTCGTCCCTGATAAGCCTGTGCGGTCTGCACATTTCCGCCTAAACTGGCATGATTTGAGTACTCTAAATTAATTCCGAATTGCGCTTTGAATGAGTTGATATTGAAACAGATATAAAGAGTAGTTTCGAGAGAAGAACATGTTACACTTTACCATATACTTATGGCTATGGGGTTACTTGTTTATTTTTGTTAAAAAAAGCTGACATTAAAAATATGTACTTCATTATAAATTTAATCCATTATCTATCAGTATAAAGGAGGGATATTTTATTTTTGTTGTTAGAGTTTTCGAAATCTTACATAAACGATATTAACTGTACTGTTTAAAACTTTAATTTATCATACTTGAATAACTTTATTTCAGAATATCTGGCAATGGTTCACATGCATTAGCTGAAGTGTTCAAACTAACAGCCTGGATCTGTGAATGGTTAAAGGCATTGCCGGGTCAGCTAGTCTACACCTCTTTCGCGTAGCAGTGGAATAGCCACATGGGCGGAGTGTTACGTAGTAACGCATACACAAATAACTCAATAACTATTTCTGCGTTCTTTATTCAGTGTTAAAACAATATGTTCAAGTCCACAATCGCTAAGTCCATATGGTTTCCAAGTCATTTACAAAATCCATCCGTTAGATACGCCTATTAAATAACATTTCGAGAACTTCAATAAAACGACCTGAGCGGTCCCATATCAAGTAAAGTATCCTAGTTTCAATGCCTATCCTAGTCCTTTCTATCCTAATCTCCTTCCTATCTATGTTTTTAGCTGCTCTTTTTATACTCGCTTGTGCGGAAATATATCCGGAAGCAACTTGTTAGTATAATGTAACCGTATCATTCAAACATGTCAACAACCCGGTCTACACTGATGAAACTCGCTGCGTAGATCGTCAATTTTGACATGCTTATATCATAACTATGCTGGCGGCTAACACTAATTGATTCTTGATTTCCCCATTTCAGGCATCTTTTGCATTACTCATTATTTTATGTCGGTCGATATGCGACGTTCGACAAATATGTTAATAATTTACTAAAATTTCGCTGCATTACTCACTATTCTATGTAGGTCAATTTTGCGAAGTAGATTTCAAAGTACAATTTACAAAATGAGTGTTTAAGTTTTGCTGCTTAACATTTTTTCTCAAATACGATATTGTATATAACTTAATAATAATAATTCTATACCTTAATTCTATAATAATCTTATTACGTGACAGGAGATTCAGCCGGAGCCTTCCTCTATAGGCAAATGTGGAACGAAGGAAGAGGCCGTTGACACCTGTCTGCATTGACAACATATTAATAAATATGAAATAAATAACTGGTAATAACTTTATGATTAGTGTTATTTACACTATAAATAGTTATAAATCAATACACCAGGCTCGGAACTGTTTAAGAACAACGACAACTAATCATCACCATTTTACAAACGTGATCATTTTAACTGCAGTCTTGGACGTAACCCACTCGACCGCCGACCGAGTCGATTGATTTTTGCGTCGGTTGAGTAAAAATTCCAAGCCGGTAGCCCAATCGGTCGAGTGCTTTTTTTCGTGTCCCAAGCTAGTAATGTCCGAAATAGCTTCCTATAGTTATAGCTTCCTCGGCATTCGGGAAATTTTCACTCGGTACCGATTGTGCCTGCGGGTATTTTATTTATTGATTTTTGATTGGCTGGTGGATGGCGCGGACATGAACGGTATCTGACAAAAAATCCTCGCTACTTTCCGAAAATCTTACAATGTCCGCCATCTTCAAATATTTTAAGGGATCGATTTGCAAAGTAAAGCACTGCACTAGCTGCTTAGCATATTGTAAAGCAATATGCTAACAAAATTATCTATTTATAACGTATTTGCTAGGTAAACTGGTTTTCATTGTCTGAAATTAAACGATATGCACATTTTATTTCATGTGCAACACACGTACATCTTTCGGATATTCTTTTTCGGATACAGTATTTTTCGTTGATTTTAATTATTTAATTTTCTATAGAATGACGAATACACATGCGGTGATACGAATGGTCTGGTTTATACTATTTTGCATTGTATCCTCGAGTCACCAGTTTCGGTTGATGTGTAACAAATAGTTGACAAGATCAGATTAAAGAATAAATATTAACCAGTAATTGCAACTAGAAAGACTAAAAAAAGTACAATAAGTTAGGGCTGGGGGAGCT